>JABMCL010000276.1:75000-80000 GCA_018857735.1 Alviniconcha marisindica
GGAGGCAGTTACCTTTGCCCCGTGGCCCGGTGTATAGCCAGTTACCTTTGCCCCGTGGCCCGGTGTGCAACCAGTTACCTTTGCCCCGTAGCCCGGTGTGTAGCCAGTTATCTTTGCCCTCACGCCCTTGCACGTGCAGCCCACTTAATTGTGTCACACGTGAGCATGGTTATAATTGGATGGTTGGTGTTTCCTCGTCCCTGATCACAGGTGTGGTCAGGTCAGATCGGCTGAGGGGCACAAGGTCTGGTTACGCTGAAACTGGCGGCATCTGTTGACTAAAGAAAAACTGTTCTGCTGCCACCCAAATAATCTTTGTACCACCACCACCACCACCGCCGCCGCCACTGGACCCACCACCCCTCCCGCGAACAAAGATTGTGTCTGTCATAAGTGAGTTGTTGTGGCCCAACCCCATGAGATCAGGACTGAGAGATTCGGGGCGAAAATTGGAGGGTAGAATAGGTGGGTGGGTGGATAGGTGGGGTCGGTTAGTGTGTGAATGTGTGTTTGTGTTTGCGTGTGCGTTTGTGTGCGCGCCACGGTGTGTGTGTGTGTGTGTGTGTGTGTGTGTGTGTGTGTGTGTGTGTGTGTGTGTGTTGTATGTGTGTGTGTGTGTGTGTGTGTGTGTGTGTGTGTGTGTGTTTTGGTATGTGAGTGTGTGTGTATGTGTGTGTGTGTGTGTGTGTGTGTGTGTGTGGTGTATGTGCGCGCTCTAGCGTGTGTGTGTGTGGGGGGGGGGGGAGAGGGGGCTTATGGGGGACACGGTAGACATTGCTGTTTGTTGTTGGTTTGTTTGTTGGTGTTGGTGTTTTTGTCATTACTTGTTGTTGTTGTACTGGGTGGGTGATATGTTCTGATGATTTACTTCTGTTACGTCTTCGGCTTATTTGCTTAGTCACTGACTAAATTTCTAACTGAGTAATGGACTGATAAATGATTCGATCGGCTGACTGAATTACTAATTTCGTTCGCTGGCCTCCTCTTTGCTTCAGGAATTAATTAATCATTAATGCATATATTAAGTACTCCAGTTATTGGCACAGCGCCACCCACAAAATGACAGTACTGGTTGGCTGTCAATAGCTCATATTACAAATTTAATCTCTGTTTCGAGCCACTGACGTGCTATTTCACTTCCTTTGTATTTCCTCTGAGGTATTAGCAATAGTATCACAGAAAGACTCTCTTGAACAGACAGGCGGCCACAAAGAATATCACACGCAAGATGTTGTCCTAGGCTAACATATATATAGCGCTCATCCAGTCACATTAATTTTGCCTGGCTGCTTTTATCCCACTTCCTTCAACCACTCGAATCTACATTATGCTAATGCCGTTCGCCTTGAGGTTCAGCTTATTAGAATTTCGCATCACGCGCCAGCGATACTGAGAACATATTCATTTTTAAATGCCGCACTTTATAGCTGGGTCTCTTTCCGACGAAGCTAAGCTTTGTCCGTTGTTCGGGTTTGCACTGGCCTATATAGAGACATAAAACCCATGCAAGCTGTTGCTTGGAGGTTGGTTGCATAATGAACCTGCTGCCTTTACAAGAGCACAGTTCTGCGAGCGGCGTTCTAACGCTTTCTTCAGTGCATGAAGGTAAGATAATTCAATGCCAGCAGCTGGTGCGGCTAAAGTTTCCCTTTCATTTATGCTCCCATCTCGCCCCCCCTCCCCCCCTCTCTCTCTCTCTTCCTCGGTGTCTCTTGCTCTCATAGTGCTTGTCTATTAGTTGTCTCTTTCCGTCTCTGTCTCTGTGCTCTCTCTCTCTCTCTCTCTCTCTCTCTCTCTCTCTCTCTCTCTCTCTCTCTCTCTCTCTCTCTCTCTCTCTCTCTCTCACACCGTTGCGTATTTCTTGCTTATAATATCGTCTGTCTGTAGTATAGTCGTGCTTATTTGTGTTTATATATAGCAAGGACTGGTTGTTAGATAGGTCTATATCGACCTTACCTTGAGTATTGACGTTTTCGTGTTCGAGTTCTCTCTCTCTCTCTCTCTCTCTCTCTCTCTCTCTCTCTCTCTCTCTCTCTCTCTGTGCCTGTCTCTGTCTTTGTCTCCAACAAATCCGTTATACGTTCTCTGGGATATTCTGATCAGGATAGTGGGCCGTCAGTTGTCCCAGAGGCAGCCCATTGATACAAATCATACAGCTGCAGAAACGGGGGCGGGGACACACTTGTAGGTTATTGTTGGAGTTTATAACTGAACGGAGTGACCAAGTAGCCCCATTCTCCCATTAAGTCGTCTCTGTCTCTCTTTGTTTCTCTGTCCTGTCTCTCTCTGTCTCTCTCTGTCTGTCTGTCTGTCTGTCTCTCTCTCTCTTTTGTCTCTGTCTGTCTGTCTCTCTCTCTCTCTCTCTCTCTCTCTCTCTCTCTCTCTCTCTCTCTCTCTCTCTCTCTCTCTCTCTCTCTCGTGCAAACCCAGTTCTTACAGTAATTGAGAAATTCGGCTTTTCCCGTGAACATGCGAATCGCCAGGCGGCATGTAAACAAAGTAATGCTCACTATCAGCCACATGCGTTGCAATAATTAACGTAAATAATTAAATCGGGAAAGTTCAAAGTAAAAAGAAACGAAAGCACGTTTCTGTATGTTTTCTTCTTGTATTTTCTCCTCTTTTTTTTTCTCTCTCTCTCTCTCTCTCTCTCTCTCCAAGGGTGTGACTGTGCCAGTGTGTGTGTGTCACTAGTGTGTGTGTTTGTGTGCCTGCGTGCGTGCGTGTGTGTGTGTATGTGCCTGCGTGCGTGTGTGTGTGTGTGTGTGTGTGTGTGTGGGGGTTTTTGTGTGTGTGTGTGTGTGGTGTGGGGGTTTGTACTGTGTGTGTGTGGGGTGTATGTGTGTTGTGTTGTGTGTTGTGTGTGTGTGTGTGTGTGTGTGTGTGTGTGTGTGGGGAGAAAATCTCTCTCTCTCTCTCCCCCCCCCACCGTTGCGTATTCGTGCTTATAATATCTGTCACAGAGAGACAAACTAAAGAAAGAAAAATGTTTCCCTGAATACAAGAAATAAAGAAATAAAGTAAAACATCTTGTGAGAAAAGCCAAAAAAGAATACTTCCAAAAGCTCATAGAGCGTGATAACAATATAGCATTTGTGTGGCGTGTCTAAATGTGTTTACGAAAGGACATCGTTCTACTTCTGCCGACATCCCGAAAAATCTAACTGCAAAGTTTTCAATAATCATTTCCTGCTGTGTCAGAATCATTAATAGAACCAAGAACAAATGTATATGAGTGCTCAAATCCTCTACATGATTTCTGCAAACAAAAAACTAGCGGGCAAGACCCATTTGTTATCCCATATCTCTCCGTTTCGGAACTAGGCAAATACATATCGAGGCTGGAAAACTAAAAAGTCTGGTCTGGATGGTAAAAGGCAACCAGCTACTAAAATTGTCATTGCCATACATAATAGACTCGCTTACATATGTTTTTAACTTAGCATTGAGAAAAACTTTTTTCCGTCTGAGTTTAAAAAAAGCCAAAGTGGTTCCGCTTCCAAAATCTACGGATAAAACAAACCCAAACCCAATACGACCAGTATCATTTCTGTCTGTTTTGTCAAAGCTTCTCGAAAAGCATGTGCACATTTATTTAAATGATTACTTGAAAAGCGGCAACCCCTTCCCCCCTTTCAGTCTGTTTTAGACGTAAATACTCCTGCAACACTGCATTGGCACGTCTCACAAATTCTTGGCTAACAGCCATGAATAAATCTGAGGTGCCTGGAGTAGTATTCCTAGACCTAAAGAAGGTTTTCGACCGGTTGATCACGATATTCTATTGAAGAAGCTCGCCATCTATCTTAAAAACTCAAGTTCTCTACCATTTTTTAAATCATATCTTCATAATAGAACGCAATGCGTCTTACTCCATGGCTCTTTCCTCCAAAGAACCAGTAAAGTATGGTGTACCAGAAGGTTCTGTTTTGGACCTATTCTTTTTAGTCTCTTTATCAATGACTTTCCATTACACGTGAAAGATATATCTTTTGATTGTGACATGCTGGCAGATGACACAACATTGCACACATCTGGAAAAGATATTATGCAAATCAGAAGCAATATAAGACAGCTTAGATAAAGGTATCCAATTGGTTTGATAATAATCATATGGTCATCAATCCGATCAAGACCAAGTCTATGACAATCGCTCCAGACAGAAACACCAGTTGTCCCCCCTTACCACTGATCTCGTTCTAAACGGGGCGAAAATTGATCAAGTGTCAGAACACCGTCTTCTAGGTAAAAACCATAGACAATAAACTTCGCTGGGACTCACATATTAATAATGTGTGTAAAACAGTTTCAAGACGAGTTTTCCTTCTGTCGAAATTAAGGTACATCTAGACTTTGACACAAGAAAACTGTTCTTCAATGCCCACATTAAACCTCACATTGATTATGCGTCAGTCGTGTGGGACGGATGTAGTGATGCTCAAAAAGAGATTAATTCTGCACAGAAGAGCTGTAAAGTTAATCCTTCCAGATACAACTCTAACTACTGACCAGAAATTAAAGGAGATGAGAATAATGAGCCTACAAAAAATGCTTGAATATTACAAAGGTTGTTCGTGTACAGGGTCCTTAGCAATGAGGCCCCAGAGTACATATCTAACCTGTACACACACACTCCCTCACGCTATTCCAATCTAGGAACTATCGCCTAGGCCAAGGATAGACATATTCAAAACAAGTATATCCTTTTCTGGTGCTTATCTATGGAACAACCTACCTCTGACAGTCAGATCTTGTCAGTCACTCAGCTCCTTCAGCGTAAACTTCGTGCACACCTTGAAGTAGTTTCATAGGATGGACTGTGACTAATACTCCGCCCAATCCTTCCGACTGCTTGTGATAGTACCTACTGTTCTTTATAAGATAAGCATTGACAGTTTTTTTTCTTTTCCCCCCCCCATACTGGTGTTGAATTGATCAGATGTTCTGCTGCCTTATCTACAGGTTGTATGCTCATAAGTATAACTGAGTGATGTATGCAT
>JABMCL010000276.1:85000-90000 GCA_018857735.1 Alviniconcha marisindica
CCCATCGCCCCTCCATCCCCCCCCCTCCGCCCCTACAGCCCCCCCCCGCCCCCTCCCCCCGTCCGCCCCCCTCCCCCCCCCCTCCCCCCTCCCTGGGCCTCCTCCATGGCCCCCCCTCCGCCCCCCCCTGGGCCCCTTCCGGCCCCCCCTCCGCCCCTCCCTAGAGCTGCTCGGGAGCTGTGTGAAATTCGAGGTGGCCGTCCTGCTCCCCCCTCCCTCCCCCCACCCCCTCTCCCTCCCTACTTCCGTCTCGTTTTTGTGGACGTAAAGCAGCATTGAAGAAGAAGCAAACTCCTCTTAGAGCTCAGGAGCTGTGTGAAAGTCGAGGCAGCCGTCCTGGACTAGGGAGTCCCGGACGACCACCTTGACTTTTACACAGTCCCTAAAAGTCCTTACGGTCTCTGTGGGCGTAAAACAACACTGGAAGAGTTCCACTGGAACTGGAACACTGGAACGGCAAAGTCCTCGGAGCGAAGGAGCTGTGTGAAAGTCGAGGTGGACCTCCTGGACTCTCCGCCCTTAGTAGTCCGTACGGTCTCTGTGGACGTAAAGCAACAGCGACGAACTTGAACTCGAAAACTTTAATGCTAAAGGATAGTAGCGTTAGGTCCATTTGTACCTATCTAACAGCCAGTCCTTGCTATACTACAAAGCACTAATAAGCACGACTATACTACAGACAGATATTATAAATTCGAATAAGTAACTGATCAGTGTAGTTACAGAGAGTTCCTACAAATGTCCAGAAAGATCGGAATTAAAATTCGTTCATGGACATACAGGTATACAGCACTCAAAGTTCCAGTCAAAGGTGATTCAAACAAATCCGTCCAAGTTTGACAAAGATTATTCTCATAAGTATATTTGTGCAGATTACGTTTGAAACCAGGAACAGAAATACAGGATTTGTTATTTTGAGGCAGGGAGTTCCACAGGGACGCTCCAGCGATGGATATATGCTAGTTTTTAAAAAAAAAAAGTGTCAAACCTTGGCCTTGGCACGTAGAAGTTATTCCTGGAGTTAGAAGAACTGAGACGATGTCGCTAACTTGGCCAGGATCAAAAGACCTGTTAGTGGTGATAGGAGTGAGAAATCCGTACGTATGTCAGTGCGTACGTAGGTGTGTGGGGAGGATGGGGGTGACCCGGTTTTTCTCCTATTGTTCCAGCCAAAGCCTATTTCACAATGGCTGTAAAAAGGAATCATCTTTTTCAGTCAATTATTACAACTTTGGTTTACACGCAGGCTTAAGAGCTCAGACGGCCGACGCAAAGATTACTGAACTTCTGGGTTCTTGAAAGTAAGCTTCGATCCAACAAATCCCTTATACCTTCTCTGGGATATTCTGATCAGGATACTGGGCCGTCAGTTGTCCCAGAGGCAGCCCATTGATACAAATCATACAGCTGCAGAAACGGGGGCGGGGACACACTTGTAGGTTATTGTTGGAGTTTATAACTGAACGGATTGACCAAGTAGCCCCATTCTCCCATTAAGTCGTCTCTGTCTCTGTCTGTCTCTCTGTCTCTGTCTAGCTGTCTAGCTGTCTCTGTCTGTCTGTCTCTGTCTCTGTCGCTCTCTGTGTGTCTCTGTCTCTCTGTCTCTCTGGCTCCCTGTCTCTCTCTCTATCTTTTGTCTGTCTGTCTCTCCTCTCTCTCTCTCTCTCTCTCTCTCTCTCTCTCTCTCTCTCTCTCTCTCTCAAATATATATATATATATAATGCCTGTAATTTGATATCTATTCATCAGTAGCTTAGCAAGGACTAGTTGTTAGACATGTTTTTGACTGAACCTAAACTACAATCCTTGTAAAATAAAGTTTTCCAGTTCGAGTTCTCTCTCTCTCTCTCTCTCTCTCTCTCTCTCTCTCTCTCTCTCTCTCTCTCTCTCTCTCTGATTTACGGAGAGCTAGATGGATACCTACTTTACATTAATACGGTAATAACATTCTTCCAAGCACGGGACAAGACAAAAACAGATAAGTGGTTCAGCTCCCCATCTCATTTTTCATCGTTTTTCATCATTTAACTGTTGTTTAAGAGTTGTTTTGTAGCATGATAAAGGGGATTACCCCGAACATTTTGTGTTTTGTCCTAACATATAGCGTTCTTTTGAACCGGTTTTATGTGTTTGCTCCAAAAGCTGCCTATAAAACTGTCCAAAGCCATAACAAGGAAATGGAAACATTTCTGTGTGTGTGTGTGTGTGTGTGTGTGTGTGTGGGTAGGGTGTGTGGAGGGGCGCGCGATATGTGTGTGTGTGTGTGTGTGTGTGTGTGTGTGTGTGTTGTGTGTGTGTGTGTGTGTGCGTGCGTGCGTGTGGTGTGTGTGCGTGTGTGTGTGTGTGTGTGTGTGTGTGTGTGTGTGTGTGTGTGTACACTCACTCGTACAGCATCCCCCACACCCACCCTCCCCTTGCCGGATTCGAAACAATTAATCTACTGACAATGACGGCGATAAGGATCTCATTTGGGAATGCAGTTTCAGATTCTGTCGCTGAAAGACAATGATGCTAAAAACACCTCTCAAAGAACCTCCTTTATCTCCACATAAGTATAGTGCCCCGCACAAGTCGCCTTGCTCCTGTAAAGCCAGTTCTTAAATTGGGCGAACATTTGCTTCGCGAACAT
Organism: Alviniconcha marisindica; assembly: GCA_018857735.1. Classification (NCBI taxonomy): domain Eukaryota; kingdom Metazoa; phylum Mollusca; class Gastropoda; family Provannidae; genus Alviniconcha; species Alviniconcha marisindica. The sequence goes on from JABMCL010000276.1 coordinate 87,630, forward strand.
AGTTCGGCATATTCGTCGAACCTAGGCCAACGTAGTAGGAACATTTGCTACGCCAACCTAGTTCGGGTTGTTCGTCGAACTGCGACGAAGCTATATTCGGGGTCCAAAAAGCTTCGCTCAACATGTTCTGGGAATATTCGCCCAGTTCGGCGAACATTGCCTCTGATTGGTTGAGAGCAAAGAGAGCTCTCCTGTGGATGAGGAAGAAAGAACTGAAAGAAAAACGGATGACCGTGTCGATCCTTCACTCGCTTCGGAGGGAACTGACCTATTTGTTGACTTGTAGGAGGCGCAGTCTTGTCTCTGGGACCCAAAATAGTATAGTAGTTAGTTGAATTACCCTGAGAGGGATGATTAAAGTAAACTGACTTGACTTGACTTGACTTGACTTTAGCCTACATTTTGGATCATGCTGTCTGCTGCGCTTCTCAGTGCCGTAAGTTCGGGCCGAAGCTTGCATCTCACTCATATAAGCCAGTTAAGAACGACTGAAGCATAGTTCGTCCGGCAACTGTCCGAACCATGTTCGGCGGCGAACTAAAAAGTTCAACTGATTAAGAAACGAATTATAGTTCGTCGAACTGTCCGAAGTATGTCGGCGAACAAACAAACGGTTCGCCAGGCTGTTAAAAACGGGCTTAAGCACGAGCTGAAAGAATTCTCACGAATCTCCCGCATCTCCGCATGCCCCGCACAGTAGGACGCTTTGCGCCTGTAACCACGCGCACGTGCACAATCACTCAGGTGTAATAACTGGAGGGTTTTACGTGCTCGTGAAAGTGTCGAAGACAGGTTGGTTCTGGCACAAGCAAGTTCTGGCACCCCCACCTTCTGGCACCCCACTGACTGCGTTCTGGTAGCGAGTTGCTGGCCTTGTTTTCCTGTTCTGGCTGTGTTTTTTAAGGATTCGCAGTGCCAGATGTCGGCGCCGCGTTCCTACAGTCAGCGGGGGTCGGTCCGTGCTGATGACATGGTGCGTTACGTCATAACGACACTTGCTTCTTCGGAAATCGGTACTATACCGAGGTGTGTGTGTGTGTGTGGGCGTGGAGGGTGGTGGTAGGTGTGTGTGTGTGTGTGTGTAGGCCGGGGTGGGAGGGGGTGCGTGTGTAAGTGTCTACGTGTGCGTGTGTGTGCGTGCGTGTGTGTGTGTGTGTGTGTAGGTGACGGGGTGTGAGTGAGGGGTGCGTGTGTGTGCGTGCTGTGGTGTGTGTGTGTGTGTGTGTGTGTGTGTGTGGTGTGTGTGTGTGTGTGTGTGTCTGGAGGGGGGGGTGTGCGTGTGTGGATGTGGCGTGTGTGTGTGTGTGTGTGTGTGTGTGTGGTGTGTGTGTGTGTGTGTGTGTGTGTGTGTGTGTGTGTGTGTGTGTGTGCTGTGGTGTGTGTGTGTGTGGTGTGTGTGTGTGTGTGTGTAGGTGTGTGTGTGTGTGTGCAGTGTGTGTGTGTGTGTGTGTGTGTGTGTGTGTGTGTGTGTGTGTGTGTGTGTGTGTGTTCAGTGTGTGTGTGTCAGTGTGTATGTGTAGTGTGTTGCTGCGGTGTGTGTAGTGATGTGCGTCGTGCGTGCGTGGTATACGAATTACCTAGCCTCTTTGACTCTCTCTCTCCTCTCTCTCCTCTCTCTCTCTCTCTCTCTCTCTCTCCTTTCACATCAGGATTCCCACACCAGTAGAACAGTGCTTTTATTCCCCCTTTCAAAGATGGTGAAACGGTCTACACAACAGCCTCAAAACATCACGAACCAGACATCGCTTTCATTTACGATTGTTGATCGTAGTAAACCGCAAGCAGCCCGATGCTTGAATACTGTGTAAACAGAGAACCAATAGACATTTACACCGTTTACGCTGCCACCGCTAACATACACACACGTGGCGAGCGTTTGCTGCCATCAACGTTCTGGGCCGAGGCAGGGTTTCCCTGGTTTTGGACGCGTGTGGGTGGGTGTGGTTAGGTAAAAAGGGTACCTAATGAGGACACGTCCGACGTTTCTCTCTCTCTCTCTCTCTCTCTCTCTCTCTCTCTCTCTCTCTCTCTCTCCACCCCCCCCACACACACACACACACACACACGCACGCACGCACGCACGCGCACGCACGCACGCACGCACGCACGACACACACACACACACACACACACTACACACACACACACACACAACACACACACACATCACAACACACAGGCATGCACGAACACACACACACGACACACACGCACCACACACGCACACACACACACACACACACACAGAGGCACGCACAAACACACAGCTCTCTCTCTCTCTCTCTCTCTCTCTCTCTCTCTCTCTCTCTCTCTCTCTCTCCACGCGCCTATCCCCTTCTTCCCCCTTCCCCACCAAACCCTCAAACCCCAC
>JABMCL010000276.1:97500-106890 GCA_018857735.1 Alviniconcha marisindica
GAAATTTGGAACCTTGGCTTAGGTTTTTTTTTAACCCCAAAATAACCAAAAGTTAAAAGAACCTTTTATTTGGAAAAAAAAACAAAAAAAAAACAGCAGAAAAATTTTCGGGGTATCCTTATCAAGCTACAAAATGATATTTAAACAGTTAAAATATAAAACAAACAGCAACAACAACACGAAAACGATAAGACAACCAGCAAAAACAACCAGCCCTGGCTCCTCTCCACATACGTGGGCTATATACACAGCATCAACGAGATACTGGAATGGCACAAGCAGAGTGTACTCCTGGCTACAGAGGCTGATTCCATCACTATTTTTTGATGAATTCTCAGTAAGTGATATGCACGGTGCACCCGCACACTCCAGCTTTCGCTTTCATGTTTAGGCTTAATTACAACTTCAGACAGCTCACTAGAATAAAGAAAAGAAGAAGAAAAGAAAGGTTTAAAAAAAAATGGAAGAAAAAAGAAGAAGAAAAACAGACAATAACAGAAAGAAGACAAAAATACGAAAGTCTACCTTGTTGGCAGACCACCTCTTTTCTGTTTAAGACCATGTCTTCTGAAACCACTCCCTTCATATTTTTATGTAAATGAACCCCAGACACAGCCGGAACACTTTACCGAATTCCTCGTTCTTACTGTTAAAAATCGATGTTTGAAAGTCGCGAAAACACGACCGCTAGTTTATGCCCAGCCTACTCTGAGCTAATAATAATAATAATAAATCTTATTTATAATGCGCATGTCCCAGTTCAAAAAACCAGCTCCAAACACTTAACCCCTTTTCACACAGGATTTGATTTTTTTTTTTTATTTTGCTGGACGTCTTCGCTGGTGACTGATGTTTTTTTTATATTTTTTTTTGGATGTGGGTGGGGGGGAGAGAGACTGGGAGAGGGGGGGAAGCGAAGGGTTGGAGATTGTGGGGGGAGTTTGGGGGGCCGGGGCGTGTGTGTGTGTAGAGGGGGGTGCGGTGGGGGGGGGGACCTGCCTCCCCTGCTTATTATTTTGGTATTTAAATGAAGACTGTATGAGTGTTTTGGTATGAAATGAAGACTGTATGATTATTTTGGTATTTAAATGAAAACTGTAGATAACGAATTATTGAAGATACGGCTATTTGAAGTTGCTAAATGTTTCGACAAAACCACTTTTTACAGAAACCATTTTGAGGGGGGGAAAAACGGCCCTGAACGATTTTGTGTCATTTTGCATATTTTCCCTAGCAACGGGGATTCAGAGTTAGCTAACTGACTTCCAGAACGTCCTTATCGTATAAGACCTATTAGTGGGCAAAGTAATACGACATGCAGGGATTCTGCAGGGTTACATTACTTTTTATCCGCGCAAACGTCGGACATTTCCCATAACATAAGCATCCTTTACTCCGGGATAGGATTTAAACCCAGTTTTGAACTATTTAATGCCCTTTCTAAAGGAAAATGTCATAACTACTTGATAAACTGAGGCATAAACAAACATAATTCTGCAACAACAACAAGAAAAGAGAGAAGATAAAAAAGAAAAACTAGATCGACACCGAACGGCTATTTCTTTCCCCAGAACTGATGGACAGCTGAGACTTAAGGCTGGTTTCATGGGAGCGGGTCACATTTGGACAAATCGCCGACCGCTCTGCCAGTTTCCAGAGCACTTAAATTGCATTGGCTCGTCTCGTCTTTTTTCTTTCTTTCGTGCAGCATATAAATACAAGACAACCCGGCACCGAGGAAGCAATTTGCCAAGCACCAGCATCTTTCTCTTCCCATGCAAAAAAAACGGTCTAGCCGGCTATTTTCCGTGGGATAGTCAGGTTGAGATAGCCGTGTTGCTGTCCTGTCAGGTCTGGCTGCCCGCCGTTTGCTTACGTTGCTGGCGAGGATCATTGTAAGCAACCTTGTACCCGGAAGCCGGTAAATACAAACACAACACGGTCGTGCCTATATAGACTCGGTTTACGTTGTTTAGGGATCAGACAAGCACGTACACTGTGACACGCTAAAAGCGCAAGGGAGGCACACGATCTCGAGGTGGTTATATCCTGGAGCAAAATGCTTTCTACTTTTCTGTCTTCCTTTTTTTTTTTTTTTTTTTTTTTTTGCGCGAGGATTGTTGTGTCTTGGTAAGCCCTGAAGCGATGCGGTATTTAGACGTGACGTATAGGCCTACTCGCATTCACACATGGCATGACTACACGAGACATGCATCGCATGTGAGTTTCGTCCAGCATCTCTCTCTCTCTCTCTCTCTCTCTCTCTCTCTCTCTCTAAAGTCTTCAGCTCCCAAAGTGAAATACCACATACACTCACCACTATATATAGGATTACCGCTGGTGAACAGGAAACCTGCAGTTACTCCATCCCAACACAGAACCCATTTGATCCTCTGTTAAGCACTGAGCAGGAGAAAGCAGCCACTGCGGAAATGAATCAGGCAGAGGGAAGTGACAGCCACACTCCGGTTGACACAACTCAACGACTGACGTCTCCGACAAGAAAACGCCGAAAAGTCAACTCCGTGCGTGATCTAGCAACTCCAACCCACTCACCCCACTCCCCGTACAAGCATTTTAAATGTGCTAAACAGTTGAAGATCATGAAATGTTTATACGCATATTTATCCATGTACGTATTGACGCAGTATTGTGTACGTAGGCTATGCGTATGCATATATTGTATGCGTGTGTGATTTTACCAGAACCCCCCCTCCCCCCGGCCAACAAAAACTCTTTAAAACCCTTTTGGTTTTTTAAAACGGGTTTTGGGGGGGAAAGGGGGGGGGGGGGATGGAAGGGGGGGGGGGGGGGGAAGGGGAAAAGGGGGTGGGGTGGTGGTGGGAAATTGGTTGCAGATGGCTTGGTATTGCTTATCCCGTAACAGCTAATACTTGTGTAGTCATATAAATTAAGACTGTTTTGTTTGAAAAAGTTTAATTTTGACTGTCATTGTGTTTTGCTGCCGTTCATTGCTTTTCTAGTAAGGCTGAATATCGTGAAAAAAACGTTTTGTATAATTATTGATTACTTACGCGTGTCATATTGTTCATTACTTAACTTCGGTAATTAAGGGGGTTTTTTTTTTTGTGTGTGTGTGTGTGTGTGTGTGTGTTTTTTTTTCTTTCTTTCCAAAATCTTTCCTTTTTCTTTTTTACCCAAACTATAAACACCTGGCCATCTAAGGATGGACTAAGAATAGGGTACTTAAAAAAACATGCCATTAACAAACTTACTGATATCTCCTCAATTCTGTTAAATTTCCTGGAAGAAACTTTCATGTATTTTGTTTTGCAGAATCCCGATTATAAAATAGTATCAATGCCTGGTTACAACGTTATGCCCCTTTGACCCCAAAACCCATAAAGACACAGGTCTGTTGTTATACTTTTCCCATTCAGTTAACCTAAAGCGTGCCTCGCATCTAGAACAACACAATACTGAATCTATCTGGATAGAAGTATTTTAAAGCGAAGTAAACCAATTCTTGGGATTCACATACAGGAACCCTTCCGAACGTACTGACTGGTTTGATAGATTCATTTTAATGATGGATGCCGTTTGTCTAGAAGCAAAAGAAATAATATTACTAGGAGACTTTAACATCAATCTTTTAAAGCCACATATTAAATGGAATAAACTGTATGAAAACTTTAACTTACATCAACTAATAGAAAAACCCAAAAACTCGAATTACTACGAATTCTGAAATTTTGATGGATCATATTTATGTTACTACCAAACAAAATATTGCCGAAGTATTTTCCCCCTGTGTGGGTTGTAGTGACCATTTACCTATTTGCATTACATGGTTTAAAAAAGGTGTAAAAATTCCTAAAGCTGCACATAAAGAAATACAGTACCGATGTTTTACTCATTTTGACAAAGATGTTTTTTTGGTTTGACTTGGTTCACTCTCAACTCTCACAAGTATACCAGTATACAGACCCCGATGAAGCTCTTGAGTTTGGTACAAAACATTTAGTTCTGTTTATAATAAGCATGCGCCTTTTATGACCAAGCGTGTTAAATACACAAGGAAACCTCCATGGTTGTCAAAAGAGATAGAAGAGGCCATGCATCAAAGAGATAGGCTACTGAAAGCAAGGAAACACGAAGAATTCAAAAGCAGAGGAACAAAGTGACATCTTTAATACTGCTTCCCCAAAAAAAAATACTTTAAAAAATTTTGTCGCCTCAAAAAATGATTCTCGCTCTATTTGGAAGGCCATTAACACTCTAACAAATAAAGATGCATCAAAACCTCAAAATCAAAAACCCCCCCCTAAGCTAAACAGTCATTTTGCAAATGTATCTAAAACAATCATTACCAACGATCAATCAAAACTAAATGATTTAAGTTTTTTTAAAAGCTTTTGCAAAACAAAAATATCAAATTCTACTTTAACGATTCCACCAATTGAATATATGAAGTGTTTAATGCCCTTTAAACTGAAAAAGACAGGAACCCGAGGCCTGGATGACCTTTGACGGCAAAATTATTAAAATGTCTGCACACGTCATAACTGAGACTGTTACCTACATATATAATCTTTGCATAGACAAAAAATATTTTCCAAAAGCATTCAAAAAAAGCTAAGGTTATACCCATTTACAAATCAGGAGATAACAAAGACCCTTCAATCTATAGACCTATCTCAATTTGTCTGTTCTTTCAAAACCTCTAGAAAAACATATTAAAAACACCTTTTTTCCTATTTTAAAACAAATGAACTTATACACCCCAACCAATCTGGATTTAAGGGGAAAACCACTCATGCCATACCGCACTTACAACATTAGTAGATACTTTTTATAAGAAATAAACAACAATGAATTTACAGGAGTACTTTTTGTGGATTTTGCAAAGGCATTTGATGTCATTGATCATGATCTACTTTTTGAGGAAATTAGCCCCTTTGTGGATTTATCCAATGACACCCCCGCACTTAATTTTTCATTTTGCCCAAAACGGGGAACAGCTTGTTTGTATAAAAAACAATTAAATCCGATTTTCTTCCCGTAAAATACGGTATTCCACAAGGTTCAGTGTTAGGCCCCCTTCTCTTTTCTCTCTACATAAACGACTTGCCCTTTATTAAAAAAAGCTTTATGTGAACCATTTGCTGATGACACCACTATCCATTCTAGTCACTCAAACCTAAATAATCTTTTCTTAGCTTACAAGAAAGTATAAATAATCTTCTTCAAGGACTGAACTAAATCAAAGTCGCTAAACTCGTACAAAACCAAATACAAGACCATAACAACAAGACAAAAACGCCAGAACATATTTTCTCGCATGCCACTTTATATTGGAAATGAGAAAATTGTCGAAGTAGCAACACATAAAGTTTTAGGAGTAACTATTGATAATAATTTGTCTTGGAAAAAATATGTAAATGAACTAACCAAACGTGTTTCTCAAAAGCTATTCAACTCTAAAAATTAAACATTTTCTAAATGTTTATGCTCGAAAAATTTTTTCATGCACAATCCAACCAATCATTGACTATGCTTCAAACACCCCTAGTGCAAACACATTAAAACCTCTTGTTAGTATTCACAAGCGAGCCCTTAAATTAACCCTTCTAAAATCCACATCTTTGACATCTCACGACTATAAACTTTTAGATGTTCTTCCGTTAAAATTAAAATTAAAATTTAATAAAGGCATTATTATGCATAAAATAGTATCTGGTTATGCACCATCAAATCTAAAATTAAACTTTCATTTAAATCAGAAAGACATTCACACAAACTTGTAGTACCCCGTCCTAGATTAGATTTATTTAAATGTAGCTTTTATGTATTCCGGGGGGGAAACCCCCGGAACAATTTACCATTATCAATTAAAAAAGTTGTCAGATCACAAAGCATTTAAAAATTTGGGAAAAAAACACAACAAACATTGATTTAGGATATTTTTTTTGCAAAAATTTTTTTCTCCAAAGATTTTAAATTTAAAACCTAGCCTTTTACTCTTTTGTTTTGTCTGTCCGTCTGTTTTTGTTCCTCTGTTTTTGTCTGTTTTCTGTCCCCCTCTGTTTTCTTTCCCCTTTTCTGTTTTCCCCTCTTTTTTTCTTCTTTTTTTTTTTTCCTTTCTTCCCTTGGGGGCTTTCTCTTTTTCCCCTCCCCTCTCTCTCTCTCTCTCTCTCTCTCTCTCTCTCTTCTTTTTTTTTTTTTTTGAAAAAAAAAGAAAAAACCCCTAAACCCAAACCCCACACACACACACACACACACACACACACACACACACACACCCCACACACACAAAAAGCCCCCCCCCACACACAAAAAACCCCCCCCCACACACACACAAACACACACAAAAACCCCCCCCCACACACACACACACACACACCAAACACCTTAAAAACTTTCCCCCGTTTGCAGAAACCCCGAAAAAAAAAACACACAAAAAAAAAATTTCACCCCAAAAATTAAAAAACACACACAATAAATAAAAAAAAAACAACAAAACAAAACCCACCCCCAAAACCCCAAAAATTAAAACAAAAAAAAAAAGTGTTTGTCGAGTAAACGAAATCCCCGGGGCTGGCGTGTTTTTTTCAGTTCACTCAGGTGCCTTACACCGCACGCACAGCTCTGGTGAGTTTCGAACACAATATCAATAACTGACAAAATTACAGCCAGCGATCACTTAAAGGGGACATGAAGCGAAGACTGAAGCTGGCATTAAAAAGGACCAAATCTACAAACCTATAATATATGGAAATATGTTTCGTGCGTTGTTTTCTTTAGTTTCCGATCAGTGTGTGTGTGTGTGTGTGTTGGTGGTGTGTGTGTGTGGGTGTGTGGGGTTGGGTTTTGTTGTTTGGGGGGGGTGTGTGTGAGTGGCGCGCGCGCGTGTGTGTGGTGGGTGTTTATCTGAGTACAAATAACTGTATGCATATATTTGAATGTGTGATTTAAGGTCAACCGTCCTTTTTATACCCTGTTGTTCTGTGGCGTTGCATCATTTATCGCACTATAGTCTTATTTTAAATTTCTTTTTTTCTTTTTTCTTTTTAATCTGTCTAATATCACCAGTGTGAAAAGAATCTAAATAAAAGAAAGAGGAAGAAGCGCCGTATGGCTGTGCGAATAGTAAAGCGGCTCTATGCAACAGAAGTACCCTTTCATACATAAAAAGTAGGGTTCCAGGCGAGACAAGAGGGGGGAGGTGGAGCGGAAAAGAGAAAAAGAGACAGAGCAGGGAGGGGAGCGGGGCTCTTGTTTTTTGTTGTTTTCTCAACACCCGGGCAAGGGGCATTGTCCTTGGACTCTCCCCAAGCACGGCAGTTGAAACAGAAATTGCCGTGCACTAGTCGCGGGGCAATGGCGAGGGGACACTGCCTTAACATTTCCATTGTTCTGGCGGGGTCCACGGTCTTGGTCTTTTTCAAGAAGTACCCTTGTGATTTCCATTTGAGCTCCTCCACCGCAGTCATGTAGGTTCCCTCTTTAACAGAAGCACATTGGCTCATCACGAAACCCAAACTCCAAGCATCCTAGTTCCTCCAACCACTGCCATAGCTGATTACGCCATAGGTCTCAAAAACCTGCCAGCTAACGAACAGGTTTTCGATGATGCTCAAACGGCAGTAAGTCTGTAACAGACATGTCAAATATATCAGACGTTTTTTTTGTAACTGACTGGGGTTTCTTACGCAAGCACAAATAAAACCAAATTTTTTAAACAAAAAGGAACTTTTTTTTTTTTTCTTTTTTTTTTTTCCCAGGCGGATGCGTCCTGTTTACGTGGGGGTTTGGGGCTTTTTGTTCCACAGTCATTATAATTAGTACGCAAACCTTCCGGGGGGCGCTAACCACGTCGGTGGACAGCGCGCGGAGATAAAGAAAGTGCCCCTTCAGTGGCGTAACCAATTCTGGCAGAGTTTGGGGGAAGGTGCCGGGCGGGGCGGAGTGGCAGGAAAACCTTCACTTTTTTCACGCGTACCAGGCCTTGTTTGTGACGTCACGACATCGATCGCCCCACACAAAATGGGTGCGCTGACGTCTGAGGGCACCTTTCAAATGTCGATGTTTACAACAATCTAGACCGTCTTCGATGAGACCATACTTTTTATATAATTATGTAAACTGAGGTCCCCTTTTGAAAAAAATTTTCCATGGGGGAAAAAGACCACACGCACGCTAAAGATCCTGTAGTCCACGGCAGAGTTCGGTGGCACCCAAGCACCCACGTAAACAACAGATGCATCCGCCTTTGGGGAAAAAAAAAGAAGAAGAAGGAAACAGTTCCGTTACGATTCAAACGATTTTGGTTTTCCTTGTGCTTGCGTAAGCAACACCAAAATAGCCCAGAATGCTCTAAAAGCGTCCGAGATTTCAAAATGCTGAAGTTGGACACTATCACTAAAAGCGTCCGGATCTTCAAAATGATGAAATTGCACTATCACTAAAAGCGTGCGTAAGCAACGTAGTCAGAAACACCAAAATAGCCCAGCATGTACATTCTGAAAAGGGTCCGAGTCTTCAAAATGCTGAAGTTGGACACTATCACTAAAAGTGTCCGGGTCTTCAAAATGATGAAATTGCACTATCATTAAAAGCGTCCAAGTCTTCAAAATGTTGAGGTTAGACACTGAATTATTATAGGTCTAACTTCGACATTTTGAAGACCCTGACACTTTTACTGCATGCTGGGCTATTTTGGAAGAAGAGGAAGACCAAAATATCACCCGATGAACTGCTGGGATGTGGTTTTGATTTCCATTTCTCGCGACAGGACTGGGCATAAAACACGAAAAAATTTTCTTACTTACTTACTTACTTACTTACTTACCCCCCCAAAAATGCATGCTTCTTTCCCTGGGATCCCCTTTAACAAGATTCGGCCATCACAAAATCGTCGATTCAGGAATTTCAGGTTGTCTTGACATTTCTAGGTCAGAAAAACAAAACAAAAATACACTATGTCGACAGAGGCTGAATTTTATGGACGAAGGTAGTTTGCAAGTTCTTTGTCCTTGGAAAGTTCTTCCTGGTTCATCATGCAGACAGTCGATTCATTTTGACATTTATTTTCTTTCCGGGAAGGAAACGGTGATATAACGCAGCTGCAACACGTGCTTCTGGAACCGCGTGTACCTAGCATGGATCTGTTAGCGCCATTAAACTCGCAGCCATTCGTCTCCAAGATTCCATTGCTCATCCCTTTGCCATGGAATAACAAACCCCAACTAAACAGTCACTGGCAAAATAGCCCCCCCCCCCCCCCTCTCTCTCTCTCTCTCTCTCTCCCATTACGTTGTTGAAAGACAGTGCAAACGTTGGTTAAAACACATGACGTTGTTAAAAACGTTGGTTTTTAAATACGTTGTCGCAAGATAGTGCAAACGTTGACTGAAATACGTTGTAGCA
>JABMCL010001900.1:0-2500 GCA_018857735.1 Alviniconcha marisindica
TCCTGGGCTTTCCGTCCTAATGAGCCTTACGGTTTCTGGGACGAAAAGGAACTTGCCCCGTGCTTCGGCATTGGTCCAATTTGCCCCAAATTGCCCAAACACCCGAGGCTGAAGCCATTACCAACCCACCCAGAGGTCAGGAGTTGGTGAAAGTCGAGGGGGACGCCCCCTGGGCCCCCGCCCCTAAAAACCCTACTTTTCTGGGGACGCCAGAAAAACATTTAAACCCAACTTCCTCTTGGAATGTGGGGGTAGACTGTGTTTAGATGAGTTTCGTCTTGCAGTGTGTGCTGGGTCAGAGCCGGGGAGCCGTGTGTGAAAGTCGGGGGTGGAACGCCCTGGGTCCCGTCCCTAATAAGCCTAGGTTTCGGGACGTAAGAACCCAACACTTCAGTGTGTGTGGGGGGGGGGGGGGGGGGGGGGGGAGGAGGGGGGGGGGGGGGGGGGGGGGAAAAAAGAAAGTGTGAGCGGATGGAGGGGTGTAGGTATAGAGTGCAGCACTGTTAGAGCGTTCCATCAGTCTTGGAGTGAGTGTGCGCCGGGGTAGAGGAGTGCAGCCTAAAGTCCTCCGTGTCGATCGTTTCAGCGTGGAAGCCAGGGCCACGGCCTTCACCCAGCTGAGAGCAAGCAGTACCGCGCTGGCTGACAGTTCCCCGAGAAGCCGGCACACGCTGGGTCGCTGTTGCCAGCTGTTGGGGCCGGAGCCGACTGGGAATTTCCCGCCGCACTCGCTCGGTGCTGCATGCGCCGCGCATGCCGCATATATAATCCGCGGGCGATGATGTCATGCTTGTTCCGTCCGCCGCCACACGGACCGATTGACTGGTCGCCAAATCGTTTGACCGCAAGATCAGCAGTTTTTTTCTTCTCTTGCGCCCTGTCCCTCCTGGACACCCTTTGGGAAGGTTGGGGTGTGTTGTGTGTTCGTGGTGTGTGTGTGTGTGTGTGGTGGTGTGTGTGGTGTGTGTGGGGGTGTGTGTGTGTGTTAGGTTTGGTGTTGGTGTGGTGGTTTTTGGGTGTGGTGTGCCTGTGTCAGTGTGTGGTTTTGTGTGGTTGTGTGTGTGTGTGTGTGTGGTGTGTGTGTGGGTGTTAGTGTGTGTGTGTGTTTGTGTTGGTGGTGTGTGTGGGTTGTGTGTGTGTTTTGTGTGTGGTTTGGTGTGTGTGTGTGTTTGTGTGGTGTGGGGGTGTTTTGTGTGTGTGTGAGGGGAGAGAGAGAGAGAGAGAGAGAGGGGGGGGAGAAGAGAGAGGAGAAAAGAGAGAGAGAGAGGAAAAGAGGGGAAGAGAGAGAGAGTCCAGTTGTGTGTGTGTGTGTTTCGAGTCATTGAAAATTTGCACATGTTTTATATTGTCTAATTAGAATAAGCGGCGTGAGTTTTGGCCAGTCAGTCGTGTCTTTGGATCTTGAGTTAAAAAGCTATAACAATCACAGTTAGTTGTTTCAGATTATTTTTCCTGTGTCTGTTCGGCATCAACAACAAGGGAGTTAAGTTAGCCCCCGAGAGACATCACATAACACAACAACAACAGCAAAGACTTGAGTCGCCCGCGGTAACTCTCACCTGGCATACAAGTAAGTACAAGGTGCATAACTCGTGACTGACCAGAGTCCTACACCCTCAGTTGTGGACAATTCTCCCTATTCCGCAGTTGGCGAATAAAACACAAGGTGACCACCCCTCCACCCCCCCCCCCAGCCCCTTTTGTTTGTGTGGTGGTGGTGTGTGTGTGTGGGTGTGTGTGTGGTGTGGTTTTGTGGTGGTGTGTGTGTGTGGGTGTGTGTGTGTTCAGTGTGTGTCCTAGTGTGTGTGTCAGTGATTGTGTGTGTGTGTGTGTGTGGTGTGTAGTTGGTCCAGTGTTTTGGGTTTGTTTGTCGGCAAGTGTGTTTTGTGTGTGTGTGTGTGTGTGTGTGTGTGTGTGTGTGTGTGTGTGTGTGTGTGTGTGTGTGTGTGTGTGTGTGTGTTTGTTTAAATTCCCTTTCCCCAGCATTGTTTAAAAAGTTTGCCATCCACAGGTCAATGCAGACCTCAGTCACTGAGTCTTCCGGTTTGGGCTGACCTAATTCTGCCACACCCTGTTTCCGTCAGTCACGACTCAGTATCGCCACGTCAGTCTCACTGAGTCTCCCTTCTGTTGCTTCCCAATAGGCACTTGGCGACAGCAACGTCTTTTTAACTGACGACGAACCCGTTCAAATACGATCTGATTCTCTCAGTTCCGGCGTTTTCTTCCGCTGACACGGCGATCCCCAAGTAATTCAACCAGATTTCTCTACACCCCCCTCTCCCCACTCCCCCCTCCATCTGTGCATCCTTTACCCCCCTCCCCCCCCCCCCCCCCCCCTTCCATTCAATGGCCGCTGCCCTCTTCTCCAGACACCCTGCGAATTGGCTACCCTCCGCCCACTATTCCACCGGCTGAACCCACCCCCCTCCCAGACCTTTTGTACCCCCCTCCCCACCCACCCACCCACTCACACCTACCCTCACATTTTATCACCCCG
>JABMCL010001900.1:5000-10000 GCA_018857735.1 Alviniconcha marisindica
GGGGGGGGGGGGAAGGGGGGGGGGTGGGGGGGGGGGGGGGGGGGGGGGGGGGGGGGGGGGGGGGGGGTTGGGGGGGGGGGGGGGGGGGGGGGTGGGGGGGGGGGGGGGGGGGGGGGGGGGGGGGTGGGGGGGGGGGGGGGGGGGGGGGGGGGGGGGGGGGGGGTTGGGGGGGGGGGGGGGGGGGGGGTTTCAAGCGACAGGGTATAAGGGGCGGGGGTTGGAAAGGGGAAAGGGGCGGGGGTTTAAAGGGGGGGGGCGGGGGTTTCCCAAACGACAGGGTATAGGGAGGGGGGGGGGGCCCAAACGACAGGGTATAGGGGGGGGGGGTTTCAAGCGACAGGGTATAGGGAGGGGGTTTAAAACGACAGGGTTGGGGGGGGGGTTTCCCAAACGACAGGGTATAGGGACGGGGGAAAAGGGGGTTAAAGGGGGGGGGTTTCCCAAACGACAGGGTATAGGGGGGGGGGGTTTCCCAAACGACAGGGTATAGGGAGGGGGGTTTCAAGCGACAGGGGGATGGGAGGGGGTTTAAAACGACAGGGTATGGGGGGGGGGTTACCCAAACGACAGGGGGATAAGGGGGACGGAAGGGTTGGGGGGGGTTCAAGCGACAGGGTAAAAGGGGGGGGGTTGGGGGGGGGGGGGTTTCCAAAACGACAGGGTATAGGGAGGGGGTTTAAAAAGGGGGTTGGGGGGGGGTTTCCCAAACGACAGGGTATAGGGAAGGGGGGGTTTCCCAAACGACAGGGTATAGGGAGGGGGGTTTCCCAAAGGGCAGGGGAAGGGGGGGAAAGGGGGAAAGGGGGGGGGACAAGCGACAGGGTATAGGGAGGGGGAACCCAAACGACAGGGGATTGGGATAAGGTGGGGGGGGAAACCAAACGACAGGGGATAGGGATGGGGGGTTTCAAGCGACAGGGGATAGGGAATTTGGGGGGGGGGGGGTTTCCCAACCCACAGGGGATAGGGAGGGGGGTTTCAAGCGACAAAAGGGTATAGGGGGGGAAAAGGGGGTGGGGGGGGGTTACAAAAGGGGTTGGGGTTATTTACCTCCCGGGGGGGGGGGTTAAACGACAGGGGAAAAGGGAAGGGGGGGGGGGGAGGGTTTCCAAAAACGACAGGGGAAAATTTGCCGGGGGGTTTTGGGGGGGTAAAAGGGGGAAAGAGGGGGACGGAAGGGGAAGGGGAGGGGGGGGGACCCAACGACAGGGGTAAATTTTCAAGGACAGGGGAAGGGTTTTGGGGGGGGGGGGACCAACGACAGGGGGGTGGGGGGGAAAAGGGGGTGGGGGGGTTTCCCAAACACGGGGGCGGGGGGACAAGGAATAAGGGGGGGGTTCCCAAACGACAGGGTATAAGGGGGGTTGGGGGTTGGGGGGGGTTTAAACGACAGGGTATAGGGAGGGGGTTTAAAACGAAGGGGGATGGGGGGGGGGTTTCCCAAACGACAGGGTATAGGGACGGGGGTTGGGGGTTGGGGGGGGAAAAGGCAAAGGGGCGGGGGAAACGAAGGGGGGGGGGGTTTCCCAAACGACAGGGTATAGGGATTGGGGGATAAAGGGGGCAAGCGACAGGGTATAGGGAGGGGGTTTAAAACGACAGGGTATGGGGGGGGGGGGGGGTTGGGGGGGGGTTTTAAAACGGGGTGGGGGGGGGAAACCAAAGGGGGGGGACAAGGGAATTTTTGGGATTGGAAGGGAAGGGGCCAAGCGACAGGGGTATAAGGGATGAGGGGGGGGGTACCAAGCGGGCAAAAGGAAAAAAGCATAGAAGGGTTGGGGCTAGGAAAAAGAAAATGGGTAGAGGGGGATTGCGAAGTGGTGGATGGGGTTTATGGCGGCCGGGGGGACCAAAAAACTTGTGCAAACAAAAAAAAAAACCCAAAAGGGGAAAGGGGGCCGGAAAAGGGGGTGACAGGGGCGGGGGGTGAGGGGGGGGGGGGGGGGGGGGCGGGGGGGGGGGGGGGGGCCCATACAAAATCAGATTTAGTCGTGTGGAAATTGCTTTCAGTTCCCTGTGCCGCATATGTACACCTAAAGGAGCTAACTGCTTCCACCCTGCTGGGCTTTTCCATTCCAGCCACTGACTAAATCTAAAAGAGCTGTTGTCAGCATTGGCTCTCACTACACAGTGCACGCATCAGTGCTCTCAGTCATACCATTCTAGCGACCTCTCTCTCTCTCTCTCTCTTCTCTCTCTCTCTCTCTCTCTCTCTCTCTCTCTCTCTCTCTCTCTCTCTGTCTCTGTGTCGATATGTGTGTCTCTGTCGAGTCTCTCTGTCTCTGTCTGTCTATCTCTGCACGGTCTCTCTGTCTGTCTGTCTGTCTGACACTGTCTCTCTCTGTCTCTGTCTGTCTTTGTATCTGTCGTCTGTCTCTCTGTCTCTGTCTGTCTGTCTATCTCTGCACGGTCGGTCTGTCTGTCAGTCTGTCTCTCTCTATCTCTCTCTCTGACTCTGTCTCGGTCCGTCTCTGTCTCTGTATCTGTCGTCTGTCTCTCTGTCTCTGTCTCTGTCTCTGTCTCTGTCTCTCTCTCTGTCTCTCTGTCTCTCTGTCTCTGTCTCTCTCTCTCTCTCTCTCTCTCTCTCTCTCTCTCTCTCTCTCTCTCCGCTCCCGGGCTGGTACAGCACCCATAGGCTGTGTGCCGGTAGTATCGGCGTTGTGGAGGGTCACTGACTAAAATCGATAGAATGACTAACGTGCTCTGTACTCAGTCATTTTGAGCGGCCTGTTTTGGACCGAAGACAGAGTGGGGACTGAGATGGGCTGATACTGTAGCTTCTGCATCGTGATTTGGGGCTGTGACCTTGGATCGCAGCCGTCCCCTGCTCCGCCAGTGTCTGTGGCGAGAGCTTGGCTTGCATCGGTTTCCATCGAGCCGCTGTTAATTCAGTTACTGAGACGCTTTTGAAGTTGAAGTTTTGCTTTACGTCCACAGAAACCGTAGGTTTATTAGGGACGGGGAGCCCAGGACGTCCACCTCGACTTTCACACAGCTCCTGAACTCTGACCACACGTTCAGTTGAGTGTGTTGCTTTACGTCCACAGAAACCGTAGGTTTATTAGGGACGGCCACCTCGACTTTCGTAGAGCTCCTGACCTCTGTTCTTCAGTGTTGCTTTACGTCCACAGAGACCATAGGTTTATTAGGGACGGGGAGCCCAGGACGTCCACCTCAGTCGACTTTCACACAGCTCCTAAGCTCTGCACTACTGACACGCACCTTGGGTTTTATTTTTATAAGATTAATTTGCAAACCCCCACAGCGAATGACAATAATACAGTTATTACAGTCAGAGTCGCGCCTCGATGGAGCGATTTAACAGTGAGAATATACTAAAGCCAGCGGCCAACAGTGGTTTAGTTAGTTGAATTAGTTCTTCGTGAACTTTTGAAAGTCTTGTTTAGTCAGTATTTGTGTGTGTCGTGTGTGTGTGTGTGTTGTGTGTGTGTGTGTGTGTGGTGTGTGTGTGTGTGTGTGTGTGTGGTGTGTGTGTGTGTGTGTGTGTGTGTGTGTGTGGTGTGTGTTGTGTGGTGTGTGTGGTGTGTGTGTGTGTTTTGTGGTGTGTGGGGTGTGTGTGTGTGTGTGTGTGTGGGGTGTGTGTGTGTTGTGGGGTGTTGTGTGCGTGTGTGTGTGTGTGTGTGTGTGTGGTGTGTGTGTGTGTGTGTGCGTGTGTGTGGGGTGTGTGTGTGTGTGTGTGTGGTGTGTGTGGGGTGTGTGTGTGTGTGTGTGTGTGTGTGTGTGTGTGTGTGGTGTGTGTGTGTGTGTGTGTGTGTGTGGTGTGTGTGTGTGGTGTGTGTGGTGTGGTGTGTGGTGGTGTGTGTAGTGGTGTGTGTGGTGTGTGTGGTGTGTGTGTGTGTGGGTGTGTGTGTGTGTGTAGTGCGTAGTGGGTGTGTGTGTGTGGTTGGTGTGAGAGAGAGGAAGAGAGAGAGAGAGGAGAGGGGAGGGAGGAGAAGGGGAGAGAGGGGAGAGAGAGAGAGAGAGTGTGTGTGTGTGTGTGTGTGTGTGTGCGTGCGTGCGTGTGCGTGTGTGTGTGTGCCGTGCGTCCGTGTGCGTGTGTGCGCGCGCGCGCTCGCGCGATTCTTTTTCCGGCTCGGTGCGGATTGTGGACTACAAGTACGAGATGGCGTCAGCTTTTGCAACCCTGGCACTGTTTGCAGCGGTTTCACGACCTCCGCTGCTCATTGCATTTTCTCGTTCAGTCACTCCCATGCCGGCCTTTTCAGAAAACGGCCTAACGTGCGACTGACGTCCTTCGGCATTGTCACCCTTAGATTCGGGTGAAGGGTCAACGCTTTCTGCACACTCCGAGCGTTGCGTTCAGGCACAGTAGGATGTCGTAAAGCCGCTGTACTTGGTGTCTGCACTTTCTGATCACTGCTGACATCCTCAGTCAACATAGCGTAATGGTTGAATTGCCGGCGCAACCCGGGTGTCAGTCGATAGAACCTTGACGCAAAGACGTTTCCCTTTTTCGCTTTTTCCTCCCCCTGCTCTCTCTCTCTCTCTCTCTCTCTCTCTCTCTCTCTCTCTCTCTCTCTCTCTCTCTCTCTCTCTCTCTCTCTCTCTCTCTCTCTCTCTCTCATCGCCCTTCTTTGTCGTTCGTTTAACGTACGTGAGGTTTGTCGGCTTTCCCAAAGCTGTCATAATTATGTTGACCGTGATCGACTCAGTCGAAATGACTGCGGTGTAGACCGAACAGTTGTGTCTCTTTATTTCATTATTTTCTGAGTACTTCAGTACCCTTTCGGGACTGAAATTCGGGTCGCCTTATCTGGGTAAGGATACAGCAGCCGCAAGAGCAACGCTACCCTTTCCCACCAATCCGTGTGCAGGATTTTGTTTGTCCAAACAATGGGTATGGCTGACAGTTTTGGGGATTTTTCATGACGTGCGCACAGATGTTAATGCCAGCAATTGAGGCACACGGGGTTTGTACAAACACTGTAAATGAGAGAGTCTGCACTGGAGAGAGAGGGAGAGAGAGAGAGAGAGAGAGA
>JABMCL010001900.1:15000-20000 GCA_018857735.1 Alviniconcha marisindica
TCTCTCTGTCTCTGTCTGTCTGTTTGTATGTCTGTCTGTCTCTGTCTCTGTTTTTATCTCTGTCTCTCTCTCCCTGTCTCTTTCTCTCTGTCTCTCTGTCTGCCTACTGTGATTTATGATCTGATCAACATTTTTTTTCTTTCTTTTTTTCTTCTTCTTCTCACCCCCCCTCCCCCCCCCCCCCTCCCCCACGTACCACTGAACCATGTTATGTTTTCGTGATTTACAAATAACTGCGAGATACGTCAACACCATTTTTGCTATGTATACATCTTATTTATTCATTGTCATTTCAAAGTATTTTCAATGATTTTGCTGTTCCTGTATGTTTATTACTATTAATAGTGGTAGTATTATATTTTATTGTTTATATATTGTTTATCCTGTTTAAATATTAATCGAGTTTGTAAAACATTTTTATTTTTATATAATTGTTTCTCCAGTTTTCACTTATTCGACAGCTTAGCAAGGACTAGTTGTTAGACAGGTCTAAATGAACCTAAACTACAATCCTTGGAAAATAAAGTTTTCGAGTTCTAGTTCTAGTTCTAGTTCTGTCTCTCTGTCTCTCTTTCTCTGTCTGTCTGTCTGTCTGTCTGTCTGTCTGTCTGTCTGTCTGTCTGTCTGTCTCTCTCTCTCTCTCTCTCTCTCTCTCTCTCTCTCTCTCTTATATCTTGGCAGAACTTTGTAGACCACTTATGTTTGTATTCCGCTTGTGCCCGCCGGTGGAGAATGTAGGCCTTGTCAATATCGGCAAGCAAAAGGGATCGATATAAGGGTGAACAACTTACGACTCACTCACCGCAACACAAACAGGATGTGCTTTACAAGTGACACTGGGGCGGGGAGTGGGGTGTTAGATTGATGCGGAAAAGTAGAACCCCATGCCACCCCACCCCACCCCGCCACCCCCCACCCACCACACACAACACACACACACACACACACACACACACACAACCACACACACACACACACCACACACACCACTCATCGGCCCACCGCTACCGTAAGTGTTTCGTGGTATCGTTGTAATCATGCGTGAGTGTGGTGTGTGTGTGTGTGTGTGTGTGTGTGTGTGTGTGGTGTGTGTGTGTGTGTGTGTGTGTGTGTGTGTGTGTGTGTGGTGTGTGCCGCGCGAGGAGTGTGTGTGTGTGTCCGCCGAGGGGTGTGTGTGTGTGTGTGTAGAGAGAGAGAGCAGAGAGAAGAGAGAGTTTGGTGTGGGAGAGAGAGAGAGAGAGAGAGAGAGAGAGAGAGAGAGAGGAGAGAGAGAGAAGAGAGAGAGAGAGAGAGAGAGAGGATGTCCGTAGAGTGTGTGTGTGTGTGTGTGGTGTGTGTGTATGTGTGGAAGGTGCCTGGAAACGAAACGTGGGGAGTGGGGAGGGGATTGGAAGGCGGCATTGTCCGCGAATGTTGGTGGCATAAAAAGGAAGACGCTGGCGTGCCTGCGCATACGCGGCGGTTTAATTTGCATTGTAGATCGGACGGTCAGCCGTTTAGCTGAACAGAACTGACAGAAATGGTAGACGCACGCTTGATTGTCGCTCATAACCCGCCGTCGTCAAGAGCAGCGTACGTGTCAAGTTTCTCGTGTTGTGTATTGACCGGCTCGTTCACTTGGTTTGTTTGTCATTTCAGTTCAATGGTGCTTCACGTCCACAGAGACCATGATGACTATTAGGGACTGACTGACGGGGAGCCCAGCCGGACGGCCACCTCGACTTTCACACAGCTCCTGAGCTCTGTTCTTCAGTGTTGCTTTACGTCCACAGAGACCATGATGACTTATAGGGACGGGGAGCCCAGGACGGCCACCTCGACTTTCACACAGCTCCTGAGCTGTGCACCTTGCAAGTTCCATGTCGCTTTACGTCCACAGAGACCTTGCGGACAGGCCCAAGACGTCCACCTCGACTGACTTAGAGCCCAGCTCCTGAGCTCTGGCAGCAACAGTTCGAGTCAAGTTCAGTGTTGCTCTACGTCCACAGAGTCTGTTCGGACTATTAGGGACCAGTGCGGCCACCTCAGCATTCACCCAGCTCCTGAGCTGTGCACCTTGCAAGTTCCATGTCGTTCTACGTCCACAGAGACCGCGCGGACTATTAGGCCCGAGACGTCCACCTCGACTTTCACACAGCCCCTGAGCTCTGATTATTATTTGTCGTAACTGTGTTTGTTTTTTTCTTCCTCCGGTTACCGTTACGTGCTAGTCTTTGTACACGCCCTGAGATTTCTCCGGAGTCAACTTCTGTGTAGACTTTTCAAAAGTCCTTCGGATCAGACTACGAAAACAACAAAAAGCAACAACAACAAGCGCAGGAAGAAAAAGAAGAACAAGCATAAGAAGAACAAGAAAAAGAAGAACGTTTTCCCTGCCATGGGATATCAGCTGTTTGTTTTCGCTAGCTTCTGAGACTGATCTCAAAGACGTGTTTCCACTAGCTTCTGAGACTGACCTTAAAGCCTTGTTTCCACTAGCTTTTGAGACTCATCTCAAAGACTTGTTTCCACTAGATTCTGAGACTGACCACAAAGACTTGTTTCCACTAGATTCTGAGACTGACCACAAAGACTTGTTTCCACTAGCTTTTGAGACTCATCTCAAAGACTTGTTTCCACTAGATTCTGAGACTGACCACAAAGACTTGTTTCCACTAGCTTTTGAGACTCATCTCAAAGACTTGTTTCCACTAGATTCTGAGACTGACCACAAAGACTTGTTTCCGCTAGATTCTGAGACTGACCACAAAGACTTGTTTCCACTAGCTTTTGAGACTGACCACAAAGACTTGTTTCCACTAGCTTCTGAGACTCATCTCAAAGACTTGTTTCCACTAGATTCTGAGACTGACCTCAAAGACTTGTTTCCACTAGCTTCTGAGACTGACGTCAAAGACTTGTTTCCGCTAGATTCTGAGACTGACCACAAAGACTTGTTTCCGCTAGATTCTGAGACTGACCACAAAGACTTGTTTCCGCTAGATTCTGAGACTCATCTCAAAGACTTGTTCCACTAGCTTTTGAGACTCATCTCAAAGACCCTCCACTAGCTTCTGAGACTGATCTTAAAGACTGTTTTAAAAACTAACTAGAAGTGTTCATTCAGTTTCAGACATTTGCTTCCAGTGATAATGCATGAACAATAGAAATTCAATAGAAATTCAACCAGGAGGCTGTATTACATTCAAAACTTTGCCAAAGACATCAGAATGACCTTCTGTTGGCTGGCAAGGAGTTCATCTAATAATTATACTGAGAAAGCGTCATAGTAACAATTCGTGTTATGCTATGCAACTCATAAAAGGTTTAAAAACAAAGTTTATTTACTGTGACAGTAGACAACTTTTATTTTTATTTTTAAGAACGCTAGCAGTCACCCTTAACCTTGTTTCAGATATTTTTGTGAGTGTGTTATGCTGTAAAATTCATTTAACCTTGACAATGGCTTTCACGGTATCATAGGGATTTCACAGCACTGACAGTACACGAAGGAGAGTGGATCGAGATGTTTATACTGAAAATCTCTCTCTCTCTCTCTCTCTCTCTCTCTCTCTCTCTCTCTCTCTCTCCCCCCCCTCTCTCTCTCCTTCTCTCTCCCCCCTCTCTCTCTCTCTCTCTCGTCTGCTGGCAAATGTCTTTACACAGAGACAATAAAGTTGTATTGTATTGAATTTTGTATATATATATGAATTTTTGGAGCAAATAACCTTCAGTTGTTGTTTTTCCCTTCAGTTCGACCCTGAGTCAGTGCACATCCGTACCATTCTGCCACCGCCGGCTTCAGGGCGGCCGAGACGGGTGCATGTTCCCCCAGTTCTCAGCCGCATGATGAAATCCGAGTGTGAACCTATCAGTGTCAGAGTCTGCAGAGGGAGACCGAATTCTGCTGCCGGTGCTGCCAAACTCCACTGCACTGGTTTACGAGAGCCTTCCTCCAATAATGACTCTCTCCTTCCTTCTCCGAGCCTTCTTTTCTTTTCCCCTCCGACTTTCCCTCTGCCTGCCTGCCTAACCTGCTTCCTTGTTTGTCATCTGCATGTCTCTGTCCCTGTCTGACTATCTGTCTGTCTCTGTCTGACTATGTCTGTCTGTATTTGTCTCTGTCTGACTCTTTATCTGTTTGTCTGTCTGTAGATGTCTCTTTCTGTCTGCCAGTCTGTCTGTCTGCCTGCCTGCGCTATGATGTTTCTGTCTCTGACTCCCTGTCTGTCTGTCTCTGCCTGCTTGTCTGTCTTTATCTTTGACTCACAGTTTTTTCTGTGTCTGTCTGTCTGTCTGTCGGTAGGTCTGTCCCGGGTCGGTCGGTCGGTCGGTCTCTCTCTCTCTCTCTCTCAGTCTCTGCTTCTGCGGTTTTCTTGTGCGATACTAGTCATAATTATGAACTGATCAGATGTTCTGCTGCTTTATTTGCTGGTTGTATGCTCATACTATATGTAACTGAATGATGCATGGCATGTGTTCATCTGGCGCTGTGAACACGCTATGTTTGAGTGGAAATTCTCTTGTATAACGTTTCACTCACTCATTCATGCCTATATGTATATAAATAATGCCTGTAATTTGATATCTACTCATCAGTAGTTTTGCAAGGACTAGTTGTTAGACAGGTTTTTGACTTAACCTAAACTACAGTCCTTGTAAAATAAAGTTTTCGAGTTCGAGTTCTCTGTATGAGAGAGAGAGAGAGAGAGAGGAGAGAGAGAGAGAGAGAAGGAAAAGAGAAGAAGAGAGAGAGAGAGGGGGGAGGGGCAGGCAGGCAGGCAGGCAGGCAGGCAGGCAGGCAGACAAAGAAAGTGAGACAGACGGACAGAAACAGAGACAGAGACAGACAGAGACAGAGACATAACTCGAACTCGAAAACTTGATTTTACAAGGATTGTAGTTTAGGTTCAGTCTAAACCTAACAACTAGTTCTTGCTAAGCTACTGATGAGTACAAATTAAATTACAAGGCACAATTTATATACACATAACCGAGAACGAGGAAGTGAAATTTTATAC
>JABMCL010001900.1:25000-42500 GCA_018857735.1 Alviniconcha marisindica
GGGAAACCTGAACAGAGAGTTGGTGCGAATAGCCAGCTTTCATCACTGACGTGACGAATGGTGATGCTGAAATATGTGTGTCAACACCATACCTATGACAGTGTCAACATCACGCCTAGGCCGACATTATTTTCGCATCACACTATGCTACTAGGCTCTATAAGGCTTCAAAACTGCGTTTTTCTTAGGATGTTGTTAAACTTCCAAACCACGAAGTTGCAGTAGAAAACTAGACTGTGAACCACAGATGTGTAGAACCACTGAGCTACCCCCCCCCCCCCCCCCTAACGTGTGTAACCACTGAGATACTCCACTACCTTGTGTAAACTCTGACCTACCTGAGGGCAGTCTAAAACTAGGCTTTGAACCACAAACTGTGTACAACCATTGAACTACCACCACCCCACGCCCACCACCCCGCCACCTACCGTGTGTAACCACTGAGATAACCCCTTACCGTGTGTAACCTCTTACCTCCCCCCGCACCTCCCACCGTGTGTAGCCACTGAAATCCCCCTGTGTCATTACTCTTGGTTTCACGAGTGTCCCCGTCATCATCTGATCCAAGGCTACAGGTTCCAGACACGTTGGTTTCAGGTGACCATGACGAATACTTGGTTGTACGTGCGAAGCTCAGTCGTCTTATTTATCTTCATAATGATAGGTAAGAACCTATCGTGATATTGTGTTTTTGTTGTTGTTTTGGCGTGGTTGTTTTTCGGTGTGACGTTTCTGTTTGTGTGCTGTCAGTCTGTCGGTCTGTCGGTCTGTCTGTGTCTGTGTCTGTGTCTGTGTCTGTATCTCTGTCTCTGTCTCTGTCTGTCAGTCTGTCTGTCTGTCTCTCTTTCATAATTCTTCACCTCTTTAATAAGGGTAACCAAAACGATCCAAACAACTACCGAGGAATCCCTCTATGCGATATCAGTAGTAAGTTATATAGTTCCATTATTAACAACAAGTTACAGGAGTGGATTGAACAAAACAATATAACGGGAGAATGTGAAGCAGGTTTAAAAAAAAGACTACTCAACTGTTGACCATATGTTTACACTGATGGCAATGATTCAGAAACGATCTGCCTTGAATAGAAAGCTGTATGTGGCCTATATAGATTTTGAGAAGGCCTTCGATTCGATATCGAGAAAACTACTTTGGCCTATTCTTTTGAAAAATGATTTTAAGGGCAGACTGTACAAGTGCGTCAGAAGTATGTATGAAAATGTGAAGGCTAGAATTAGATGTGGCCGTGGTGCTAAGTTTACAGACTATATTAACTGTACCCGTGGTGTGAAACAGAGGGATGTGTGTAGCCCTGTCTTGTTCTCACTGTTTATTAATGAACGTGCCCTTGCTATTATTAACAACGGCAGACATGGAGTAAGCCTGAGCAGTGATTTTGTCCAGTTAGTGATATTGCTATTTGCAGATGACATGATATTGCTATCTGAAATTGTTATTGGTCTCCAGACTTAGAACTTAAAGTGAATATGAATAAATGTAATATAATGGTGTTTAGGAAGGGAGGGTATCTGGGTGCCAGAGAAGGATGGGTCTATGGTGGTTGTATGATGAAGGTGGTGAACTCTTATAAATATTTTGGTATATGTTTTTCTACAAGGCTTAGTTTTTACCATGCTTGTCAAGATTTGGTAAATAGAGCAAAAAGGGCGCTGCTATGCGTCATGAGTAAATTATATAGAATTGACTGCAGCTCAATTAATGTTTGTTTGTTTTTGAAAAAAATTGATGCTCAAATACAACCAATTGTTCTCTAAGGAGCAGATATTTGGGGCCTCGAAAATTGCTCATCGCTGATTGATAATGTACATTTGTTTGGTTTTAAATATTATTTAGGTGTGGACAGGAGACCCCAAATGATCTTGTATATGGAGAGGTTGGAAGGTTTCCTATTCAAATTAATGCAGTTGTTCGATGTGTAAGATACTGGTTAAAACCGACGCGCATGGAGGAGCGCAGATTGACTTTGAGAGCGTATAAAATGTCATTGAATTTGGACCAAAGGGAAAAACTAACTGGGTGACTAATGTTCGCAAAACTTTATGTGCAAACGGATTTTCTTATGTTTTGAATAATCAGGGTGTGGGATGTATGAATGCATTTATTAGGGAGTTCAGACAGACTTTTTGACATTCGATGGCAAACTTGGGATGATCATGTAAACACCAGTGACAGATTTTCGTTGTAGAGACAATTTAAAACATTAGCTCGTGTTGAACCCTACATTATGGTAAATTTAATCAGATATATAAGGTATACAGTGACCAGATTCAGATTTGGGGTGTCGGATATTAAAGTGCATAGATCAAGATTTAAAGTTTATAATGTGGCTGACTTCAAATGTCCATTATGCTTTACGGCTGTGGGGAATGAAGTCCATTTTATTCTGTGCTATCCTGCATTTGATGATTTAAGATACGAGTTTATAGAACCCAAATATTTCAAAATCCCATGCAAATTTAGGTTGGCATTGCTCTTAGCTACACAAAATGAACGCACCTTGAAAAATCTTGCTTTCTTTGCGCATAAATCATTCAGCAGAAGAAAACCTTGCTATTGTAAAGAACTTGAAGATGATATGAGATATATATGAAGGAGACGAACTAATAATCAAGAAAGTTATTACAATAGGTTTCGCTTCGGCTTTGTTCCTTTGCAACATTCCAACGCCAGCAAATTTAATACTGTGTGTGCATTGCATTATGGGGTGCTTACACCCCTTCAGATGGGGTTATGGCGTTACTCAATAAAATTTCCGTATTCCGCATTCTCTCTCTCTCTCTCTCTCTCTCTGACAGACAGATAGACAGACAGCGCTCTATCTCGTTTTTGTGGAGATTAGTAATAAAATGAATCATCATCACAGAAATGACGAAGAAATGACAAATTCAATGTGTTGTTTTTGTTTTTTTGTTTTTTTAATATTTCAGGCTTGGGCGAACACTCAACGACAGCGGACATGGACGAGGTGAAAGAGCTGCTGAGCCAAATGAGCGCTGACCTCCAGTCTGTGAAGACCCAGCTGCAGGAAACCCGCCAGGAGCTGAAGAACGAGATGCAGTCTTACGACGCAAAGCTTCAGAACACACGCCAGGAGCTGAAGAACGAGATGTATGACAAGCTCAAGCGTGACCTTCAAGCCGCCGACACGAAGCTTCAGAGCACACGCCAGGAGCTGAAGAACGACATTGAATCCACCGAGATGAAGCTTCAGAATAAGCACGAAAAGCTTGAGTGTGACCTTCAAACTGCCGACACGAAGCTTCAGAACTCACATGACAAGCTCAAGCATGACCTCCAAGCCGCCAACACGAAGCTTCAGAAGACACGCCAGGAGCTCAGGAACGACCTTGAATCTAGCGACACGAAGCTTCAGAGAACTTGCCGGGAGCTGAGGACTGACCTTGGGTTTGCCGAGACCGAACTCCGGAAACTACGTTACGACCTTAGGTTTGCTGAGACCAATCGAAGCAACACAGTACGCCGTTTGCTCAGGAGGATTCCAAGAGGTGAGTTCGTGTGACTGCATGACTTGCTTAACGTCGTGTTGTTTCCGCGGAGATGCTGTTAGTTGCAGATTGACCTATTTTTTGTTTTGTTTGGGGGGGTGGGGGGTGGGAGGGGGGTGGGGGGTGGGGAGGGAGTACCCAACGCTCGGGTAGCTACATCTTTCATCTCCCACTCTTTTACGTGCTACGTGGTGCTACTGCGGTAACACGGGGGTGGAACGGATACGCGTGTGTGTGCGTGTGTGTGTGGCGGGGATGCGTGTGTGTGTCCGTGCGTGCGGGCGTGCGGGCGTACCTGTGTGTGTGTGTGTGTGTGGGGGGGGGGGGGTGCGTGCGTGTGCGTGAAGGCGTGCGTGTGTGCGTGAATGCGCGCGTGTGTGTGTGTGTGTGTGTGTGTGTGTGTGTGTGTGTGTGTGTGTGTGTGTGTGTGTGTGTGTGTGTGTGTGTGTGTGTGTGTGTGTGTGTGTGTGTGCATGTGAGTGTGCGTGGGTGCGTGGGTGTATGTGTGACACGCGCGCGCACATGCGCTTAGAATAGTCTCTACGAACGCGATTTTGCGCTTCATCAAATTCTCTAATTATCATTATTAACTGAGGGCAGCGCTAACGCCGACCGACTGTTTATTTACAGCAGTGACGGATCGCCCCGCTCTTAGGAGCATTTCTGCGTTGGGCTGGAGCAAGGTTTACAGCCCCGGCGAGACGCTGATCTACTACTGGTTCGTGCACAACAACCACGAGAACGTCATGAACCCACGCAATGGCGAGTTCACGGTCCCGCACGCCGGCCTCTACATCGTCAGCTTCCATGGGGAAATCAGCCCTGCCAGTCCCACGAAGAAGAACGTCTTCGCCTCGATCGTGGTGGGCATCGACGAAGTGGCCTATGTTTACGCAGCTTACGACGATCACTACGAGTCGGGGAGCATGCAGGTGGCGCGTTTTATACTCAAAGATATGCCGATTTATGTCCGGAACGGGAAACGTTTCGCTGTCAAATGGGAGGGATTTAGCTTCAGCGTTGTTTTCATTACTGAGTGAATGGTTGGACGAACCGGAGCGCATGTGCATTCTTATGCGCGAGCACGTGCGCTTAAGCGTAAATATACGCACAGACGCGCGCATAGACACATGCGCGCGCTGCGCCCCCCCCCCCCCCTCACACACACACATGCAGACGCACATATACGGCACACACACACACACACACACACACACACCACACTAGGTCACCTCACTTACCCTAGCAATAAACACTCAAACTGCAATATTCAACACACAAGGGAGTTAATTTGCTCTCGAAAGACATCATCATCATCATCATCATAGTTGTCCGTCGCAAAGTGACGACGACGTCAGTGGTACCTCTGATGTGACCGCAGACCAAACTCCGATGCGCAGATGCGTCCAGACACGGGGCAGGCTACGGCAGCTGCTGCCGGGTTGGCCTTCCGCTCTTTCCTGGCTTGGCGTTTGATGTCTAGCTGTGACAATTAATCGCCTTTCTTCGAAGGCGTGGGCTCCGTTGTGGGTTAATTGCCAGTCTCCAAGCGCTGCTCCCTGCTGCAAGATGCTCCCTGCCTTTAACAGGGATGCCACAGGCACGCAGAGAGTTAGCGCACTGATACCTGGGCGGTTTACTATGGAGGAGGACCCAGGCTGCCCTGACGCCGGGACTTCCCTCTCGGCCGAGGCGATGGAGTCCAAAGGAACACGGTGTGTTACAGTTTGGCACCGATCTGGCTGCAGGAGTTGCCAGAAAGATGGCAGAGTTTGCCACCAAACTGCCTACGGGGCTCCATTCGGGATTTTCTGTTAGAGTTGACTTTCTTAGCCTTTGCCTTACCCAGGTCACACACAAGGCAGTGCGGCTGTTTACCCGATGGCTGGGGCTTTGGTTCTGCAGTGGGCACCAGGGCCTATCCACACACCGATGGGCCTGCGTGCCGCACGTCTGGGGCCAAACCTACTCCGAGTCCCTGCAGTCCAGCCCGGGGTCTTGCGCTGCCCACTTCACGTGTGTCGCCACAAGGAGGCACTGCATGACACACATCACACACACACACACACACACACACACACACACACACACGCACACACATACACACACACTCACACACACACTAGGTCACCTCACTTACCCTAGCAATAAACATTCAAACTACAATATTTAACACACACAAGGGAGTTAATTAGCTGTCGAAAGACATCACACAAACGCAACAACAAAGACCTCAGTCGCCACGGTATCCATCTTACTGGCACGCGAGTAAATACAAACTACATCAGAGGTGCATCCTCAAATCTGCTAATACAATATCCAATCCCTAAACATGCGCAAACATGAACTGCGCCCCCACCCCCACCCCCACCGCCACCGCCCCAGCGACCATCGCCCTGGGCCCCCACCCCCACCACCACCCCCACCGCCCCCCTCCCTCAATACTCCCAACCAGAACCTCCACCGACACTCTCACATGCCATCCGGCATCCACCCACATTAACTATGACATTAACGCATGCACACAAAAACGAAACCTCAGCTGTCTGGTATGTTCTGCACGGTATGCTCGCGAAAATGTCCAGCTCCACTGATTGAGAAACGAAAAGGACAGATACTCTCTCTCTCTCTCTCTCTCTCTCTCTCTCTCTCTCTCTCTCTCTCTCTCTCTCCTCTCTCTCATGCCTATATGTATATAAATAATGCCTGTAATTTTATATCTGTTCATCAGTAGCTTAGCAAGGACTAGTTGTTAGACAGGTTTTTGAATGAACCTAAACTGCAATCCTTGTAAAATAAAGTTTTCGAGTTCGAGTTCGAGTTCTCTCTCTCTCTCGTTTCATTTTTAATTTGCATTTACTTTTTGAATAAAATTAACTGCTGTCCTACTCCTAGAAATGTTACTCTATTCGCATGTGCGTGTGTGTGTGTGTGTGTGTGTGTGTGTGTGTGTGTGTGTGTGTGTGTGTGTGTGTGTGTGTGTGTGTGTGTGTGTGTGTGTGTGTGTTCGCGCGCGCGCGTGTGTGTGTGTTTGTTTGTGTATGTGTGTGTGTGTGTGTGTGTGTGTGTGTGTGTGTGTGTGTGTGTGTGTGTGTGTGTGTGTGTGTGTGTGTGTGTGATTCACGAAAATTATTATTCACAACTTTCCTGGTGGCACTTTCATAATTTAACAGGACGCTGCCATGACTGTTAAAGTAGAAAATAATTGTGTGCGCTATTTCCGGAAGCAATCAGTGCTTATCTTATAAGGAACAGTAAAGTCACTCTCATAAGCAGTCGGAAGGACTGGGCGAGTCTTATGGGTGTAAAAAATAGGTCTCAAATGACCAGTCATTGCAATGGCAATCACTCGAAGACCTCACTGTCTGTCTGCCTGTCTCTCTCTCCCTAGCAGTATTCTGTCACAATCCATCCTATGTAACTGCTTCAAGGCGTGCACGAAGTTTTCGCTTGAAGGAGCTGAGTGATTGGCAAGATCTGACTGTCAGAGGTAGGTTGTTCCACAGAAAAGCACCAGAGAAGGATATACTTGCTTTGAATATGTCTATTCCTGGCCAAAGCAAACTAAGCTGATAGTTCCTATAGTTGGAAAATACGCGAGAGAGTGTGTGTGTACAGGCTATATATTATGCACTTTGAGGCCTCATTGTTAAGGACCCTGTATATGAACAAACCCTTGTTATATTCAAGTGTTTTTGTGTAGGCTCATTATTCTCATCTCTTTTAATTTCTGGTCAGTAGTTACAGTTATATCTGGAAAGATTAACTTTACAGCTCTTCTGTGCAGATAATTAAATTTCTTTTCGAAGACATCACTACATCCATCCCACACGACGACGCATAATCAATGTGAGGTTTAATGTGGGTATCGAGAAAGAGTTTCCTGGTATCGACGTCTGCGATGTACCTTAACTTCGACAGAAGGAAGGCTCGTCTTGAAACTGTTTTGCACGCATTATTAGTATGTGAGTCCCAGCAAAGTTGATACTAAAAGACGTTGTTCTAGCTGACACTTGATCAATTTTCGCCCCGTTTAGAACGAGATCGAACTGGTGTTTCTAAAGGATGGCAGGTGGTGTTTCTGTCTGGTAGCGACTGTCATACACTTGGTCTTGATCGGATTGATGGAACTATTTTGGCTTTTTTAAGCTGATGCATTTTTTTCTTATCGATGTATAAATTAAAAACATATGTAAGCTAGTCTATTATGTATGACAATGACAATGTTAGTAGCTGGTTGTTTATACCATCCAGACCAGACTATGTTTTGCTTTCCAGCCTCGATATGTATTTGCCTAGTTCCGAAACGGAGAGATATGGGATGACAAATGGGTCTTGCCTCGTTAGTTTTTTGTTTTGTTTTTGTTTTTTTGTCTGCAGAAATCATGTAGAGGATTTGAGCACTCATATACAGCTGTGCTTGGTTCTATTACTGATTCTGACACAGACAGGAAATGATTATTGAAAACATTTGCAGTTAGATTCTTCGGGACATCGACAGAGGTAGAACAATGTCCTTTCGTAAACACATCTAAAGTATGTCACACAGATCTATCACGCTCAATGAGATTTTGGAAATCTTTTTTTGCTTTCTCACAAGATTTTTACTTAATTTCTTAATTTCTTGTATTTAGGGTGTATGTGTGTGTGCGTGTGCGTGCGTGCGTGTGTGTGTGTGTGTGTGGAGGGGGGGGGGAGCGGGGTTGGGAGTGAGGGAAGCAGGTTGGAAGCATGAATGAAGAGTCACAAGTCAGAGGTTGCTATAACATAACTTTTATTTACACCAACCAGGAAACAGTGTAGGCTCTCCCCTGAGATGAACACATGAACACAGGCCGCAACAGCAAACGTTAATGATGAAAACTCCAAAAGAAACATCTGTTCTTATTGCATTTCAAAAACCTACTGCCATCTGGGATATAAAAATGGAGGACATTCCACAATTGGCTGTACAAGACCTCAAAACAACATGTTCGAAAAAAATATAACATCAACACAGCACACATAGCAACAATCGAATACTACACATTGCATGTCATTTACCACGTGAACGGCACACAAGTGATGTCTGCCATGATTTCAGTACCAAGCCTTATGTGAAGGCCCCGCGGTACGATAAAACGTCTCGCTAGAGAAATGCACACACGAAAATAACAAGGGCCTTATATAAAGGTTAACAGTATACTCTAATAAACATAACTATCACTCACAGACAACACAACGCTCAGTGACCCTGATGTGGACCCTGTCCCGTTACTACTGAAATGAACATAATCTATTAAATAATACCAGATTACCGGTCAAGCCATCAAAGTTTCGATCATGATGTAATGAATTACACAGTACTACAACGCAACATTACGGTCGCCACACTGCTCTTTGGGGCAGGTTGGCAGCATTGGGGTTTACCCCTTTGTTCACACGGGTGGAGCGCCTGAATGCAGGTTTGACTCTGACTGGCGGTGCGTCAGCAGCTGGAATGGGTGCAGCGGGAATGGGGGCAGCTGGAATGGGTGCAGCGGGAACGGGGCCAACAGGAATGGGTGCGGGAAGAGGCAGGGGTGCGGCAGGAGGCATGCCAACAGTCACAGGCCGACCCAGCCAGAACTCACCCCGATCAGGGTACTGTGGGTGGGCCTGAGCAGGTGTTTCCCGTATCGGTTCCTCTGCCGCAGCAGCCAATGGCAGGCAACAGGTCATCTCGACTGAGGGTCCGCTCCTGCCCACCAGAGAATGGTTTGACCCCATACACATGTATGCCGGGGTAGGGACGTGCGGTCACGACGTCCAGTTCAGGACGCCACCAGTCTTGGATCTTGCTCCTGCTGAGGACACGGTTTCTTAGGTAAACCAGGTCACCAACGTGTAGTGGGTGATCGGCAGCTTTCTGGTCCGTCTGCTTTCGTCTCTCCGCTGCAGCTTCTTGGAGATGTTTCAGTGCCCTGGCGTGTGAATCCTGCAGGCGCAGCCGATGCTGTCGTACCCAGTCGGTGGGTCCAACCGCGGACGTGGTTGTGGGCCCAAGCAGGTGGTCAACTGGTAGCTGAGGTTCCTGGCCGAACAGGAGGAAGTGGGGCGAAAACCCGGCGGAAGTGTGAGGCGTATTGTTATACGCCTGCACAAGCTCCGGGAGGTACTGTGGCCACTTGGACTTCTATTCCGAGGGCAGGGTTCGAAGCAGATCATGCAACGAGCGATTGAATCGCTCGCACTGTGCGTTGCCAGGGGGGGTGGTATGGAGTGGTCCGGGTCTTCTTGATGCCACAGAGCTCACACAGCGATTTCACCAGCTTAGACTCAAAGTCCCTACCCTGGTCACTGTGGATTTTCTGGGGTACCCCGTAGCGTTGGAACCACTCGTGAACCAACACCTTGGCCACTGTCCCTGCCTCCTGGTTGCGCGTCGGTATGGCCTGGGTGAACTTCGAGAAAACATCGGTGAGAACAAGAACATTTTCTCGCCCATCACTAGCAGTCTCTAGCTTCGTGAAGTCGATTGCCAGGATTTCAAGGGGACGGCTGGCAAGCAGATGACTGGAAGTGGTGTGGAGCGCTGGTGCACGGCCCATCGTGCGCCGCTCGCAGCTGCTGATGTAGTCCCTGGCTTCTCAGTACATGGCGGGCCAGTAGACACGAGGCCTCAGCAACTCCATGGTGCGCTCATAACCTTGGTGGCCCATATCATCGTGGAGCGACGCCAGGACATCAGGCCGAAGTGAGCGAGGAAGAACCAGCCGCTCGAGAGTACCCCGCCGCTGGTCAGCCTGCCTACGATGGAGTACCCCCTTCTTTAGGAATAGTCGAGGGTACTGCTGCACCAGTGCTCGCATGGAGCGTTCCTTGGTGGCGGAGGGCTTGGCTGGCCAGGCTGCGAGCACCGGGCCAAGGACTGGATCTCGTTGCTGTAGCAGCTGCAAGTCAGCCATAGACAGTCTGGGGAGTACCCCAGTTGCAGCCTCGGGAACAGCCGTTTCTTTAGGTTCCTCCTCCTTGTCCAGGGGCAGCACAGGAGCCATGGTGTCGCCAAGGACGCCAGCAGTGGGGGTGGGGTCGACAGCCAGCTGCTCACACTGGAGATCATTGGCACCACTGTCAGGAACGGTTCAGGAGAGGGTTCGAGGGGCATGCGGGAAAGGGTATCAGCAGGGTTGATCTTTCCAAGTCTGTACTGGATGTCAAAATCGAACTGTGCGAGCTTTGAGGCCCATCTTTGCTCCAACGCCCTTAATTTCGCGGGGCGAAAGTAGGTCAGCGGATTGTTGTCAGTGATGACCTTGAACGTTCCTCCCAACAGGTAATGCCGGACTTTGTCCGTTATTGCCCATTTCATGGCAAGAAACTCCAGCTTCATGCTGCTGTGCTGCTATAGAGTGAACTGTTTTTCTCACTGGGCCGGAGGCGCCGGCTGGCAAAGGCAAGCACTCTTGACTTCCTATCTTGTTCCTGAGCCCGTCATGGCTGGCATCCGTCTCCAAGATGAAGGGCTTGGTGTAGTCAGCGTAGCCAAGTACAGGGGCTGTTGTCAATCCCCCTTCAAGGATTCGAAGGCCTCTTGGTGCTTGGGGCCCCAAAGCCTGGATACATCAACTGCCTTCTTCTTGGAGTGCTTGGCTCCTTCGCTCAACAGGTCATGGAGCGGCCCGGTAATCCTGGCAAACCCGCTGATGAACCGCCGGAATAACTGGCAAAGCCAAGAAAGCTGCGCAGATCTGTTGTCGTTGTTGGTGTTGGCCAGTTCTGACACACTCCACCTTGCCAGACTCGCAGCTCACTCCATCAGCCGAGATCGTGTGGCCAGGACAGGTGACTTCACGCCTCAGGAACTGGCACTTGCTGGCTTTCAATTTCAGATCCGTCTCTGTCACCCGCTGCAGGAGTCGTTCCAGGTGCTCCATGCTTTCGTCGAACGTCTTGGAGTAGACAAGGAGGCCGTCGAGGTAGACAAGCGGAAACTGTAAGGCAAAGTCTGACATGGTTGCCTGCATCAGACGCTGGAAGGTGGCAGGGGATGACGCCAGGCCCATCGGCATCCTTGTGTATTCGTACAAGCCGAAAGGTGTCGTGAACGCTGTCTTGTGCTGGTCCCGGGGATCCATGGAGATCTGGTGGTACCCACTGGCGAGGTCCAAGGTAGAGAAGTATTGGGCCCCCACCAGTGCATCCAGGGATCCTGGATCCTGGAGAGTGGGTAGACATCACCCACAGTCTTCAAGTTCAGTCGTCTGTAGTCAAGACAGAGCCGAAGACTGCCGTCCTCCTTCCTCACCAGGACCACCGGAGCTGCGTAGGGACTGTGGCTCTCCACAATGACTCTGGGCCAGGAGTCCCTTGATGTGTTTCTTCACCTCCTGGAGCTGGTTTGGGGGTATGCTCCGATAGGGCTGCGCGACTGGGGCATCATCGATGGTGGGGATGCGGTGTTGCACTGCCTCAGTATACCCAGGATCGAGGTCATCCTGGGTAAAACCATGGACTTACTGGTTCAGCACGGCATGCAGCCAGGCCAGCTTGTCGTCAGTGCCGTCAAATGCAGGGCAGGGAACAGCATCCGAGGGTGCAGACTCTGCGATGGAGGGTTCCATGGAGACGGTCATCTCGTTGCAGGTCGTCATACTCTGCACACCCTCGTCGCTTTCAGTGCCGTCCACTGCATGTAACACTGCCACTGGCGTGCGTCTGGCAAGGATGTAGTCCTCTGCCGACAGGTTAGCGAGGCGCACACACCTCTGTGTCGCATCGCCACTCACAAGGGTCGGAATGAGTAGCCCTCGGGGAGGGGTTGGGCCAAGGGTGATGCCAACAGGGGTCTTGACGGCCGCTGCACTCCTGTGATGAGGAGGGTGACGAGGGAATGGGCTGGGATGAGAGTCTGGCCTGCTACTTGAGCCACGACCCTGACGGAGGTGCGTTCAAGACGAATCCCACGGACGGCTGGCTGCAAAGAACAGGGGGGGGGGGGGAAAATCTAAGTTATTCAACAAGCTACTCAACCTACCTAACACATTCATCCCCACCATTGCTGGCACATCACCTTTCTTCTTCCCGGTGGAGGGGTCACTAGAATCCTTAACAACTAACACTGGTACACCCTCACACTTCTGTCCTAAAAGTTCTAAATCTGCTATGACTACCCCACTATACGGAATCTCCAGCCCGTTTGCTGCCTTCAAGGTCACTTGAGTCATGGGAAGGAGGTCAGAGTTCTGCAGGTTTTCCGCCACCCACCTCTCAGTCACAGTCGTAACTTCCTCCCTGTATCAACCAGTCCCCTCACTTTTATTCCGTTCATCACTATGTCTACTGTGGGGCACCGTCCAATCATGCCCACAGGATTCATGCCCCCCGTTGCCTGGCTCCTGACAACGGGGACCTCTAGTTTCCCTGGTGGGATGGAAAGCGTGGTCCAACGCTACGCCGCGGAGCGTAGAACCGTGGCTGGGGACGGCTGGGGTTGAAGGAGGCTCGAGAGGGCCCTGCTGCCGTTGGACGTACTGGCATCTCTCAACGCAGTCCTGCTCGAAGTGGCCAGGCTGCTCGCATCAGTAGCATACTTTAGGCCGTGGTGCCCGGGTTGACTGCATGGTGTCGCAGCTCAGCCTGCAGCTCTGCTGTCTTCGCCGTCAGAACCGCTACTAGGGCCCGCAGCTCCTCCACTTCCTTGCTGTGCTGGGGTTGAGCCACCAGGACCTGCTCTGCTCGCACCTCCACATCATCATCCTCGCGCATCCAGCGCAGAGCCTCAGCCCGTGCTTGATGGAAGGTGACGTCATCATGCTCCCTGGCGTAGCGACGAATGTCGCGACGGAGGGATGGGGGTGCAGCCCGTCGATAAAACGGTCGCAGAGCATAGCGGGGTTGAGGCGTCCGCCTACACTGCGTTCAGCTTGGTGGTCAGCATCAGCAGGTGCTGCGCGTACCCCACTACACTCTCCCCCATTCCCTGCCGCCGGCCGAAGGTGGCTGCGAGGACTGCCAAAACTCGGGCAGCTGTGTCTGCCTCCCCTGCTGCGCGGGTGAGGACCTCCCTCCGGCAAAGCCTGGATCAGCCACTCCACTGCTGTTCCATCCTCCATCCTGAAGTTGCGGAGGATACGCTCTGCCTCCTGGATGAACTCATCCGCGTCACAGCCATTCGCCTCTCCAGTGAAGCGTGGTAGCTTTGGTGGCTGGATCGCTCGCCACGGTGGTTGCTCTGCCATGTTGTTGGTGGTCGGGTCCGCTTGAACGGCCTCCAGACAGCTCCTCTACACTGTCTCCTGGTCGGTGTGTGACTCTTCTACTTCCAGTCCTGCTCGCCAGCGCCAGGTTTTGTAGGGGAGCGGGGTGGGGAGTGAGGGAAGCAGGTTGGAAGCATGGATGAAGAGTCACAAGTCAGAGGTTGCTATAACTTTTATTTGCACCTACCAGGAAACAGTGTAGGCCTCCCCTGAATCAGATGCATAGGCAGCAGCTCGAACTATACTGACGACCTCTACTGCAGGGACACTGGGGGAAAGAGGACGCGGCGGGCCCAGCGCACAAGTTTTAACACTTTAGATAATTGGGGCCATAAGACTCCCACCCAATCAAAAAGGAGAAAGGACAGGAAAGAAAGGTTAAAGGGTCATGGCCCGGAACACACACACAATACACTCGGTTACATATGAAAGGGTTTTGGACTCAAATTTTGGAAGCCTGATGTTGAACAGGAGATGGGACAATGGTCACTTATGCTCAGGTCAGGTACACTGGCCTCGGTGATTACGTCTGGGTCATTTGTGTGTTATATGGTCAATATGAGTGGCAGACATCTGTGTAATTCCAGTAGGTGATTTCACAAGTTGGGTTAAGCCTAGCAGCATAATAGTAGAGTCCCAGGAGGGGGGTGGCTTTAGTAGATCAGTATTAAAATCTCCTAGTACAAGAATATCAGCATAAGCTTTAATAGTATGGATGTTATCTATCAGTTGTACACAGCTGTCAAACAGTTCATAAGAGAGAGAGAGAGAGAGAGAGAGAGAGAGAGAGAGAGAGAGAGAGAGAGAGAGAGAGAGAGAGAGAGAGAGAGAGAGAGAGAGAGGAGGGGGAAGTTTGAAAGACATTGACATAACACACACACACAAACACACACACACACACACACACACACACACACACACACACACACACACACACACACACACACACACACACACACACACACACACACACACACAAACACAACACAAACAAACAAACAAACACACACAATGTGTGTGTGTGTGTGTGTGTGTGTGTGTGTGTGTGTGTGTGTGTGTGTGTGTGTGTGTGTGTGTGTGTGTGTGTGTGTGTGTGTGTGTGATGCAGATCTTTCGGTTTGGTTTCATGAAATTTAAATTGGGCTTGTAATCATTTGTAAATCTGATTTCTGTTGAGCGCTCCGAGTTTTTTGTTTTTTGTTTGTTTGTTTTTCACGCTAGAGGTTAGCACTTCAGAAATATATCGTTGTTGTTGTTGTTTTTATCAGCGGTGGTATTATTAGTATAAATTAGCTTTTATAGTAGTAGTAGTAGTAGTAGTAGAGTAGTAGTAATAGTAGTAGTAGTAGTAGTAGTAGTAGTAGCAGCAGTAGCAGTACTAGTAGCAGCAGCAGCAGCAGTAGTAGTTGTAGCAGCAGCAGCAGCAGCAGCAGCAGCAGCAGCAGCAGCAGCAGCAGTAGTAGTAGTAGTAGTAGTAGTAGTAGTAGTAGTAGTAGTAGTAGTAGCAGCAGTTTCAGTAGCTGTATCAGCAGCAGCAGCAGTAGTAGTCGTAAAATAAATATAATGGGTAAAACACAAACGAAACCACACACACACACACACACACACACACACACACACACACACACACACACACACACACACACACACACACACACACACACACACGAACCAAAAAACGAAACGACCCAAATGATAGGCTGAATATTGTCGTATCGTAGCCTATACCCAAATAATGCACTAAACACTATCGTATTGGAGCCTATACCCAAATAATGTACTAAACAGTGTCGTATTTTCGCCAGTGCCCAAATAAATCACTGAACACTGTCATATCGTAGCATATACCCAAATAATACACTGAACTCTGTCATATCGTGGCCTATACCCAAATAATACGCTGAACATTGTCGTGTGGTTGCATATACCCAAATAATAGACTGAACACTGTTGTATCGTAGCCTCTACCCAAATAATAGACTAATCACTGTCATATTACAGCCTCTCTTGTTACAAAATAGGCGCCCATTGTCCATTTGAATGATCCTTCCTCTGAACATTGGCAATCAAAAACATCCGGTTTGAGTTTTTAATAATTGTTGCTGGTAACCATGGAGCATTGAACGAATTCCTCATTTCGTGCAGTATAAAGAAACGAGTGACGGAGATGGCGGTAAAGCCGACATAGCTGGACTTCATTTCTGCTCTGTGCTCAGGCGTGTTTACACTGACACAAAAACTGAACGGAGACTTGGTGCGAATAGCCAGCTAACCGATGACGTGAGGTGTCAAATGATAAATGATGATGCTGACTAATGTCCAGATATCGACAACGCCAGCATCACGAAGTAGGCCAACCTTATCTTCGCCTCTCGCTGGGCTATAATTTTTATTCATTTTCCATAGGACGTTGTCAATCTTCCAAACCACGAGGCTGCAGTAGCAAGTTGTAATGTGAACCCGCAACTGTGCTGAACCGCCCAGCTACCCTCCTACCCCATGTAACCACTGAGTTACCCCCTTACCCTATGTGACCACTGAGTTACCCCTTACCCTGTGTAACCACTGAGCTACCCCCTTACCCTGTGTAACCACTGACCCACCTCATACCCCGTGTAACCAATGAGTTACCCCTTACCCTGTGTAACCACTGAGTTACCCCCTTCCTACCCCGTGTAACCACTGAGCTACCCCTTACCCTATGTAATCACTGAGTTACCCCTTACCCTGTGTAATCACTGAGTTACCCCTTCCCTATGTAACCACTGAGCTATCCCCTTACCCTGTGTAACCACTGACCCACCTCATACCCTGTGTAACCAATGGGTTACCCCTTACCCTGTGTAACCACTGAGATACCCCTTCCTACCCAGTGTAACCACTGAGCTAACCCCTTACCCTGTGTAACGACTGAGATATCCAACTACCTTGTGTAACCACTGAGCTACCCCCCCCCCACACACACACACACACACACACCTTGTGTAACCATGAGCTACCCCCCCCCCCCCCACACACACACACACACACACTCACCTTGTGTAACCACTGAGTTACCCCTTCTACTCTGTGTAACACTGAGCTACCCCCACCCCCTACCTTGTGTACCACTGAGCTACCCACCTACCTTGCGTAACCACTGAGCTACCCCCCTACCCTATGTAACCATTGAGTCCCCCCCCCCCCCCACACACACACACACCCCCTACCCTGTGTAACCACTGAACTAGCCCCCTACCCTGTGTAACCACTGAGCTACCCCCGTACCCTGTGTAACATCTGAGTTACTCAAGATAAATCAGTGGATAAGCGAATAATAACAGCATCAGAAGTAGCAACAAAAACAACATGAAGTAATCATCAATGTAACTTATTATAACGGGACGGTTTAGGCATCAGACTACAATGACTGCTACGTAAAGAATCACCTCACACACTTGGCTTACGTCCAGCGTGTTGCGGCACTGCGAGTGAACATTAGCACCTCTGTTATACACTCACATGTTTGACATTGTATCGGTCTGCTGCGTTGTTTGCTGTGCCATTTGCTTTCACGCCTTCATCACTTGATCCACGGCTACAGCTTCCAGACACGTTGGGCTTCAGGTGACCATGACGAATCCTTGGTTCTCCGTGCGAAGCTCGGTCGTCTTATTTATCTTCGTAATGATGGGTAAGAACCAGTCGTGTCTGTCTCTGTTTCTTTGTCTACCTGTCTCTGTCTGTCTGTGTGTTTCTCTGTCGCTGACTCTGTGT
>JABMCL010001900.1:47500-55000 GCA_018857735.1 Alviniconcha marisindica
TTTGTACACATGTTCAGTGATGAAAGATGTGCAGGGTTGGCATCTCGGTACTGAGTGACTCTAGTGTGCTTTTCGTGACATGGGCCCTGGCACATGGTGAACTATGCCACCAGGATCGGTTCTTTTTTTATCATGGGAATAACTGTTGCCTTAAACTATTTTGTGTAACCCCCCCTCCTCCCTCTTTCCACCATATTGTAGGGTCTGGGCCTAAACAAGAACACTTTCGTATTCGTTTCGTCTCTCTCTCTCTCTCTCCTCTCTCTCTCTCTCTCTCTCCTCTCTCTCTCTCTCTCTCTCTCTCTCTCTCCTGCATGTATAATTACGATTGACATTGATTGTGTTTCCATGATTCATCTGTATCATAATGTATGTGTTTAAAGTTTGTAACTGTTTGAAGGGACAGGTGCCCGACAGGCATCGTACCTAAACCTTTATCATGCGAATTAAATTCAGGCAATCAACAATTAAAACAGTCAATCAGGTGTCTCCTCTGTCTCTGTCTCTCTGGCTCTTTGTCTGTCTCTGTCTCTGTGTCTCTGTCTGTCTGTTCTGTCTGTCTGTCTGTCTGTCTGTCTGTCTGTCTGTCCTGTTCTTTCTCACTCTCTCTCTCTCTCTCTCTCTCTTTCTCTCTCTCTCTCTCTCCTTCTCTCTCTCTCCTCTCTCTCTCTTCGTTTCGTTTCTAATTGATATTTAATCTTTTAATAATAAAACCGACTGCTTTCCTAGAAATATTACTCTATGCGCATGTGTGTGTGTGTGTGTGTGTGTGTGTGTGTGTGTGTGTGTGTGTGTGTGTGAGTGTGTGTGTGTGTGTGTGGTGTGTGTGTGTGTGTGTTAGTGTGTGTGTGTGTGTGTGTGTGTGGGTGATGTGACGGGAGTGAGTGGGGGTCGTGGTGTAGTTGTGTGTGTTGTGTGTGTGCGGGTGTGTGTGTGTGTGTTGTGAGTGTGTGTTGTGTGTGTGTGTGTTGGTTCTGTATCCATTGCCGCTCGGGGGAGGAAATTAGGGTATCTTACTCTTGGAGGACACAGCAGCCGCCAAAAAAGCAGCGCAACCCATTCCGATCAGTCCGTGCTAGTTACTTTCGGTGTGACGCCAAACATTTTATCTGGCTTCAATGAACTACACAGAATCATTCAATGGTTTCCGCGCTATCAAACGTTCAGAGAGTAGAGATGAGAGAGAGAGAGAGATTACGGATGATTTCTATTCATTTAGGCCATTGCCCCTCATGAAAGGCGGTGCGGGGGGGATGACCTACCACCTCATAATACATACTGAGTAATAGTGCCTATGGAGCAAAAAAAAAAAAAAAACAACAAATAACGACGATTGTACTTGACCTACGTACTGACAATGACAGTGTGATTGAATTATGAACTTAAAATGCTACGCAACTTAAAGGCTTTGTATAAATACACTGACAAATTTCTCACAATATTTTCATTGGTGGATGCCAGCAGCAGGCTTAATCGAAAAAGACTTGGAAATTTGTAGAATTTCGACGGGATAAATTGCACTCTTAAAGCACTTAGCACAGGGCAACATAGAACAAAATGTAATTCAGTTTCTTGTGCTACTCTACATAATGGACAAATCAGGTCATTATCAGTGTGTCTTTTGTATCGGTAATAATGTACAAAAATGTCTGAAATACCCAATCGAAATCTTGTCATTATGAATTTCAAGTGCCTATCAATATTCATCTTCAGATATGTTTTCGTATCATGAATGGTGCAAAATGTCCTATAAACATTAAATCTATCGCTAGTCTCAACATGGGAATGCCATTCTTGCCACCGACAAACAACTAATCTTTCACGAAAAACATGTAAAAACTGGTTCATTTCTTCCACACCTTGATTCAGCCATACAAAACCAAATCCATATTGATACAATTTACAACGAATATTTGAGGCCCAAATGCTTTTATCTCGTTCATCTAATACCGGTCTACCGGCCCTTTCAACTATATTTCATTCCAAAAACTCTCTCCACAATACCTCCGTTTTCAGCTCCCTTCTTA
This sequence comes from Alviniconcha marisindica, assembly GCA_018857735.1. Classification (NCBI taxonomy): domain Eukaryota; kingdom Metazoa; phylum Mollusca; class Gastropoda; family Provannidae; genus Alviniconcha; species Alviniconcha marisindica. The sequence continues at coordinate 49,528 of JABMCL010001900.1, forward strand.
CAGCTTATTTCTACCTAACCGGCCATTCTCCTGCATTTATCTACAACACAACTCTTCTTTATATAGTTCTTGCTCTCTGCGGTCACCTTCAGACCCATGTTTGCCGTGCGCTGCATCCCGTGTCGGGGGAGGATGGGATCCTGGTGGCTGAGGTCCCCGTGGGGTCCAACACGCTTCTTCGGCCCGGACTTCTCCTAGACGGGTGGTTGGGTTGGCCCGACCCAATCAATCGGCTGTTCGTGCTTTGCCCTAATTTCGATTAGAAGGCAGCGGCTCAGGGTCAATCAGGGGATAGAAGTAAACTTTGTTTTGTTTTTATCACCTGAGTATATTGCATTTTGAGCCCTGGTGCGCACTTGCTGGAGTTTCCGCTTGTGTGCATCCCCTTGTTGGACTCGGTGGCGGGTGGGGACAAAACGGAATCTTTCAGAAAATAGCATGGCACCCCACACACAAAAAAAAAAAAAAAAATACGGGACAAACGACCAGGGGACCGGACTCGGACTCTGAAAACGTACGCTCCTACAACTCCTGCAACAATTGGCCAAGGTTTCTGGTCGTGGAATCGTCAAGTGACGACCTCCCGCTGAGCAAACTGTCGCCATTTGCGGTGGCCGGAACCCTCAAAAGCATTAAAAGGTTGAGGGATGGATCTTTCTTGGTGGAGTGTGGCAAAAGGGTCCAGGCCCAAAACCTATCCGAACAAACCGATTTATTGACAGACCAGTCAGGGTCTCAATTCACAAGACCCTGAACTCCTCTCGGGGAGTAATCAGGTGTCGGGACCTCGCTGACATGTCGGAGGTTGAGATCCGGGATGAACTGAAGGATCAGGGTGTGGTTGGGGTGAACCGAGTGACACTGAAGAAGGAGGGGAAGGTGATCCCCACCAACACTCTTTTCTTGACGTTCGGTTCCCCGGAACTCCCGAAAGAGATCACGGTCGGCTATCTAAAGGTGAAGGTGGCCTTGTTTGTTCCCAACCCGATGCGTTGCTTCAACTGCAACAAGTTTGGACACTCTAAACGTTGCAAGGTTGCTGCGAAGTGTAACGGGTTGTGGAAAAGATAGGCATGAAGGTCAATGTGCTCTAATTGCAATGGTCCCCACGCTTCATCGGCTAAAGATTGCCCGGTCTGGCAGAAGGAGAAGGAGATTCATCGTGTCCGCAATGAGAAACGCTTATCCTTTCCGGAAGCCAGACAGTTGGTTCAAACAAAGATTTATTCCAGTCGACTACGATCACTGGAAGTAAGACTTACGCCGCTGCCGCTTCCACCGCAAGAGAATCCAAATCTGTTCAATGTCAACCCTCATTAAGCTGGGTGTTTTCAGATCGTCCACTCAGGACGACTGAATCTAACGTGCGTTCTTCTGGCGGACCCGGATCGGTATCGACCGGCACTCAGGCTTCCTCCGGGAAGTCGGGGACGGTATCGGCCGACGCCCGGGTTCCGTGCGAGTCCGCTAAGTGTTCTTCGGAGACGGATAGGGGTTCAGCCGATCCCCCCAAAACGGCCTCTAGGGGTTCCGCCAATCCCCAAAAATGGCATCTAAGGGTTCTGCGGCTCCCTCCAAAAGCGCACCTAAGGGTTCAGCAGGTCCCTTAAAAACCGCGACTTCGAAAGATGATTCGTCATCTTCGAGGTGCTCACCTACTAAGGTGAGGGTGGATGGGGTCCTGGTGGACGTCGAGGGGTTTTCGCACCCCAGGCGCTCCACTCCTTCCAGCAGGCCCCAGGTGCCACCCAAGCCAAAAGTTCCAGACAGGCAGAGCAAGGCGGAGAGGAACCTAGTTCTCTCCAACCAATACTCTGCCCTGTCAGATGACGAAATGGAATCGTCATCAATTCTTTAAAGCTGAAATAATGGTTTATTTCATTATTCAGTGATTTTTAAGAGGTTTTTAAGTTAACTTTGAAGAAATAAATCCACTCGCAAGATGGTACAAAGGAGCTATTATTGAAGTGCAGGAAACCTGTTTTTATACATAACCCTCTTGCTCTTTTTATCTGTTCGTTTTATGCAGATAGTCCATTCTTATGACTTTTTCGAAAACCTCGCAAATATTTGTTGGGAGTTAGGCCTCTTGATATGGCTCTTGATATGGCTCCTGTTGAGCAGCTAGGAGATGTTAGTTGATAGATGGTATGTGCAGCTCTCTGCCATATGGCACTGGTATTTGCCATTATGCATTTATATAACGTTTTTGTTTGATATTATATTCATCCATCCTTTATCCATTCCTATTTTTATACTTTAACCTGTTATCGATAAATTAGACGGAATGGTCGACGATATCAGCATGTCCTAGCCTTATGCGCTCTCTAAACGGGGGTAATATTGAAGGGACTAACGGTTTGAAAATTGATGTCTGATTTTTATACATGGATTTCTGTTTTACGTTTGCGAAGTGATTGGTTTTCTAGATTGACTTGAGAAAGCATATATATATTTGAGAAAAGGTTTTCAGTTTGTGTTTTACCCACTTCTTACGACTGTTTAAAAAAAAATCTGAATACATATAAGTTTTTAACATGGACATATTTTTAAATCTATCGCTAGTCTCAACATGGGAATGCCATTCTTGCCATCGACAAACAACTAATCTTTCACGAAAAACATGTAAAAACTGGTTCATTTCTTCCACACCTTGATTCAACCATACAAAACCAAATCCATATTGATACAACTTACAACGAACATTTGAGGCCCAATTTCTTTTACCTCGTTCATCTAATACATGTAACATCCTATAAGCTTTGCTTGGTAATTTGGACGCCTCCATTCTCGTTAATTTTAACCAGTAACGTATGCATCTTACTGCAGAGTTCACAAATAATGGATACCTATTTGTTTCACCATAGACAAGGTCATTTGGCGTTCGCATCTCAACTCCTAAAAACCTTTTCAGCGCAAATAAGTGTACCTTTTCGCAATGAACCGCTGCTGTTTCAAGACCCATAGCTCAGCACCATAGAGAGCGATGGGTTGCACTTGAGAATCAAATAATTTCAGAAATAATTCAAAACATTATTATTCAACATTCGCAACTTCTGCATAATACATAATGCTGCATTCTTAGCTTTACTTGTAAGATCATGACATGACGCAGTAAAACTCAGTTTCGTGGAGAAGAGAACACCTAAATATTTATACACATTCACCACTGGCAATACAACACTATCATACGTCCATCTTTCCCTTGCACCCAGGTAACCACCCTTTCTGAAAACAACTATGTTACTTTTACTCATATTTACTTTTAACTGAAGGGAGGAGGATGCTCTTTGCAAACTGTTCAACTGTGTCTGTAAACCAATAACCGTTTCTGACAACAGAACAACATCATCAGCCAATAGCAAAATAAACAATTCAAAATAATCATTGATAAACGATGCACCGTGTCTACCATTCTGAATAACTTCTAAAGCCAGCTCGTTTATAAAGAGAGAAAATAAAACTGGGCTGCAAACATCCCCCTGTTTCACCCCAAACGTACAATTAATGTAATCAGTCATCTTAGATCCACATCTAACTCTAACTTTAACACTGTTGTACATGCTTTTAATGCAACGATAACAATTTTCCATTGATTCCATTTTTCAAGAAAAGGCCAAAGCTAGTAAACTTCTTTTATCTTAACGCCTGCTGTGAATTATTAGTCTAAATACAAATTTGACGATACGGATTTGTAATTATTCGGATTATTAACATCGCCTTTCTTAAAAAGAGGGAATACAATAGATTCAGTCCATTTAGTTGGAAAAATTCCTTTCTCAAACAAAGCATTAAAAATGTCACGAAAAAGTCAATTACATAAGTTCCCGAGTTTTTCAACATTTCTCCTATTATTCTGTCGGGTCTAGCTGCTTTTTTATTCTGCAACTTTCTGAATGCAAGCGAGACTTCTTCTATGGTAATTGGGGCGATTGAGAGAACTTTCGTTGTCTTGAGCAGCATTTTCATCGTCAAAATCAAAATCTACTTCTTTTTCAAGTAACGCTCTAAAATGCTGAAACCAACTATCCAAAGAAATATTATTATAGACGGACTTTCTTTTGGGTGATATCTTATGTACAGATTCCCAAAAGTCTTTCTGATTTTTCACTGATGAAATCAATTTGTCCAAAAGAACATCATAAAAATCTTTTTCTTTTTCTTCAACAAATTTTTGTATTCCCTTCTTGCGAGACAAAAAGCACTGCGGTCATCAGCGAGCAGTGAACGACGATATTTCTTCAAAAGCCTTCGGACATTTCTTCTTCCCACTTTACACTCCCAGTCAAACCATTCGTCTAGCTTCCTCCCATTTTTTATCGTTATCTGCTTCTTCATGCATTCAGCCTTTTCTTTGATGCAGTTATTAAATATATCCAAGGCTTTGTCTATGTCAAGATCAATCAAGCTAATAGCTTCGTCAAGTATCGCACAAGTTTCATCTGTACACATTAGACTAGTAAACGTTTGTGCACTGAGGTTATCCCAGACAAACTTTTCAATTATTTGCTCATGCTGAGAAACTTCATCACTGCACACATTTTCCTTTGGAAATATAACACGGAATGTAAGTGGCATGTGATCCGATTCAATACGTCCAGTGACACAAGTTCACACGTGGAATGGATAAGTGCGTACAAGTCATTTGACAAAATAAAATAATTATTAACGCTACTACCAGTCTCTGAGATGTACGTATAACAACCTTGAAGGTCACCTTTACATACACCATTCAGAATACAAAGATCAAAAGTAGTACACAGATTTAAGGTTGTTGAGTGTTCGCCCAAGCCTGAAATAAAATAGAGCATGGAATTTGCCATCCTCTCGTCATTTTTGTGGCGATGAATTCTTTTCATACTAATCTCCACAAAAACCAGACAGAGCGCTGTCTGTCTATATCGGTCTGTCTTTCTGAGAGGGAGAGAGGGAGAGAGAGGAGAGAGAGAGAGAGAGAGAGAGAGAGAGAGAGAGAAAAGACAGACGACAGACAGACAGAACAGACAGACAACACACACACAACACACACACAGACCACACACCCCACACACACAGAGACAAAGAGAGAGAGACAGACAGAGACAGAGAGACCAGAGAGAGAGAGGGGGAAGTTGAAAGACACGACATAACACACACAACACACACACACACACACACACACACACACACACACACACACACACACACACACACACACACACACACACACACAACACACACACACACACACACACACAACACACCACACGCACGCATCACGAGAAACACACACACAACACACACACCACACACACACACACACACACACACACACACACACACACACACACACACACACACACACACACACACACACACACACACACACACACACACACACACACACACACACACACACACACACACACACACACACACACACACACGCACACACACACACGCACGCACGCACGCACGCACGCACGTACATCAC
>JABMCL010001900.1:57500-62500 GCA_018857735.1 Alviniconcha marisindica
GTCGCGGTAAACCCCCACAGATTTCTGGGAGTCGATGCCGCTGGAAATAGTCTGTCACTTCAGCATTGCCGTCAGTTAGTGTCCACCGTGACTACATCATCTTTATTGTCACGTATGTCGTTAGTGTCCACCGCGACTGTGTCATCGTTATCGTCACGTACGTCGTTAGTGTCCACCGTGACTACGTGACCGTTACTATCCACCGTGACTACGTCATCGTTATTGTCACGTACGTCGTTAGTGTCCACCGCGACTGTGTCATCGTTATCGTCACGTACGTCGTTGGTGTCCACCGTGACTACGTCATCGTTACTATCCACCGTGACTACGTCATCGTTATTGTCACGTACGTCGTTAGTGTCCACCGCGACTATGTCATCGTTATTGTCACGTATGTCGTTAGTGTCCACCGCGACTACGTAATCGTTATTGTCAGGTACGGTGTCACCGCCACCTAGCCACTACCTGGTATTTGTTATCAGAAACATTGTCGTCGTCGTCGTCGTCGTTGTCATCATCGTCATCAATGACGTCGTCATTATTTCGGGTTGGATAGTTATTAAAAATACCAACAACAACAACAACAACGAAATATATCTATCTATGAATTGGCGCACGATGTGAATGCAGAACACAGTTCATTACTTTCCAAAAAGACGTCAAACCTTATTATTACCTTTTAGCGGATGGGTGGATTAGTGGAATGGAGTGGTGAATGGGGGGAGCTGGTGGGGGTTGTGGGGGGGGGGGGGGGGTGAAAGATTTAGTTACCCAAGCGTTGGGTACTCCCCTCTCCCGCCATCACCACATCGCCAGCCCATCCATCCGGCAACCAAACAAAATAGTTCAATCCCCAACTAACAGCATCTCCGCGGAAACAACACAACGTTAAGTAAGTCAAGAATGTCACACGAACTCACCTCTTGGAAACCTCCTGAGCAAACGGCGTATTGTGTTGCTTTGATTGGTCTCAGCAAACCTAAGGTCGTGACGTAGTTTCCGAAGTTCGGTCTCGGCAAACCCAAGGTCAGTCCTCAGCTCCCGGCAAGTTCTCTGAAGCTTCGTGTCGCTAGATTCAAGGTCGTTCCTGAGCTCCTGGCGTGTCTTTTGAAGCTTCGTGTCGACAGCTTGAAGGTCACGCTCGAGCTTGTCATGTGAGTTCTGAAGCTTCATCTCAGTAGATTCAATGTCGTTCTTGAGCTCCTGGCGTGTGCTCTGAAGCTTCGTGTCGGCGGCTTGAAGGTCACGCTCGAGCTTGTCATACATCTCGTTCTTGAGCTCCTGGCGTGTGTTCTGAAGCTTCGCGTCGTAAGACTGCATCTCGTTCTTCAGCTCCTGGCGGGTTTCCTGCAGCTGGGTCTTCACAGACTGGAGGTCAGCGCTCATTTGGCTCAGCAGCTCTTTCACCTCGTCCATGTTCGCTGTCGTGGAGTGTTCGCCCAAGCCTGAAATATAAAAAAAACAAAAAAAAACATGGAATTTGTCATCTCTTAATCATTTTGTGGTGATGATTTCTTTTAATACTAATCTCCACAGAAAGGAGACAGATCGCTGTCTATCTGTCTGTCTGCATGAGGGAGGGAGAGAGAGAGAGAGAGAGAGAGAGAGAGAGAGAGAGAGAGAAGAGAGAAGAGACAGACAGACGACAGACAGACAGACAGACAGACAGACAGACAGACAGACAGACGGACGAGACGACGACGACGGACGACGACCGACGACAGACGAGAGGGACAGACAGACAGACAGAGAGAGAGACAGGAGACAGAGGAGAACAGCAGAAGCAGACAGACAGACAGACAGACAGACACAGAGACAGACAGACACAGACAGACAGACAGACAGAGACAGAGAGAGACAGAGACAGAGAGAGACAAGAGAGAGAGGGAGAACAGAGAGAGACAGACAGACAGAACAGAGACACAAGAGACACAGAGCAGAGACAGAAGACAGACAGACAGACAGACAGACAGACAGACAGACAGAGACACAGACAGACAGACAGACAGGCAAGCAGGCAGACAGACAGAATGACAGAGAGACAGGGCACGAACAGAAAAATCAGACCGAAAAACAACCAAAACACACACAAAACACAACATGACGACTGTTTCTTACCCATCATTACGAAGATAAATAAGACGACCGAGCTTCGCACGGACAACCACGTATTCGTCATGGTCACCTGAAACCAGCGTGTCTGGAAGCTGTAGCCTTAGATCAGATGATGACGGGGACACTCGTGAAACCAAATGACACAGCAAACCACGCAGCAGATCTATACAATGTCAAATATGATGTGAGTGTACAGAGATGCTAACAGTTACACGCGATGCTGCAACAGACTGGAAGAAAGCCAAGTGTGTGAGATGTAGTCTGTACGTTGCAGTTATTGTGATCTTGGTCTAAATTGCTGTTGTTTTTCCGTTGTTTTGCAAGATAAGTCAGTGACTGGACACGGTATGCGATAAGTCAGTGGTTGTACACAGTAAAAGGGTAAGTTAGTGGTTGTACATGCTAACAGGGTAAGTCAGTGGCTGTTCATGGTAACGGGGTAAGTCAATGGGTGTACACGGTAACGGGGTAAGTCAGCGTCAGGTTGTCCGCGATTACGGGGTAAGCCAGTGATTGTAGCTTGTAACGGGGTAAGTCAGTGGTTGTACATGGTGACGGGGTACGTTAGTCGGTGATTCTACATGGTATGGGGTAATTCTGTGGTTGTTCATGGTTGCAGGGTAAGTCTGTGGTTGTACAGGGTAACAGGGTAGGTCAGTGGTTGTACATGGTAACAGGGTAAGTCAGTGGTTATACACGGTATGAGGTAAGTCGGTGATTCTACATGGTATGGGGTAATTCGGTAATTTGTTCATAGTTACAGGGAAAACCATCGGCTGTACATGGTAACAGGTAAGTTAGTGGTTGTACACGGTAACAGGGAACGTCAGTGGTTGTATACGGTGACGGGGTACGTCAGTGAGTGTACACGGTAGGGGAGGGTTGGGGCGTGGGGGTGGTGGGGGGGGGGGTGTGAGCTCCGTGGGTGTACACTTTAGCAGAGGGCTCAGAGTCTAGTTTGCTGCTGCAACCTCATGATGTAGATGATTAACAAAATCCCAATCAAAGAGACGCTTGACGCACAATACACAGTGATGTGGAAAAAGGTTTTGATATAGAGTGGCGGAAAAGAAGCGCTGAACCAGAATGTAGAGTGATGGGGGGAAAAGGTGTTCAAGCAGAATAATTACAGAGTGAAGTGAAAGAAATATTGAAGCAGAATATATACAGCGATGGAAAATAACATCGTTCAAAGCAAAATAATTACAGAGTGAAGTGAAAGAAATATTGAAACATAATATACAGCGATTCGAAAAACAAACAAAAAACAAACAAAAATAAAAACCGTTTAAGCAGAAAATAGAGTGAGGGAAAAATAGTGCACGTGCACATAGTGACATTGACACTGTCCGTCTTCGCACATAATTATTTCAGCAACATCATTTATCATTGTCACCTAATGTGCCGTTACTAGGCTAGTCCCACTCAATGCTCCCTGTGTGTGTGTGCGGGGGGGGGGGGGGGGGGGGGGGGGGGGTGGGGCGGTGGCGTGGACGCGCGGGCGCGTGTGTGTGTGGTGTTGGTGTGTGTGAGAGAGAGAGAGAGAAGAGAGAGAGAGAGAGAAGAGAAGACAGACAGACAGAGACAGACAGAGGTAAGAGAGGGGTGTGTGTGGTGTGTGTGTGTGTGGTGTGCGTGCGTGCGTGCGTGCGTGCGTGCGTGCGTGGTGGGGTGGGTGGTGGTGTGTGTGTGTGTGTGTGTGTGTGGTGTGTGTGTGTGTGTGGTGTGTGTGTGTGTGTGTGTGTTGTGTGTGTGTGTGTGTGGTGTGTGAAAGGAGATACTGTGTGTGTGTGTGTGTGTGTGTGTGTGTGTGTGTGTGTGTGTGTGTGTGTGTGTGTGTGTGTGTGTGTGTTATATTTTGAACGTATACTGTTGATTATGAGAGTGTCCTGATTTTAGATTGCAGTGTTCAGTGATAGTATAAGATTTCATCACTTCACATTCATTGCACGACTGTCAGCAGGTGTCGAAACGCACACATACACACGCACGCACGCACGCACGCAGGCACGCACGCACGCTCGCTCGCACGCACGCACGCACGCACGCACGCACGCACGCACGCACGCACGCACCACACGCACACTCACTCACTCACACAAGCGCGTGCACATACTGAAGCACCTCCAGAAACAGACACCCCACACTTGCTCGAGTCAGTTCACAACAATATCATATTTATTCCACATAATAATAAAAAAATAATACGCCATTTATACAGTTAAAAAACAACAAGACCGAAAATTAAAAGGTCACAACAAACCACCGAATAATGCATTTTACAACATAACATGAACCTATTTACAAGCTATGCACAACGCGAGTGATTCTGCAGCAGTGTATCATAAATGTCAACGGTGCGATTCTTGGAGTTTAGTAGGCTATGTTGATTTTCATGCACAATGCTAAAATGTAACGATGTTTGATTCAGTATCTCGCAGATTATTAATCAGCCTAGATGAGCTCGCACGATCACAATGATGTATGTGCGCAATGATCCAACTTCCTGAGAAACAAAACAAAACAAAACAAACAAAAAAACTCACAGCTATTTTCGGTATGTAGCGGCATAATAAACTTTTTTCTCTTCCTTGTGTTTCAGTTTCCTCTTTATTTATTACTTTTCATTTCTCTTTTATGTGTTCGTAGTCAGCTCACGTACAGTATGTCGCCTGCAGTTTACGCACGCACGCACTCACTCACGCACGCACGCACGCACGCACGCACGCACACGCACGCACGCACGCACGCACGCACGCACGCACGCACGCACGCACGCACGCACGCACGCACGCACGCACGCACGCACGCACACACCACACACACACACACACACTCATCTTTCTCTCTCACAAAAATGAATAATTAGTTGAACCTGCGGACTA
>JABMCL010001900.1:67500-70000 GCA_018857735.1 Alviniconcha marisindica
GGGCGGGACGTCAGTCATGACGCTTGAATTGAGCATGACGTAAGGCTAGTGACGTAGACAATGTCTGCCAAGAGGCCAGGGTACCACCGAGGCCCATTCATGTCGGGCCTGTGGTCTCTTTTCCGTTTCACTCGCCTCAAACTGGCCACTCGGGCACCGGGCAAGACGGAAGTGACGCAATCACTGTCCATACTCTGCAATGACGTCAGAGCAGTTCTGAGTGACGTCAAAATCTGCGTAGACCCTCCCAACAAGGAGGCGTGTTCAGAACGACCTCTTAATATTGTTTTTATGATCATTACCATGCTGATTACGTCATCGAACGCTGTGTGAATGACGTCATGAGTTGGAGGTCTTGCGGATCTTGGGGCAGACCATGCCGTGGACGTGGATGATCTCCTCCAGGGTCTCCCGCTCGTCACGCAGCTTCTGCACCTCCTCCTTCAGCTTCTCCTGCCTCTCCTCCAGCCGCGTCACATCCTGGCAACAGACACAGGCGTACATCAGTGTGTGTGTCCGATCAGTTAATCCCGCCGCAGTCCGCCAGGGAGCATCCACACGGCAATCGAAGCGACTTTAAATGTGTACTGTTGTTATTATTGTTATTGGTGTTGGTGTTCGTGATGGTGGTGGTGGTAGTAGTAGCAGTAGTAGTAGTAGTAGTAGTAGTAGTAGTAGTAGTAGTAGTAGTAGTAGCAGTAGTAGTAGTTGTAGTAGTAGTGGTGGTTTATTTATTAATATTTCTTTCTTATTTTGATTATTTTTTAATGTTCTTCTATGAACTAAGTTGTCTAGTAGTAGTAGTAGCAGCAGCAGCAGCAGCAGCAGCAGCAGTAGTAGCAGCAGTAGCAGCAGCAGCAGTAGTAGTAGTAGTAGTAGTAGTAGCAGCAGTAGTAGTAGTAGTAGCAGCAGCAGCAGTAGCAGTAGTAGCATTTTTTATTTTTTTTAATGTTTCTTAATTGTTTGGACAAGAATCTTCTTCTGTGAACTAAGCTGTCTTTGTAAACGAAAATTAATGATCTCTGTTCGTCGTCTCAGTTACATTAAAAACAAACACATTCATACTCATATTCAAACAGACTGATAGGCAGACAGGCAGGTCTATCAAAGGATCAACAATAAAGTAAACAACACTACGGGAGAGAGGGGGGAGGGGAAGGGAGATTAGCGAGAGAGATAGAGAGGGAGGGAAGGGGAGAGAGAGAGGGGGGAGGGCGAGAAAGAGACAGACAGACAGACAGACAGACAGACAGAAAGATAGAAAGACAGGCAGGCAGGCAGGCATGCAGGCAGGCGGGCAGACAGAGACAGACAGACAGACAGACAGGCAGACACAGGCAGAGAGGCAGAGACAGACAGAGAGAAGCAGAGACAGACAGACAGAGGGACAGACAGACAGAGAAACAGAGAGACAGACAGAGAAACAGACACACAGTCAGAGACAGAAACGGAGACAGACGGATATATTACCTTTTGAAGGGACTCGGTCTTGTCTCGTTTCTTGTTGCGACACTTCTGTGCCGCCAGTCTGTTCTTCTCACGTTTCTCCAGATACTGGGTGAGGGCGTCTGGGTCATCTTCATCCATATCCAGCTCCAGCTGTGCCACAGCAAACGTTATCATGTTACGATCGACACATTACAACAGGTGTGGTGTCGACTTTCTCTATGTGTGTTGGGTGGGTGGGGGTGGGTGGGGGGTGGGAGGGGGTGCGTGTGTGCGTGCGTGCAAATGTATGACATTAAACATCACTATGTCATCGTGGACACAACAGGTGTTTCTCTCTCTCTCTCTCTCTCTCTCTCTCTCTCTCTCTCTCTCTCTCTTTTCTCTCTCTCCCCTTCTCTCCTCTTCCGCCTCCTCCTGCTCCTTCTTCTTCTTCTTCTTCTTCTTCTTTTCGAAGGAGTGGAGGAATGCGTCGTGGGTTCCGGGGCTGCAGATGTGTGACACGAAACATCGTCATAATTATTATGATCGATACGTTAAATTGCACGAGGAACAAGATCAAACAGGTTGCCTGTAACCTGTATGCCAGCTCTTAAGCTTGATGGTGCTTTTTAATCAAATCCCGCTAACCGTCACTGACGCAAGAAGCTTCTATAATTTTAGAAAATTTTAACCAACGGAGCACTTTAACACATTTTAAGTTTTTATTTTCATCTCTTTTTACCCCGTAGCAGAAAGGTCGGCCCTCTTGGTCTCCGACAGACTAATTACGCTTCGGGAATGCCATAGTTCCTCTAGCCTCAAGGCGCAAAAGCTCACCGATTGCGTCAGCGATGACGTAGAAGATGACAGCGAGCGCGTGGAGCACCCCATGAGGTCACTGTCCTGACTCGTGGAAGCCACGCTGCCTCTAGTGTAAAGCCTCGTTTTCAGGCTCTTGTTTCACATCCGGTTTGCTCGTCGTTGGCACCGACTGGTCCCCAGCTGATGGAGCCGAGGAGAAGGAGGAAGAGGAGGAGGAGGCAAAAGCCAGCTCCAAGTTCCAGACGTTGCT
>JABMCL010001900.1:82500-92500 GCA_018857735.1 Alviniconcha marisindica
ATTTTTAATCTTCTCCTGTGATTTACCCCCCTTCTGTACACCCATCCCACCCCCTTTCCCCACCACCCACCCCTCGTTTTTGTTTTGTTTTGTTTTGTTTTGTTTTGTTTTGTTTTGTTTTGTTTTGTTTTGTTTTGTTCGGTTTTGTTTTTGTTTTTGTTGTTGAAACAAAGAGTGTAGGCTATAATTCACACCAATTCTTTTCGGAGGCCGGGTGTTGGAATTCTAGCCGGTGTCAATGCCGGTGTTTCACCGTCACTGACTGAACAAGCTTGTAGTCCTGGCCCGTCAGTCTAGCGTGCAGGGCTTTGGTCGGTACAACAGTAGGCCCCGCTACTCGCTGAGCGTGGCGTGACATGATGTGCAGAGCTCATACAGTACTAATTAACACGTGTAGCTTCACATGAGACAATATGCCAGAGAGAGAGAGAGGGGGGGGGCAGACAGACAGACAGACTGAGACGGACAGACAGACAGAGACAGAGACGCACTGACACAGACAGAGACACACACAGACACTGAGATAGAGAGACAGAGACAGCCGGAGAAACAGAGACAAAGACAGACAGAGACAGAGACAGAGACAGAGACAGAGACAGACAGACAGACAGACAGACAGACAGAGAAACTGAGAGAGACAGAGACAGGCACAGACAGACAGAGATGGACATAGAGACAAAGACAGACAGACAGACAGACTAACAGTCAGTCACCTACGCCGGATACCTCAGTCACAACTTGGGTATTTACATCGACGTCGTCAGTCAACATGACCTTTACGACACAAACAACACATACGGTCAAGTGAAGGACACGTGCCACTGTGACGTCACAGGTGGGGTGAGCACCTAAAATTAGGATCGGTATCCATTAGTCTTCAGCACGTGAGAGTGAGTCAGTCAGTCTTTGGTCTTGTGAATGAGACCGACCGAGATCTCGTCGCCGCGTGCCACCGGCTTGGCGCGAGAGCCGGCCGGCCGTGCTGAGGGGAATCCCCTTCTTCGCCTGTTGCACCCGTCCCTCCACTGAACCAACCCTGCGAAATGATAGAGCCTTGATTGTGAGGGGCCGATGCAGCAAGCTAATCCTGCGTCACTTCAAGTCAGCCAGTTCCGAACTAACGTAGATCGATGATGGACGCTTCGCGCGTGTTGTGTGACACTGAATGTCAATTTCCGGCATAACAGACTTTGTTGAATGTTGTTGTTGTGGTGCGCTTGCCGTGTGTTGCCGACACACTGACTGTAAACTTTCTGGCAAAGTGGACTTTATTTGTTGTTGTTGTTGTTGTTGATGATGACGTTGATAATGATGATGTTGATGATGATGATGAAATCAAGCCGCGGCTAAGGAGTTGCGACATTGCTGAAGTAGCGGAAATGGTCGTGTGACGTTTAGTCAGTGTTTGCATCATCACACTGACTGTCTCCATGCCGACGGCTGAGGATGGGGTGTCAGGTGTTGGGCTTCGTCCAGCGAATTACAGGCAGCACGTCGCGTGGAAGAGTAATTATGATTGTTATTGGAGTGCACGACACCAGAATGGTTCGATGGTGGGTGGGCGTTTGGGTACGTCAGTGTGTGTGTGTGTGTGTGTGTGTGTGTGTTTGGGTGTTGTGGGATTGCGTGGTGCGTGCGTGCGTGCTGCGTGCGTTCTTTGCGTAGTGCCTGCCTGCCTCTCCCCGTGCGCCTGGGGTGTGTGCGTGTGAAAGTGTGTGTGTGGGTGTGTGTGTGTGTGTGTTGGTGTTTGTGTGTGTGTGTGTGTGTGTGTGTGGTGTGGTGTGTGTGTGTGTGTGTGGTGGTGGTGGGTGTGGGGGTGGTGGGGGTGGGTTTTGTGGTGGTGGTGGTGTGTGTGTGTGTGTGGTGGTGGAGGGTGAGGGAGAGAGGGGAGAAGGTAGAGTTGGTGGGTGGGGGGGAGAGGAGAGAGAGAGAGAGAGAGAGAGGGATTTTATTTTATTTTATTTTTTAAAGCGCATTTTATTTTCCTGATTCTTGAAACCCACCAAGCTGTTATCTCAGTCTAAGCCCCCCAAAGCCCCTAACTCGACCGCCCCAGGCAACCTTTTTAAGCTTTTACATGGGGGCTTCCCAGTCATCCCCCCCCCTTTGCCCAAAAAACCTGGAATACGGCACCTCGCTTGTCTGCCTTCCGCCGGTCTTCTTTTCCCGCTCCTCGTCTCTCCCGCCGTCCCTTTGTCTGTCTGCTCTTCTGCCCCCTTCCCCTTTGCGTCCGTTTTGCTGTCGTCCCCTTCGTTCGCTCGTCCTCTCTGTCCTCTTTTCTGTGTCTGTGTCTGTCCGTCTGCTCTGTCTGTCTTCTTGTCTTCTGTCGTTGTTCTGTCTGTTCGTCTGTCTGTCTGTCTGTCTGTTTTTCTGTTCTGTCTCTCTTTCTCTCTGTCTGTCTGTCTGTCTTCCTGTCTTTCTGTCGTCTGTTTCTGTTCTTTTCGTCTGTCTCTTTTCTCTGTCTGTCTCTGCCCTGTCTGTCTGCCTCTCTCTCCTCTCTCTCCTGCTCTCTTCTCTTCTCTCTCTTTCTCTCTCTTCTCTCTCTCTCTCTCTCTCTCTCTCTCTCTTCTCTCTCTCTCTCTCTCTCTCTCTCTCTCTCTCTCTCTTTTCCCCCCCCTCACTGCGTCCTTCTGTCTCCGCCCGCTCGCATTTCTGCCTGCCTGCCTGCCTGCCTGCCTGCCTGTCTGTCTGTCTGTCTGTCTGTCTGTCTGCCTCAGCGTCTGCCTGCCTGCCTGTATGTCTGCCTGTCTCAGCATCTGTCTGCCGCAGCGTCTGTCTGTCTGCCTGTCTATCTGTCTGTCTGTCTGCCTGTCTGGCTGGCTGGCTGGCTGTCAGGCCGGTACTATCAGCACAGATGCGGAGAAGTGGTGTATCTCACCTGCTTTTGAAAATAATTTACGCCTGCTATCTAACTTCCGAAACTGAGTGTTCAGGAAAGTCATTAGGCTATTTTCTGTTCCCGACGAGCATGAAATCTTCCACAGACATTGGTGGGTTTGACCAAAATAATGTCAGATCTGACTATGCTGGGGATCGAGCGCGTAGACGTAGTGAATTAACCAAAGTAAGATACCGGCCATTCTCAAACCCTGCTATACTTGTGTTTTGCAAAGTTTTCAAGCTGGCCGGCAACATCGCTTTCCTGAATCACTTTCCGATTAGACAGTGAAACATTTTCAAAAGCAAGTCAATAAAGGTTCCGCGTGCGATAGTAACGGCCTAACCTTGGGGGGCCTCCACGTACATAAGGACCCAGAAAAACCAAAATTTTTCCAAAGCAATTTGCAGGAATACAAAATCCACCAAAAGTTTTCTGTCGTCTTTCCTTTTCTTCTGTCTGTCTGTCTTCTGTCTTTGTCTGCCTTTCTGTCTGCGTCTGTCTGTCTGTCTGTTTCCCTGCCGTCTCCTCCCTTCCTCTCTTCTCCTTCTCTCCTTCTCCTCCCTCCTCCTCTTCTCTCTTTTTTTTCTTTCCCCCCTTTCCCCCCCTAAAAAAAAAACCCAAAAAAAACAACACACAACAAAAAACCCCACCACACAACACACACACACACACACACAACACACACACACACACACCAAACACACACACCCCCACACACACCACACATCCTTATTTTTCCACATTTCTACAACGGACACAAATGATCGGGCCCCGAAAAAATTCAAAGAAATCAGTTGGCCGTTTTTTGTTTGTTTTTTTAAAAACTCACAAAACCTTGGGGGTTAAAAGGTTGGGGCCACCCTTTCCCCCACACCTATAGATACAGTAGTCAAAAATGGGAGTTTTTTTGACCCACCACAAAGGGGGCCTCGACTTTAGGGATTTCATGATGGGGTTTGACGCCGAAAATACCCCCCACTGTTTTTGGCTGAGGAAAATATTTGGGACAATGCAATACCCTCTGATAAGGGCTGGATTTACCGACTGATTGCGGAATTTTAAATTTATTGACCCTATTGTTTGGTTGGTGGTTATTTTGACTGGCTTGTTTCGGGGTATTGGGGTGCTTGATTAATTGCTTGATTTCTTTTTTGTTTTTTTTGAGTTTGCCCATCAGACAATTTTTTTGGGATGTGTCCTTTGAAGGGTTTTGCAGAAATGGCGCCATCTGCAGCGTTCAGGGTGTGGATCATTGGATACCTTGACAAAACCTTGGAAGTTCTGATGACTGGTGTTGCTGAAGGGATACGTTTGCTGAACAATGGAACATTTCTTTTTCTTTCTTCAAACTGAGCACAAAATGAGGTGAGCTTGTCTATAAACACATTGTCACCCACTCCGCATTTGTCCCTCTCCAGAGGATGTTTGTGAATAGTGGTGCCTAGTGCTGTCATTTTGTTTGTTGCTGATTTTCGCTTTAATTGAATGTTTTGGCTTGAAACTCAGTTTGCATATTTGTAACAATACATCGAAAACAGAACAGTTGGCCATACAACAAGTAGAATAATATCTTATATCAGTACAGCCCTGAAATTGAACGAATAAAGTCACTAACACAGATTATAATGATGGATTATTGAACGTTTATTGACCTGTAGTGTTTCTGCAGAAACGTGTCAAGAAAGTGAACGAAAAGGTGCTGGTTAAACCAGAGAGTTCTCCCCAACGTTCTTGGGTGTGAATATGTCAAGGGGAGTAATCAATGCAGTCATGTAGTAGCCTAGTATACTGCAGTATGCTCCCTTAGTGCAGGGCCTGTTACACACAGGATGTTGGCTTGAACATTAATTGGTGTTTCCTTACTATAATTATTTGGTGACTGATTGGTTATTAAACCATATGTGTGTGGGGTGTGTGTGTGTGTGGTGTGTGGTGTGTGTGTGTGTGTGTAGGGGGGTTTTGGGGGTGCGTTGGGGGGGGGGGGGGGGGGGGGGGGGGGGGGGCCTTTTTTTTTTTTTTTGGGCACCTACTCACACACAACCCCCCCCCCAAGTTAAATCGGGGGGAAAATTTTCTGTGCCAAAAAATTTAGCGGATTTGTTTTTTCTCTTTTTCCCCTGACACACACAAAATAAAAACAAGTACCCTTTTAAAATGATTTTTTATGGGGGACTTCCCTTGAGCATTACAGACTTTTTGCAATAAAAAGGCTGTTCACAAAAATGCAGCGTGTTTTGGGGGCGTGGGTGCGGCGTGCGGCGTGCGGGGCGTTTTCGGCGGGGCCCTGGTTTTCGTGCGCGTTTCGTGCGTGCGTGCGTGCGTGCGTGCGTGCGTGTGGGTGGTGTGTGTGTTTTTGGGGTTTGTGTTTGTGTGTGTTGGGGTTTTGGGGGTGTTTTTGGGGTGGGGTGTTGTGTGTGGGGGTGTGTGTGTGCATGTATGCATGCGTGTGTGTGTGTGTGTGTTTGTTTTGTTGGGGTGTGTTTGTGTTTTGTGTGTTGTTGGTGTGTGTTTTGTGTTGGGGTGTGGTGCATTTGTCATCCATGGTTTTTTTGTGTGTGTGTGTGTGTGTGTGTGTGTGTGTGTGTGTGTGTGTGTGTGTGTTTGTGTGTGTGGGTGTTGGGGGGTTTGTGTGGTGGTGGTTTTTTTTTCCCTTTTTCTTTCTCTTTGTTTTTGTGGATATCTGTGTTACTGAGTACTTGTCACAACTGATTCTCTTGAGGGTAGTGATGTATTGCAAACGTAGTGTGATGGTTTCATGACAGACTCTTAAAAGGATGACCTGTGCTGTGAATAGGGCACAAGATTAGCAGAGCCAGCTGAGCTCAAACCGTTAAGTAGTGGCATCGCGTATTAGCTCCAATAATTGTCAATAAATGTCAACATTTTTGGCAAGCCGGAGGGACACTTAGTTCCAGAAACTTGGCATGGAGTGAAAGTTTACTGCTGGTCTTCTAACACTCCTTAGTACAGGGAGGTTAACCTTTGCACTTCATGTTTGTTTTACTGAATGCATTAATTTAAGAGATGGTGACGTCAAGAAGAGCTGCTGGGGGTACAAGGCTACTAGTGGTTAATCAGTAGCACCTATACTTCATGCAAACTGGCTTGAGCAAAATTAAGTGCCTGGCGATCCCGTAAATATGACCTGCAATGTAATAACAATTAACAAAGCGCTGAGAGTTTGGAATTAATCAGTTATTACTATTATTACTACTATTACTCCTCTCTCTTCTCCTCTCTCTCCTTCTCTCTCTCTCTCCTCTCTCCCCTCCCCATTTTCTCTCTCTCTCTCTCCTTCTGTTCTGTCTGTCTGTCTGTCTGTCTTTTGGTTTTTGTCTCTGTCTCTGTCTCTGCCCTCCTCTGCTCTTTCTCTGTCTCTGCCTCTCCCCTGTCTCTCTCTGTCTCTCTCGGGTCTCTGCCCTCTCTCTCTCTCCCCTCTCTCCCCTTCTCTCTTTTTCTCCCCTCTCTCTCCTCCCCTTTTCCTTCCCTCTCTCTCTCTCTCTCCTTTTTAAAAAAAACCCCCCCCCCCTTCCCCCCTTATTTTTCCTTTAAAAAGATAACGGGACTCCCTTTCGTTTTTTTTTTCCCGATAAAAGACATATGAATGATCAGATTTTCTGCTGCTTCATTTGCTCACAGTAGCTCACCGTATGCTCATAATATGTAACTGAAGGGTATGGCATGTTTTTTGGCCCAGGTTTTGTGGGGAAAATTCTCATGTATAGCGTTTCACTCACCATTCATGGGCCCATGTAATAAAAAAATGCCCGTAAAATTTTTTTTTTATTTCATCAGTAGCCTTCAAAGGAAATTTGTTTTTAGACAGGTCTTTTTACTTTAACCTAAATTAAGGAATCCTTGTAAATAAAGTTTTTTGAGTTCGAGTTTTGAGTTCTCTCCCCTCTCTCTCCCCTCTCTTTTTCTTTTCCCCCCTTTTCTCTCTCCTCTCTCTCTCTCTCTCTCTCTTCCTCTCTCTCTCTCTCTTCCCCTCTCTCGTCCTCCTCTCTTCTGTCTTTTTCTTCTGTCTTCTGTCTGTCTGTCTAATTTTTGTCTGTCTTCCCGTCTTCTGTTTTGTTCTGTCCTTTTTTGTTCCCTTTCTGTTCTTTTCTGTTCTGTTCTGTTCTGTTGTTAAAGTCCTTTTGGTTTTCGTTTTCTTTTGGGGGGCCCCCCCTTTTTCTGGCTTTTCGTTTCCCCTTTCTCAAAAACGTTTTGGGAAAAAAAATTTAAAGATTAAATTTTTTACCGTAAAAACTGTCAAAATTTAAAAAAAAAAAACAAAAACAAAAAAACGGAAAGAGTAAAAATGGAAAAGAAAAAGCGGGAAAGAAAAAGAGAGACGGGTGATAGAGCGAGAGAGAAGTAACTCTTCCTGCCTTGGTTCATTTGTGTCTGGGTTGCTTCCCTTAGCGTATCTCATTTTTCTCCTTTCCCCCCAATCTAGTCGAACCAGTGACACAAGGACGATTTTTTGTTTATTTTTCGACGGCCCAAGATAAATTTAACCAACAAAATGCAGGAACAAATCGTTGATGGCCAATGATTCATTACGTTCAAAATTAACCGGACAACAGAACAAGATTGCTGAATGAATGGATTCTAACGTCCACCCATCGGCTTTTTTTTCTTACGATAATTATTATAGTCAAGGAGCCAGACAGACAGAGCAGACTGTGACAGGCTGGCTACGCAGTGCACGAGAGCTCTCAGGTTTTGCCACCCGTAATGAGGTATTTCTGCTGGTACAAAAAAAGACATTCCCGCTTTCCGTAGCCGGGTGTAGTGTCTGCTGTTCCTGCCTTTACTCATGGACCTACTATGCTGTACTGGATAATTGCAAAAAGGGCCCTGCCACTACTACTTTTCCGTTGCGCTGTCCCTTTTCTGCAAACTATACGACTGCTGCTGCTGCTGGGTGCTGGTGATGATGATGATGATGATGATGGTGGAGATTAGGCATCGTAAGATTAATTCCAATGCGATGTCTCTCCACACCCCTCCGTCCAACTCCTGGACTACCATTTTGCACTGTGTCAGTGGATTTAACTGAGTCAATGACAGGTTTTATTTACGAGAGAGAGAGAGAGAGAGAGAGAGAGAGAGAGAGAGAGAGAGAGAGAGAGAGAGAGAGAGAGAGAGAGAGAGAGAGAGAGAGAGAGAGAGAGAGAGAGAGAGAGACAGACAGACAGACAGACAGACAGACAGACAGACAGACAGACAGACAGACAGACAGACAGAGACAGCGACAGAGACAGAGAGACAGAGACAGACAGACAGACAGAAACAGGCAGGCAGACAGGCAGACAGACAGGCAGGCAGGCAGGCAGAGACAGACAGACAGACAGACAGACAGACAGACAGACAGACAGACAGACAGACAGACAGACAGACAGACAGACAGACAGACAGACGGAGACACAGACAGACAGACAAACAGACAGAGAGAGAGAGAGAGACAGAGACAGAGAGACAGAGACAGAGATGCAAACAGGCAGGCAGACAGACAAACAGACACAGACAGAACAAAACAGGGGAGACCGAAAGGCAGGGGAAGGGGGGTGTGGGGGGGGAGATAGAAAGGTTGGGACAGACAAATAGACAGACAGACAGACACAGAGTGACAGAGACAGACCGACAGACAAAAAGACACAGACGAAGCAGAGACAGAGAGAAGGAGGTTGGGAAGAGGGAGGGGGGCGTAACAATGATGTTGTTGCTGTCTACGTTTTTTTTTAGGTAGTCACGGTAGCGATCGCGTTATCGATGCTTGTTTCCCAACAGGTGCGCCAGGTGGTAGACTGACAGCTGCTTGGAACGATCAGTTTGGCCAGGTGTGTTTTGTTGGAGCTGTCGTTGTCGGTTGTTGTCTGTAGTTGTTAATCTGCCGACCAGTTTCCAGGTAGACAAATCTGCAAGTCGCCCGAGTTTGCACTCTTGCATGCCGGCAGGCACGCACTTGTATGGAACATGCACGCGCGCGAGCACAAATGCATACATGCACACACACACACACACACACACACACACACACACACACACACACACACACACACACACACACACACACACACACACACACACACACACACACACACACACACACACACACAACCACGCACGCATGCACGCACGCATGCATGCACGCATGCATGCACGCTTGCACGCTTCCACACCCGCCCCCACACTCAGCCACACACACACACACACACACACACACACACACACACAACACATATGCGCATGTCCATATGCAGATACTGACACTTCATATAACCAGGCTGTGTGCATAAGTGCTGGCGATCCCATCAATATGATCTACAAGGTAATAAAAATCAGCGAAGCGCTCAGAACTCGGGTTTAACAGAAACACGTCTATAGATGTCAGCCATGTAATATCACGTGAGCATTTATCACATGCAATTAAATCAAATCTGTGCGCACCCACTGATCGACAGCTGTAGGTTCAAAACATTGTCTTCTTTGTCACGTATCAATATTATTGAACACACACACAACACACACACACACACACACCACACACACACACACACACACACAACACACACACACACACACACACACACACACACACGACACTGTCATACTACTCATATCAAATGATATATATATATATATATATATATATATATATATATATATATATATATATATATATATATATATATATATATATATATATATATAAACACACACACACAGAGGATTGGTGTGTGTGGTGTGTATGAGTGTGTGTGTGTGGTGTGTGTGTGTGTGTGTGTGTGTGTGTGTGTGTGTGTGTGTGTGTGTGTGTGTGTGTTGTGTGTGTGTGTGTGTGTGTGGTGTGGTGTGTGTGTGTTGTGTGTAAGCATTACTCAAATCAAATTGACAAAATCAGCCTCAACACGAATAATGAATCACAACAGACACAAACATCAAACGCACAGTTTTGAAGCGTTAATCCCGTCAATACTGTTGCCCTTGAAAAAACAAAACAACAAAAACCGTATCTAAAGGAAGGACATGTTGGTATCGTCGACCAGTTTGTCTAATTAATTTATTTTGTATAATTTATTGATGCTCATATTAGAGAGAGAGAGAGAGAGAGAGAGAGAGAGAGAGAGA
>JABMCL010001900.1:110000-127500 GCA_018857735.1 Alviniconcha marisindica
TAAACTGATGGGCTTTTGTTGTTGTTGTAAAGTGCCTAGGGCCGTGTAGTAGGCACCGCCGTGAAAGTGTACCGTTATGTTGATGATGATGATGATGATGATGCTGGTGATGGTGGTGGTGGTGGTGATGGTGATGGAAGTGGCGCTCTGTTCGCAGGGCACGCCGCCACAGCCGCGCACACCCTGTAGTCAATGTACCGTACTTGCTTTGCATTCCATACTCTACGGGTATCTGTCTGTCTGTCTGTCTGTCTGTCTGTCTGTCTGTCTGTCTCTGTCTCTGTCTCTGTCTCTGTCTCTCTCTCTCTCTCTCTCTCTCTCTCTCTCTCTCTCTCTCCTCCTCTCTGCCCCTCTGTCCTTTGTCCTCTGTCTGTCTGTTCTCTGTCCGTCTGTGTGTTGTGTGTGTGTGTGGGGTGTGTGTGTGTGTGTGTGTGTGTGTGTGTGTGTGTGTGTGTGTGTGTGTGTGTGTTCTCTCTCTCTCTCTCTCTCTTCTCTCTCTCTCTCTCTCTCTCTCTCTCTCTCTCTCTTTTTTTTTTTTGTGTCCCTCTGTCTGTCTGCTGTCTGTCTCGCCCGCTCGTGTTGTGTGTGTGTGTGTGTGTGTGTGTGTGTGTGTGTGTGTGTGTGTGTGTGTGTGTGTGTGTGTGTGTTTTTGTCTCTCTCTCTCTCTCTCTCTCTCTCTCTCTCTCTCTCTCACACACACACACACTCACTCAGAGTTCAGCTGTGTGAAAGTGGAGACGATGGACGTCTGGGCTCCCTGTCTCTAATAATCCGTACGGTCCCAGTGGACGTAAAACAAAAGGAGCTGTTTCCCCGAGCAAAGCCAACTTGCAGAGAGTCGTGCCACCCAGCTTGGTGTTACTGATCACTTTCTAACGTTAGTGGAATTTTTACAAACACCTGCTGTAACCCTTTCCTTTTGTCCATAACATTGTTATATTAGGGAATCATAATACAGACAATTTTCAGAACAGATCGGCAAGTCATGGGCTACGTATTCCCGATCAGCGCTAGATCATTTGAAATCTTGACTTACATGGACAAGGGAAAGGAGGAGTGTATAAGTATGCCTTTTACCGGCATTCAATCTGTCATAGTCAAGCTACATGATCCGACTGTTCAGACCATTTCGAGGACGTTGACTGTATAATTATGAAACCCTACATGGCGATATCTTCTGTCAACCGTCCCCCTCTCATATCAGTTTGGGTAGCCTTGAACCAGATCTTCAAAGTCTGAGGAACGTTTGAAGTACTTAGAACGATTACGCAGACTTTTAATTTCCGTTTTGAATACGACTCGTCTGAGCGTGTGCTGTGATCTTTAACAGTTTCATGACAGCACTGGCTTGAACTGATGGCTCTTATGTGTGAGAAACTGAAGCACAAAGAGATGTGTCAGCCGACTGTGAATAATATAATGCGCAGAGTTTGATCTATGTTGTAACTCAAGAGAGAGAGAGTCTCTGTGTGATCGTCAGTTTCCGGTATCGAGAGGTTTCCGGCACGCTCCTTGGCGACATTTCCGGTTATGGCTATCACCTCCCTCTCTCTCTCTCTCTCTCTCTCTGTAATCCGGTTACATATTATATACGGAGTTCTACATGTGCGCTAGGCACCACGGGAACTGGTGTTCATGCTATTAGTATTACTGTATTAGCTATTCTGTTAGGTTTAAACAAAAAGAATGTGTTACAGTTCCGTTTGTAAGACTGTGTGTGTGTGTGTGTGTGTGTGTGTGTGTGTGTGTGTGTGTGAGAGAAGACAGACAGACAGACAGACAGACAGACAGACAGAGACATACAGACAGACACACAGACAGACAGACAGAGAGAGGGAGAGAGAGAGAGAGCGAGATTTCATAATGAAAGCTAAACCCGCCTATAGCGATCAGCTACACACAACTCACGCAAGCACTCGCTAATCTTCCTCAGTCACTCAGATCACGCATGCGTTAAGTCATGCCGCAGAGAATCACAAAGGCCGCAAATTAAAGCAGATTGCCACATTTATTCCAAAGTCAAAAAATGTAAAAAGTATTAAAAATGTATAAGCCCCGCAACAGACATGAAATTAGTTGGAAACCGAACCAAAGCAATGGTTTCACCAGTGCGTGGTAGCTACACTATTTGCACACACGTCAATGTCAACCTTGGAAGAAGAAGAATGTACTAGTAGTCATCCATGGACGAAGTATACTGTTGTAGAATCCATAGAAGTAGTATACTATGCGGCAGTATCCCCAGATGTCTACTATACAGTAGTATAGTACATACTATGCTAATGCATCCTTGAGGGGAAAAAACCCAATAACAGTATAATTATGCAACAATATCCATGGAGGAAGAATACTGTGCAGTTATTATTACACTGATGGTCTATTCATGGGTGAGGTATACTACACTTAAGCATTCTGTGCATTCAGGGACATCCTATGTGTTGGCTTCGAAAGATAAAGTATACTTTCATTTGCGCCCATGGAAGAAGTGTATCTCAATGGCATGCATGGAAGTTTACAATGCAATGGTACAGTTAAAACAAACTGTCAAGCGAACAGCACCAATTTGAAAATTAATTAACATCCAAGTGAATAATTATGACGATGACGATGATCATACTGTAGCGAGGATTGTAAATGACCCAAACCAAGGCGACCTGTTCCAGATCTGTACACGAAAATTCGCCTGTAGCTGCAAGCCAGTTGGTGTGTGTCGACACTCAAAGAAAAATGATTGATCTCATTCAAGCTGGCACAAGAAACGGGAGAGAGAGAGAGAGGGGGGGGGGGGAGAGGGACAGACAAAGAGGGAGAGAGAGGGGGAGAGAGACAGACAGACACAGACAGACAGGCAGAGAGAGACAGACAGACAGACTAAAACAGACACAGAGACAGACAGGCAGCCAGGCAGAGGATAATTATAGCATGTGTCAAATCAAAGGCATGTACCTCTTCAGCTGAACAATTACAATCAGGTTCTATTAAAACAATGCAAGTTGACATCTCCTGAAGCACTGAATAATGCGTGCTAATATCTCCTTAAGCACTGAATATAAAGCCTTATACATGCATGAGATTCACTGACAGTTGTATCTGTTGTTTGTTCTGTTGTGTTTGTTTGTTGTTTTGTTTGTTTGCTCTTCAGATGGAATGGGAAGGGGAGGGTGACAATGGCCAAGGGCAGCGGGGTAATAAAAGGAAGTGTGTGTGTGTGGGGGACATTGGGCTATGGCAATAACACAGAGAAAGGAATGAAAAAAGGCAACTCAAGGGGTAACACAGAGAAGGAATGAGAGGCAGGGGAAAGGCAACTCAAGGGGTAACACAAAAGGAAGAGCGAGGGGGGAAGGACAGCTGGACCAAGGCAGTAACACAGAGAAGGGATGAGAGACAGGGGAAAGGACAGCTGGACTAAGGCAGTAACACAGAGAAGGGATGAGAGACAGGGGGAAGGACAGCTGGACCAAGACAGTAACACAGAGAAGGAATGAGAGGCAGGGGGAAAGGACAACTGGACTAAGGCAGTAACACAGAGAAGGAATGAGATGGGGGAATGGCAATAATTATACAGAAAAGGAATGAGAAGGAATGGACAAAGACAACGGGGTAATAACAGAAAGAACGGACTGGGAGATGGGGGAGGGGAGGGGCGGGGTGGCATTGGCATATGGCAATAACACAAAGAAGGAATGAGAGGGGAAGACGAGAAATAAACTATAACAATAAAGCAGGGGGACAGTGGGGGGACCGAGAAAGGTCAGGCACTGAAGTGTTTCAATGTGTCGAGAAGTAAATGAGGGAAGAGGAGGGGGCGAGGTGGTGGTGGTGGTGGTGGTGGGGAGGCCGGGGGGGGGAGCGAAATGCATACAAGTTTGTAGCATTGATAAAGTCACGTGTTGTGTTAAGAAAGGAGAGACACAATTTCCAAATGCATTAAAGTGCATAACTTTCAGTAAAACCATACTGAGAAGTGCCTCAGGAAGTAAATACTTGTTTTCAGTATTCATAGCATTGTTGACCTACTGAGGGCTTTTGTGTTGTTGTTGCAGTTCCTAACAACAACAGGGAACACTCGCTCTTACACAGTCAGGAATACTGTACATAAATAATAAGGCATCGTTAATAAATTATACACCTCTAGCGGCATCGACAACTTAAAGTTGTCCAGCAGAGCGCTCACCCGATTTGATGCAAAACGGTCAGCTGTTAATTTTTTTTTATAAACACTTGGATACTGTTCAGTTTATAAAATGGAACAAAGCGATCCTTTCGCTGTCTATGTACTTCATCAAAAGGATCAGCTCTTCAGCATGAACCTATTTACATCGCAGCAAACGACCGGAAATGTGACAAAATGTCAGATCCCTGGCTCTTTGCCTGTGTCAGATTGTGTCACACCGAAACTCGGGTGAGCGCTTTGCAGAGCACCTTTAAGTTTTCAATCCCCAGATAATGCGAGTCACACGAGATGCAGATTTGTAAAGGAGCCCTCGCCTGTTGTTGACAGCTGAACTTTTCTGTCTTCATAATATAAACATGTTAATATTAAACATAAACATGAAACATACTTAAAGGAGCATACCCGCCAGCACATTCCACATATAGCGAAAGTTAACTAACACTCGCACACAAAGACAGTGTGAGGCCCTCAAAAATGAGCTATGTCTGAACTGCATGCCACCATGTCAGTGCACATGCACACTGAAACATCCAGCATTTGAAATATAAACACAAGTTATTATCATACAGACAAACATAGACACGTTTGACACCTTTATGTCAGTGACAAATTGTACGCACATTTAACAGACAATATCAAGTAATGTACAACGGTCATGTGGACACGGTTTAATCGAGCACAAAGCTTATTCCATAAAATGATAGAGAAAAAAGTCACATGTGAAGCCAGTGGGGAAAAATCTTTCTTTTTCTTTTTTCTTCTAGGAAATATGAAGATTAATGATTTCGCGTTCAAATATTGTATAAAGGTTCTTCTCAGCCGTTTTTACAAAATGAAAGCTGCGATTTGTTTCCGTGGTTAAATCTTTGACACTCACAGTCGTGAATAATAATAATAATAATACATACTGTATAAAAAGCAACAGGGCAGAGAAAACACCTGGAGTACATACATACGCATCAACTTGAATAAGTTCGAATTGACACACATTACAATGCATAGTTTGGAGTAGCCGTATTAACACGACATAGTATGTTTTCGATAAGGTACATACAGTTGGTCAGGCGACGGAAAACATATGTTAACGTCGCTTCGCTCATGTATTAGGCTCAGGTTGTACAATAATATACGAATTCCTTAAAACATTCCGTACTCAATGCGCGCACTTTTAAAAATTGTAGCTTACGCACAGATAGATTGGCGGTGCTGATGAGTACGGACAAAAAGGCTGTAAAGTGGGTATTAAACGGTCTTATTCCGGTTATCATTGCAGGAAAACCTGTCGGTCATACATTATTGGTATCAAATTGCAGCCCTGAGAGTTTTGTATGTTTGTTTTTGAACGGACGTGACCAGATGCAGACAATCAGACATTCCTTTGTTGTTTGGTTTGTTGGCTTTTTGTCTGACTGGTATTTTGTCAGTAGGCTTGGTCTTCTCGTGCTTCTCTTCGGCTGCGCATTTGCGACAGTCAGCTAGCCGTTTTACGTCATCTCAATACGATGTCATACAATTTTAATATAGTTTTTATAGCAAAATAGTTCTGACAAAATAGTAGTATATTGGACACGACGAAAAAGAGTCAAGGCAAATTCGCAGTTACATACAGACACTCAGCCATAATCATATTAAATCCTGAGGCAGACGTTACAAGGCCCATGTGGTGTGTTAATGGTCACGATCAACTCGTGCAAGTCACGCAGTCAGGAGGGGGGTCATGGGCTATTTCCGTTCAACGTTTCCACTCACTGGGTATAATATTTTTCGTCCCGCACAAATGAAAAGATCATTACCGCGCGCGCATCGTGCAAACTACACTGGCCACTCAGTGTTACATAAAACCTTCCGATGGTCGAGGAGTTATTCATAAAGTTTTGATTGAAACCGTTGAAGGAATATTCAAAAATGATGAATTACTCATCGATCATCAGGGTGCTACTCCCCCCCCCCCCCCCCCCCCCCCCCCTTCCCAACCTCCCCCTTTAGTCAACATCACAATGAATAAGGTTCTTCAGCATTTTGCTCGCTAAAAGGCTGGCAGCACGTAAGTTTTCATTCGATGTAAAAAGTTCCAAATGAAAAGCATCGATACAAAATATCGCAGGTGTCGTGTGGGCTACAGGCCGATTGACTACTCGCAAACATGACGTCATCAGCTACTCGCAAACATGACGTCATCATCGACTAGCAAACGTGACGTCATCATCTACTCGCAAACACGTCATCAGCAAAGGTTGTGTAATAAGCCCGTGACGCGAGACTTTACAATCAGTATTTACTGACCAGGGTTTTTCTTCTTCCTTCTTCTCTATTTCGAACTTTCGTTTGTTTTTATTTTTACACGTTATCTTTGTACGAACTACGATGGCAAAAACTATATCGGCTGTTTGATCGTGTGAAGGGCGAAAATGCGGAACAGCTTCGTTGGTGGACAAAATTAGTCAGCTGATAACATGTATAACATGTCAGATTTTTTGTGTGTAAATTCTTAAAACTGTGCGAGTCATTGTACGTTTCATCTGCGGCAGTTCATTATTTATTTTATTTTGTTAAAGCGACTTGGATGTAGACTTTGACACAAAAGTCTCTTTATTTTTCCTCTCCAGACAGTGTTGTATTCAATGTCACAGAAGGTACAGGAAAAAACCCACAAGACAGGGAACAAACATACAGTGATTAACGCAGACGTACAGCGAGTCCATTTGACAATAAAATGTATTTATTAAAGTTGTAGAAAAGATCTGGAAGCATATCTTTAAAAAGGTTTACAAAACTGTAAAAAAATTATGGATATAATATAGTCCAAAAAAAGTCAGCATATAAGACAGCAAGCAAGGCATTCAAGTTTTCCGCTGTGAGCACACAAGATAAAAAAAAATTAAAAAAATTCTAAAGATTTTTCTTATGTTTCTGGAGTTTCTCTTCATGTATTCAAACTATAATAACACTGCTTCACAACATTCGCACAATATTCAGCACAACAATCAAATAATGCACATGTTTAGCATTTACAAATGTGTACAAAGTCTTGGCAACTGTCATTATCCAGTGCTAAAGTCTCACAAAACATGCAAAGGCCCACAGCAACAACAAAAAAAAATAAAAAAATAATCAAGTGGGCGAACATTGCCGTTGAATGTATAACTTTTTTGCTCCGGATTCCAAAACGACCAGAAGAGAAAAGAAGACAGCTTCAATCTATAAAATCTGCCTTCGATATGGCTGTCGTCCAAAGCTTGTAAACTTTTTCTCAGTGTTTTTGCATTAGCCACCCTAAAAACTTAATAGCGTGCTACTAGAACAGCAGTGGACAGTAATTATTTTGACTGGTTTATTATCTGTTCGCATTCCAGTTAAATGTCTAATCGACTGACTAGCAGCATCTGTGCTAAACCTTTGACAATGGGACTTCTTTCGTCTTCTCTCTCCGCTACTGTTAACAATTTAATAACTGTCAATCTTTCGTCATGCAGTCTCCTTTCAGTTAACGCGTAAAGTTTAACCATTCGTGGTCCCTTCTTTTTGTTGGTATAGTGTTTTGTTTATGTTAACAGACACAACTGTAAAACTTCTGTGATGCTGTTTCCTTTCTTTAAAATAAGACGCACATACTCTCTCTCTCTCTCTCTCTCTCTCTCTCTCTCTCTCTCTCTCTCTCTCTCTCCCCTCTCTCTCTCTCTATCATCTTCTGTTCAGACGCACAGGTCAAACCATCAAAGTGGTGAGGCTGGGGGCGGGTGGACGCACTTAACCTAGAGGAAATATTACCATTCCAAGTTGTTTACAACATTTCAACATGTGTCTATCTGACGCCTTCAAACCGAGTTGACACAATATTAAATATCGCATATAATTATATCAGATACATAATACAAGCAAATGACTAGAATTCTGAAAGTGTTTCATGGGAGACTCTGCTCCTTGAGAATGTTTTTTTTGTCATGTTCATCAGCTTGTTGTTTGAA
Source organism: Alviniconcha marisindica (assembly GCA_018857735.1). Lineage (NCBI taxonomy): Eukaryota > Metazoa > Mollusca > Gastropoda > Provannidae > Alviniconcha > Alviniconcha marisindica. The sequence continues at coordinate 118,143 of JABMCL010001900.1, forward strand.
ACGTTAGTTTCATGGTATTGACACGGATGTGTTGACTGTGTCGTGACAATCTGCTCGAGAATAGCTCTCTGCTATTCATGGACAGTTAATTTTGCTTTCTTCTTCACGGGTGTTCTGTTTACGTTGACAAGTGTTCTGTTCAAGCAGACAAGTGTTCTTCTAACGCTGAAAGCGTTATCTTGACGTTGACACATGTCCACTTCAAGTTGCTTGTGCACTGTCACAGTGACCGTCGATGTCGATAGCATGCAAGTCAAGATTCCTGCATGACGTGGAGTAATATCAATGTTTTGACTACCAGGTTTTGTGATGTCTCAAGCACCGCTGAGGAACGCCATGTGAAGGCAACCAGTTCTCTCATGGAAAAAAAAAGGCATTGTCTTGTGTTGTGTTGTTGTTGTTGCTTTTTGTAGCGGTCTCTAAAACATTCGCCCAATTAAGCATAGACTGAGACTCCAAGAGCGAGTTCAATGTTCGACCAATCGGACCCGAGAGTGTCTCGTCCGTCAAACGTTCTACCAATCAAAAACCCGGATCCAAAAATCTCCACAGGAAACCGTTCGACCAATCAGGTGCTTTCAAGACTGGTCCCACGTCTTCGACCAGTCCGGGTGCTGGACGAGTCGAGAAATGTCTTGACTGACCCCATATCTCTTCCACCACCAGTCTGGATGCATGCTGTGTGTGTGTGTGTGTGTGGTCAAGACATGACTTGACCGATCCAATTTCACAGCGAGACGAGAGTGGGCGAGCTGACGGCCTCCGACCCACTTTCACTTTCACTCCTGTGCACCTGGCTGGCACACGAGACACCCGGGCCGGCGGTGAGCGGCGTGAACCCCGTGGACCCTTCCACCAGGCTGTCCAGGCTGGTGTAGGTGAAGAGACCTGACGACGGCGTGGTCAGCGGCACCCCAGTGGCCGAGCAAGACACCACCACGGGCAGATCACCCCCGTGCCTCTGTCTCTCCTGCAGAGGAAGGCTGCTGGGACGGGAGCACGCCGACGAGGACGGGGACGATGACGACGAGCAGGAGGAGGACAAGGACGAAGACAAGACGGAAGACAGAGGCAAAGACGAGGCCGCGAAGGAGAGCTGGGAGGTGGTGCAGGCCGCGGTGGCAGCGGTCTTGGTCAGGGCGCTCAGGTCCGTAGGCTCGGCTTTGATCTTGAAGCTGCCGGCCTGAGAGTCCACCTTGCAGATGGGTACGTGGGCCTGCAGGAGGAACTCCAGCTGGTCCCGCTCCTGTTGCAAGGATTGGATCTCGTTCTCCAGGTCACTCCTCTCCGCCTCCAACTTCTCCGTCTCCTGAAACACGCCAAAGGGGGGGAAAAGGAACGTTAGCGTTTGGCTTCTTTCTTCTTCTTCTTCTTCTTCTTCTTTTTCAAACGTTGCTCTTAAATACAGAGACCGGGCTTCTTCTTGGCCCTGCTAGTTTCCATTGTATGAGAGAGAGAGAGAGAGAGAGAGAGAGAGAGAGAGAGAGAGAGAGAGAGAGAGAGAGAGAGAGAGACAGACAGACAGACAGACAGACAGACAGACAGACAGACAGACAGACAGACAGACAGACAGACAGACAGACAGACAGAGACGTAGTACTGATCCTTGCTGTTTTAGAGTGTGAGAGTATTGTGTAACGAAAAGAAACGCTTAAGGCGTTTGGTCATCAAAAATATCAACAACGGGACATTTAACATATTACATACGTATACTATAAAACGTGTTCAAGACTAAACACTGCTTTAATATTTCATCCTACTTTGTGTATTCCGGTACACTGCCAGTCGCACAGGACAGCAACTGTGCGCGACACGGCACGAAAGTTTCATTATGCTTGAAGAAGGATGACATTCTGTCAACCGTTGACCCAATAACTATTCGTGCACTGCTGGGATCTGATCATAACTGTAGATATGATAAACGTATTCCTTGTTTTTGCCAATTCCGTCGTGGTACGAAACGTTGGAGAGTGGGTTATGACTTATAGTCATCTTCAGCTCCACCGCTGCAGTTGAATTGTCATGAAGAAACGAGAGAAACTGGTAGGCCCTATAGTGGCATGATCGAGTCATGTGAACAAAATCTCGTGACTTCACGTGACAGCTGAAAATATAAATGTCTAACTCGTGACGGCTTTGAGTGGATTCAGTGAAGAGTAGAAACGTGTCAAAAACCTGAGTCTTTCATAATGACCCACAGCGTCGTGCAATATTATACTGCGTAGCACATTCCACTGTTGTAATTACGATCTTAGTACGACGTTGAACGGCTTCAAGGGCGAGATTTATTCGCGTACTGCACGTTATTCGCATTGCATCACTTCGTCGGCACAATGATATTAGGTGAATATGATGCGCCACACTGCCCAATAGCTTGCACGGGAATATGACACGCTGAATACCGTCAAACAGCATGATCCCAGCTGCACCACCTACACAAAGTAAGTAAACATGATGCTTAACGTCCACAGAAACCGTACGGCTTATTAGGGACGGGGAGAAGGGGGGAGGGGGGGGGGAGGGGGTATGGAGGTGGGGGGAGAGGGAGATTATATACCTATCCCTGCACTGTCACCACCAGAATGACTTCTGCATTAAGATGGGCAGCGATGAGAGCCATTTTAATGTTTCAGTAGGAAGTGATGGACAAAGTCACAAGACAGTGTCCACAAACCACAACCTTTTTGAAGAGAAAGGAGTGCCGAAGCGGTATCAAACCGAAGTCCTTCCGCTTACCAGCCTAACGCCTTACCGCTAGGCCAAACCGGCTCACACCACCTACACCCCTCCCCTCGTTCTTTTTAACGGCTCAAAGTTGATCTGATCACCCGGAGGCAAGATTTGGGTGGAGACGTAACTCGGAGCGGACGTGTCAGTGTGAAAATCCAGCGAAGATTTTTAGAGTCGGCAGGAGTGGCAGATGCAATAAAGTTAAAGGGAATAAAGAGTTCACCGTTTTCAGCTGTGGGCATGTAGACTGGATGAAGAAACGAAGCGAACAGGACAGGACACACACCTTAACCACAAACCGTGCATGCAATGGCCATATAATTTTATATATATAAGCAGGTGTCCCCATTCCCTCACCCTGTAGTTTTGCTGAACTTCCAATATATCGCATAGCTGGTAGGTGATCAAGGAGCCACCTGTTACTTGCATGTTGTCGGCTGTTGTGGAAGTGGCAAAGCTAAGGGGGCGGGGAGGAGGAGGCGAGGGTGGTGGGGGTGGTGGAGGGTTTCGTGGTTCAGGAACGAATATCGCTAGTTGTTGACTTCGGTGCGTGTGCGTGCGTGCGCGCGCGCGCGTGTGTGTGTGTGTGTGTGTGTGTGTGTGTGTGTGTGTGTGTGTGTGTGTGTGGTGTGTGTGTGTGCGAGAGAGAGAGAGAGAGTGTGTATGTGTGTGCGTGGTGCGTGCGTGCGTGCGTGCGCGCGTGTGTGGGGTGGGGTGGTGGTAGCGGTGGTGACTGGGGGAGGAGGGGGCGGGGGCGGAGGGGGCGGGGGGCGGAGGGGAGGGGGGCGGGGGGGAGTCAGAAAAGCTTGTGGAATATGGAAGGCGGGGCAGCGCGGAACCCTCTCCTTAAAGTTAAACAAAGCTTGTGACAGTGGGGCAATTACTTAAACTTAAAGATGCTCACCTCCACGAGACAGTTGGTGTGGTCCACACGCCTCTGCCTGCACTTGGCAGCAGCAAGCTTATTGCGCTCTCGTCTGATTCTCCTCCTCTGTTCTTCCTCAGGGGTCAGCTGCAAGCACGAGAAAGGAACAAACCGTCACAACAGTGAGTAATAACAATTATGAATAATGGAAATTTGTAAAGCGCCTGGCTCAAAGCGCTGAACAAACATAATATTACACGCATAATGTATATCGAGATGAAAAAAAGTGGCCGCAATTTAGCAAAAAGCTAGGACGTGTAAGCCACGGAAATCAGTCCTATTATTTTGGAAACCGATATTTTTGTCAGACTTGCCAAACCAGACCAGACCGACATTGTCGTGGCTATTTTGGGAAGGATTGTGCAGTGGGTGGGAGACCTCTGGTTCTGGTGCAATGTCACGGCATATATTCAACAAGGTCTCGAAGGAGGCGAAAGTTGGAATTATACTAAACTCTGTGGGGATGCGACAAGGCCGTGTGGTTTGTTTATTGTTCTGTCCATGGATATATATTTCACAGCTAGAAAAAGCCTGCTCCAAAACACCGAGAGACAAACTGAAATGCTACCAGCTTCTTAGACACGTCTGCTGGACGCTGTGCAGTAAAGTTACTTTAAAAATTGTGTTATTTAGCTTCCAAAGAGCAACGCTGAAAACGAAACACGAGTCTTCCACTCTCTCACTCCTTCCCCTCCCAGAGTGGTGGGGGGGGGGGGGGGAGGTTGAGGGGGAGAAGGGTCGGACCTGGGGGAAAGGAGACAATGAGCCATTCCTTAGTTCCTTCTCTCGACCTCTAGTAATAATGAAAAACAAAGATTATATTGTGAAAGGGCACCAGGACCACCAGCCCCCCCCCCCCAACCCCACCCTCACCCCCACCCGACCCCTTTACTTCCAAAATACCACCACAGCATAGGCCTGAATAGCTCTGGCAGTTCCAATACCGGTCACACACAAACACACACACACACACACAATGGGACTGGTGTCATCGCGAGTTCAGAGAAACTGGCGCAGCTATTCCTAGCCTCCCATTTTCAGAAATACCCTCATCAAATGTGAGCTTGGTCTTTTTGAGTTTTATAAGCCCGCTAATTACGCGCTTTTTAGCACTGAATGACAGGGGCAGGAGGAACCAGCTGACATTTGAGGTGATGCTCGGCGCTGGCGCAGTTTGACGCTTTCAACTAATTGAAGGCTGTACTGTGTGTGTGTGTGTTCGTCGTTAGGTTTTGACACCGTGTAAGACCGGAGGCTAATGTCTTATGATATCTGACAGTATCAAAAGAAAGAAAGAAAAAAAAAAGGGGGAAAAAAGAAAGAAGAAAAAACGAGGAAACTTTTGGTGCATTGCCTGTCTATGTCCGTAGGGTATGTACAGTCCTGTCCGCTACAGTCGTGGAAAAGGCCAAAGCGCACTGTGTCGCTTGGAATCCACTATTGGACTAGAGAGAACTTACCCCCCCCCCCCCCCCCCCCCCCCCCCCTCACCCCTCCTTTCTTTTTCTTTTTTTAAAACCTTTTTTAATATTTTTTCTAACAACTTAATCAGAGTAGGGAGGCTCTTTTGCCTGGGGGCATTGCACCGAATGTCTGGGAGAAAGGAGAGAGAGTTAAAAGCTGATGTTCATGGGAAGACCATGCAAATTGCAGTGCAGTCTGCGTGAATAAATTTACATTTGATTCAGTCAGTGGGGACTTTAGTGACTTCACCATGTACTGGCCAAACTGTCGTTGCCATTTACTGTCATTCCACACCGGCGAAGCTTGTTATCGTTTTATGGCACGCTAACCAAGTGCCTGCCATGAGAACTCCATACAAAATAATGAGGATGTCCACGGCACAATATTTCTATTACAAGTGCGTGTGTTGTGAAGTTATGCTTGAATTTCAACAGGGAAAACAATCCTAAAAACGAGCATTTCTGGTCAGTTTGATTTAATACATATCTCTTGTACAGCTTTGGCCCAGTGAAAGGGTTCATAACAACAGAAGGGTCTCGGTAACAAAACAAAACAAAAACAAAAACAAAACAAAAACTAGGAGCAAACCTGGAAATTTTGTCCGATTATATTTAAAGAAATTGAACAACACTCGTAGAGGACATTATCCTTGTTGCTTACTTTTGGGACAACTGTATAGAGCGACCTTTGGATGCCTGTATAGAGCGAACTCAGTGTTACGCATACAGACACGATTACTTGTTGAATCAGACTGACCTCAGCGTTACAGACACAAGAGAGCAAATCTTGTAATTCTACTGGTTTGGTCGATTAAACTTTGTCGTCCATAGTAAAGTTTGACAGAGTTACAGTTTACACATAATTATTACGTCTGTCTGAAACAAAACACAGAGGTAAATCTGCGTGACTATAACCGATGTGGCTGACTAGCTCTGTAGAATAATAATTTTAAAAAAAGAACATTGTATGAGCGTTTCATCAGTTTCTACGTCGGTTTGAAATACCTACAGCACTAGTGTGCATGCGGGCACATGGACCTTAAACCGTAACGGTTTGCTATTTTTAGCGATGATGCGAGACCACGCTCCTCTTCTTTTGCGTTTCTGCAACGTGCGTGTTCCTTGTTTGCCAGGATCACATTCAAGAGCTCTCATTGTCATCAACACAAACAATAACTGAAGAAGAAATCGCAGCTCTCTTTCAAACAGTTCCTGAAGTCTCAAGCACTGAAGTTCATTCAGCTTCATCCAGTTTTTGAACATCACCAACATTGACAAGAATGAAGAAGAATGTGGGGAAAATTACTATGCGTCCGGTGTTATGGTTTTGTAACACGTCGGTTTGTTTGTTTTTGTTTTTCCTTCTTTACATACTCTCTCTCTCTCTCTCTCTCTCTCTCTCTCTCTCTCTCTCTCTCTCTCTCTTATCGTTGTGTTGTTTAATAGATTAAGTCGTTGTTTAAACCAAACCTCCTCCTCCTCCTCTCTCATCGTTTTATTTAATAGATTAAATCCTTGTTTAAACCATCTCTCTCTCTCTCTCTCTCCCCCTCCCTCCCTCTCTCCCCTATCATTGTTTTAGTTAATAGATTAAATCCTTGTTTAAACCATCTCTCTCTCTCTCTCTCTCTCTCTCTCTCTCTCTCTCTCTCTCTCTCTCTCTCTTCCTCCTTCCCTCTCTCTTATCGTTGTTACAGTTACTAGATTAAATCCTCGTTTAAACCGAAACTCCTCCTCCTCCTCAGTCTGGTGCTTCTTGTAGGAATCCCCAAAATGAAGGAAGACATCCTCACCTTTTCGTTGCGACTCCTGCGCGTGTATTTCCTCTGGGGAGCCGACGACTGGCCTGCATCCCCGGACATGACGAGTACCCCGTTGTCCCCCCTGCCCCTCTTGCACCCGGGCTCCCACTCGGGGTCCGACTCGAACGAGTCCATGCTCTGCTCGCGGCTGGACGGGTCCACGACTGGCGGGACGAAGCCGCTCTGGGTATGGGGTTCGCATCCCCCGTTGGCCCCCGAGCCGTCCACGGGGACCGACTGCAGCTCGATGAACGTCTGTTCCAGGCTGGCCAGGGTGGTGGGGGTGAGGGTAGGGGTCGTTCCTGTCCCTGACGTCATGGAGGTCATGGAGGTCAGGAAGTTGGGCACCGGGTACTGGAAGCAGAGAACGAGAAATAAGTTGATGACAGAGAGGCTTCAGAAGAATAGCAACAAGAGCAGCGCTAGAGCTGATGGGTGGACAGAGAAGAAAGAATGCTTGAAAATGAGAGGAAAGAAACTTTTAGGCGAACAAAAAGCAGCCACAACAGCCAAAATAAGTTCAATAAAAAGAAAATTAAAGCAAAGGGGGGTTTCTGCAAAAAGCAAAAACTGCACTTGACTGACGTTCTTGTTGTCAGTGCAGTCTGAGTGCTAATTGCACACAGGTGTAATATTTACAACTTGTTATTAATAGCTTTCGGTTATCTCTTCAACAGAGCCACCTGTGCACAGTCTCCAGCAGAGCCACCTGTGAACAGTCTCCATTAGAGCCACCCGTTCACAATCTCCATCAGAGCCACCTGTGAACAGTCTCCATGACAGCCACAAGTGAACAGTCTTCATGAGAGCCACCTGTGAACAGTCTCCATGAGAGCCACCTGGTCAAAGTCTCCATCACAGCCACCTGTTCACAATCTCCATCACAGCCACCTGTGAACAGTCTCCATAAGAGCCACCTGTGAACAGTCTCCATCAGAGCCACCTGTGAACAGTCTCCATGAGAACCATCTGTTCACAGTCTCCATGACATCCACAAGTGAGCAGTCTTCATGAGAGCCACCTGTTCACAGTCCCCATGAGAGCCACCTGTGAACAATCTCCATCACATCCACAAGTGAACAGTCTTCATGAGAGCCACCTGTTCACAGTCTCCATGAGAGCCACCTGTGAACAATCTCCATCGCAGCCACCTGTGAACAGTCTCCATCAGAGCCATCTGTTCACAGTCTCCATGACATCCACAAGTGAACAGTCTTCATGAGAGCAACATGTTCACAGTCTCCATGAGAGCCACCTGTGAACAGTCTCCATCACAGCCACCTGTACACAGTCTCCATCACAGCCACCTGTTCACAGTCTCCATGAGAGCCACCTGTGAACGGTCTCCATCACAGCCACCTGTACACAGTCGCCATCACAGCCACCTGTGAACAGCCTCTATCAGAGCCACATGTACACAGTCTAGTCACCAGTCCTTGCACATAGTGTGGCGGCATTGCTTTAAATAACTGCTGGCATCGAGTCAGATGTTTTAGTTGGGCACCGGAGAGAGAGCTTCAAAATGAGCCAGCATGCACGGATACTAATTTTTATCTACGTCCCCACAGACGTGAGTTCAGCAAAGCTGGTTTTGGCCGACACGCTGCAGTGTGTAAATCAAGTGGCCAATAGTTCGATTTCTGGACGAGGCAAACAAGTGCCCGTTTTCTTAACTCGCTCTTGGTTTTTGATGCTTTTTTCAGTTCACACTTGTGCACGGCATGCAGTGAAGTCATTGCACACGTTAAAGATCTCATTTTCACAGTTTCGACAACGGCCGATGGTATGGAAATACACAGATGATATAGAAGAGAAGCAGAACAATCGAAATGTTGATTATTGAAGAAGTTGCTCTGTCGGCTGACTTTGTTTTGTTTCGAACAACACGATGTGAAAAAGAGAGAGTGAAAAAACAACAACAACAAAACCCATATAAAGTGATCTTTAAACGAAGAATTTTACAATTTAAGCAAGTCTTGCTACACACTGAAATAGAAACATAAGCAAAACTAGCGACACGCATGCTGAAGGAAAATTAATGCAGAGAGAGAGAGAGAGAGAGAGAGAGAGAGAGAGGGGTACCCGGCAATCAGAGGAAACTTGTCAAACTCAAAGAAAAGAAAAGGAAGACAAGAGGAAAGAACAGAAGATTGGTCTGTGGTAGAGATAGGAATGGAGGGGGTAAAGGAAAGGCGATACCACGCAAGATCCAAAGAGCATAAAAAAGACAGAAGAAAAAAAACAAAACGAATCTATGCAAATGAATGAAGGCAATCCTCCAATCACTGACCGGTGGGTATTGCTGGGCATACTGAGGGGTGTAATATTCGGGGTACATGTTGTACTGGTGGTGATAGGTATAATCCATCATGTTTCCACGTTGGAGGAGGAAGAAAGTCACTACTGCTGTAAAAACGTGTATAAAAACGAAGGCACGA
>JABMCL010001900.1:142500-145000 GCA_018857735.1 Alviniconcha marisindica
AAACTCGGGAACTTATGTAATTGACTTTTTCAATGTTTTGTTTGAGAAAGGAATTTTTCCAGCTAAATGGACTGAATCTATTGTATTCCCTCTTTTTAAGAAAGGCGATGTTAACAATCCGAATAATTACAGAGGTATCTCGTTGGGCGATGCAAGCTGCAAACTTTACAGTACAATTATTAACCTTAGACTGTAAGAGTGGGTTGAAGTAAACAATATCACTGGTGAGCATCAGGATGGGTTTAAGAAAAACTATTCAACAATTGATCATATGTTTACATTATTAGCCTTTGTACAGAAACAGTTTTCCTTGAACCGCAAATTGTATGTTGCTTTTATAGACTTTGAGAAAGCTTTCGATTCTATAAACAGAAAACTGCTTTGGCCTATTCTCTTGAAAAATGGAATCAATGGAAAATTGTATCGTTGCATTAAAAGCATGTACAACAGTGTTAAAGTTAGAGTTAGATGTGGATCTAAGATGACTGATTACATTAATTGTACGTTTGGGGTGAAACAGGGGGATGTTTGCAGCCCAGTTTTATTTTCTCTCTTTATAAACGAGCTGGCTTTAGAAGTTATTCAGAATGGTAGACACGGTGCATCGTTTATCAATGATTATTTTGAATTGTTTATTTTGCTATTGGCTGATGATGTTGTTCTGTTGTCAGAAACGGTTATTGGTTTACAGACACAGTTGAACAGTTTGCAAAGAGCATCCTCCTCCCTTCAGTTAAAAGTAAATATGAGTAAAAGTAACATAGTTGTTTTCAGAAAGGGTGGTTACCTGGGTGCAAGGGAAAGATGGACGTATGATAGTGTTGTATTGCCAGTGGTGAATGTGTAAATATTTAGGTGTTCTCTTCTCCACGAAACTGAGTTTTACTGCGTCATGTCATGATCTTACAAGTAAAGCTAAGAATGCAGTATTATGTATTATGCAGAAGTTGCGAATGTTGAATAATAATAGTTTTGAATTATTTCTGAAATTATTTGATTCTCAAGTGCAACCCATCGCTCTCTATGGTGCTGAGCTATGGGGTCTTGAAACAGCAGCGGTTCATTGCGAAAAGGTACACTTATTTGCGCTGAAAAGGTTTTTGGGAGTTGAGATGCGAACGCCAAATGACCTTGTCTATGGTGAAACAAATAGGTATCCATTATTTGTGAACTTTTGCAGTAAGATGCATACGTTACTGGTTAAAATTAACGAGAATGGAGGCGTCCAAATTACCAAGCAAAGCTTATAGGATGTTACATATATTAGATGAACGAGGTAAAAGAAATTGGGCCTCAAATGTTCGTTGTAAGTTGTATCAATATGGATTTGGTTTTGTATGGTTGAATCAAGGTGTGGAAGAAATGAACCAGTTTTTACATGTTTTTCGTGAAAGATTAGTTGTTTGTCGATGGCAAGAATGGCATTCCCATGTTGAGACTAGCGATAGATTTAATGTTTATAGGACATTTTGCACCATTCATGATACGAAAACATATCTGAAGATGAATATTGATAGGCACTTGAAATTCATAATGACAAGATTTCGATTGGGTATTTCAGACATTTTTGTACATTATTACCGATACAAAAGACACACTGATAATGACCTGATTTGTCCATTATGTAGAGTAGCACAAGAAACTGAATTACATTTTGTTCTATGTTGCCCTGTGCTAAGTGCTTTAAGAGTGCAATTTATCCCGTCGAAATTCTACAAATTTCCAAGTCTTTTTCGATTAAGCCTGCTGCTGGCATCCACCAATGAAAATATTGTGAGAAATTTATCGGTGTATTTATACAAAGCCTTTAAATTGCGTAGCATTTTAAGTTCATAATTCAATCACACTGTCATTGTCAGTACGGAGTCAAGTACATTGTCGTTAGTCTGTTGGTTTTCTTGCTCATAGGCACAATTATAGTATGTACTGTGAGGTGGTAGGTCATCCACCCACACCCCTTCATGAGGGGCAATGGCCTAAATGAATAAATCATCCGTATCCGTATCTCTCTGTCTCTCTCTCTGTCTCTCTGTCTGTCTGTCTCTGTCTCTCTGTCTGTCTGTCTCTGTGTCTGTCTGTCTGTCTGTCTGTCTGTCTCTGTCTCTGTCTCTCTCTCTCTCTCTCTCTCTCTCTCTCTCTCTCTCTCTCTCTCTCTCTCTCTCTCTCTCTCTCTGCATTTTGCAGCTAGACTACGCAATAGGTCCTCGGTTATAATTATAGTTCTAAGTTTGGGGTTCATTCAAACTAGACCCCCCTCTTCCCGCCCTAATATTTAACAGACCTAGTCTCGCCACACTGACTGACAGATGAACATTTTTGTTGTTATTTTGTTGTTGTTGTTGGTTTTGTCGTTGTTGTTTTAGCCAGCCAGTGCCTGCCGCCTACAAATTACTGACACACCTCCTCAAACAAGCCCGCGGGCTGTCCAAGAAGCATAGTAATGTAAACAAAGCGCGTGCTGGCCACGCCATTTTTGTAAATAATGATCGAGCGCCTTGGA
>JABMCL010001900.1:160000-170000 GCA_018857735.1 Alviniconcha marisindica
TTGTCTGTCTCTGTCTCTGTCTTATATATCCTCTCTCTCTCTCTCTCTCTCTATCTCTCTCTCTCTCTTCTCTCTCTCTCTCTCTCTCTTCTCTCTCCTCTCTCCTCTCTCTTTGTCTCTGTCTCTGCTCTGTCTGTCTGTCTGTCTGTCTGTCTGTCTGTCTGTCTGTCTGTCTCTGTCTGTCTCTGTCTGTATGTCTGTCTCTCTCTGTGTCTGTGTCTGTCTGTCTGTCTGTCTGTCTGTCTGTCTGTGTCTGTGTCTGTGTCTCTGTTTGTGTGTGTGTCTCTCTCTCTCTCTCTCTCTCTCTCTCTCTCTCTCTCTCTCTCTCTCTCTCTCTCTCTCTCCTCTCTCTCTCTCTCCTCTCTCTCTCTCTCCACACACACACACACACACACACACACACACCACACACACACACACACACACACACACACACACATACACACACACACTCACACACACACACACAAATGACACCAACCACAAGCCAACACGTGCATGTATCACGTAGGATAGAGTGGGCTACTAGAGACTATAACATAGTTTGGTGAGAGAGCGGGTGGAGTACAGGAGAGCGGGTGGAGTACAGGGCGATTCAGTGCGGTGGTACTTCTGACGTGTACGGCAACATCTTGCAGGCAACACTGACTCACTGAAAGCAGTGCCAGAGGTTTTAATGCCACTGGTAGTCTCTCTCTCTCTCTCTCTCTCTCTCTCTCTCTCTCTCTCTCTCTCTCTCTCTCTCTCTCTCTCTCACACACACACACACCACCACACACACAACGCACACACACACACACACACACACACACACACACACACACACACACACACACACACACACACACACACAACGCACGCACACACACACACACACAACACACACACACACACACACACACACACACACACACACACACATGCAACCCCCCTCCCTCCCCCCCCCCCCGGCCACACACACAAACACTCCCCCCCCCACTACCCCCACCCCAACCCACCCACACCCCCAACCCCTTTCTGTGACACATAGCCCATTTGTAAAAAGGGGAGAGAGAGAGGAGAGAGAGAGAGGAGAGAGAGAGAGAGAGAGGAAGAGAGAGAGAGAGAGAGAGAGAGAGAGAGAGAGAGAGCGTCACGTTCTACGCACCGCCGCTGCAGCCTACCGACCCTGATATCGATTGTAAATCACTCACTCTGACTCTCGCAACGCCTCACACTGGGTTTTCCCCCAGCATCATCCGCGGCTCTGTTCTAAAAATAGACGGTTCCAGCTAAAGATGACTGCATGACTGCTCTGGCCTCTGTCTTGGCCTTGGGCGTGGTGGCGGGCTGTGACGTCAACGTGCGATGACCCAGTGCTCACAGGGGCGTGGTACTTACCAACGTGGAGTTATTGTTTAACATGAATTTACTATTTATCAGAGATTTACTTAGTGTTTAACAGTCATAGTTCAGGAGCTGTGTGAGAGTCGAGGTGGCCGTCCTGGGCTGTCCGTCCTAACGAGCCTTCTGGTTTCCGTGGACGTAAAGCTATATTGAACCATGCTTCGGCATTGGTCTCAGCTTGTCCCTAATATGTCAACTCAGTGACATCTGAGGACATTAAGCAACACTACCTACCTATCTACCGTGTTTAACAGGGATTTACAGGCCCCGGGGCGTCGTAATTAGCAACGTGGAGTTCTCGTTTAACGTAGATTTTCTGTTTGATATGGATTTACTTAATATTTAACATCAGTGGAGTCAGTCACAGGGACGTGGTACTTAGGCAACATGATTTTTTTTTTTTTTTTTTTAAATATAGATTTAGTATTTAACATGGAGTCACAGGGAGTCACTGCAACGAGGATTTACGGTTTAACGTGAATTTTCTATTTGATATGGTTTTACTTACTAATTAACATGGATTCACAGAGACGTAGCACCTACCACCATGGGATTTACTGTTCAATAATTATGGATTTACTTACTAATGATGTTCGCAGGAACTTACGAACAGCATTAATTTACTAGCATGCATTTACGTGGATCACGAGGTACTTACCAGCACTGATTTGCTGTTTAGCATGGATTTACTGTTTAACATGAATTTACTACTTATCATAGATTTACTTACTGTTTACCATGGATTCACAGGTACGTCATAACTAGCAATGTGGAGTTATTGTTTGGCGTAGATTTTCTGTTTAATATGGATTTACTCACTATTTAACGTGGAATCACATGGACGTGGTACTTAGGCAACGCCTTGTGCACTGAGTTACTGTTTAACATGGGATTTAAAAAAAAAAAAAAGTTTTACTACTTTAAAAAATAATAATAATATGGATTTACTATATAATTTAAAATAATCGATTTACTATTTAACATGGACGTGGGGACGTGGTGGATTTACGGTGTAGCATGGATTTTTCTATTTGATATGGATTTAATTACTATTTGACATGGATTCACAGGGACGTGGCACTTACCAACAGGAATATGCTGCTTAATAACTATGGATTTACTTACTAATGATGTTCTCATGCATTCATAGGGACATGGCACTTACGAAAAGCATGTATTTACTAACATGCATTCACAGAGATCACGAGGTACTTACCAGCATGGATTTGCTATTTAGCATGGATTTACGATGATTTAGAAGCAAGACAGCTAAATGGAGACCAAACTGAAGACGCAGCTAAGTTGGGCTGAAAGCGCAGAAAATGTGCACACATTTCCCTCTTAGTTCATGCCTCATTTGAGTTGTTCTTACACAGCAAAATACAAAAGAATAGTGATATGATTGCCTGGTTTAGCTTTTTTGGTATGAAACGGATTAACTTTTGTTTCATAACTGCTTTTTAATCCAGTTTGATTTAATTTCTGACTGGAATCATTTGGGGGCGGGGACGACGCCAAATTCATAATCGGGGGTCGCGGGTTCGAATCCCCGGCAGGAGCAGTGGGATATTTTTTTTTCTTTTTTTTTTTTTTTTTTCTTCTTCTCTAGAGCCACCTTTCTGTGCTAACTCATATTACGGTATCCATCCAGTCCATTCCTGTGTTACCGCAGTAGCCACGTAAAAGATCGTGGTCATTCTGCCAAAAGTGCAGGTGGCAGGTACCCAGCGGTTAAACACGTATGCGCCCGAGGTGGGCTTTGTTTGTTTGCTTGTTTGTTTGATTCTGCTTTTTGTTGTTTTGTTGTTGTTGCTGCTGTTGTTGTTGTTGTCTTTTTTTCTTTCTTTCTTTTTGTTGTTGTTGTTGTCTTTTTCTTTTTTAACCTATTGTGTGTTTCGATCTATTTTCACCGCTGATCAGCGCTGGACCACAGTTAGTGTCTCTAGTCCTACAATGGACTGACCGGGCAGATAGTGACCACAGTTAGTGTCTCTAGTCCTACAATGGACTGACCGGGCAGTTAGTGACCACAGTTAGTGTCTCTAGTCCTACAATGGACTGACCGGGCAGTTAGTGACCACAGTTAGTGTCTCTAGTCCTACAATGGACTGACCGGGCAGATAGTGACCACAGTTAGTGTCTCTAGTCCTACAATGGACTGACCGGGCAGTCAGTGACCACAGTTAGTGTCTCTAGTCCTACAATGGACTGACCGGGCAGTTAGTGACCACAGTTAGTGTCTCTAGTCCTACAATGGACTGACCGGGCAGTTAGTGACCACAGTTAGTGTCTCTAGTCCTACAATGGACTGACCGGGCAGATTAGTGACCACAGTTAGTGTCTCTAGTCCTACAATGGACTGACCGGGCAGTTAGTGACCACAGTTAGTGTCTCTAGTCCTACAATGGACTGACCGGGCAGTTAGTGACCACAGTTAGTGTCTCTAGTCCTACAATGGACTGACCGGGCAGTTAGTGACCACAGTTAGTGTCTCTAGTCCTACAATGGATTGACCGGGCAGTTAGTGACCACAGTTAGTGTCTCTAGTCCTACAATGGACTGACCGGGCAGATAGTGACCACAGTTAGTGTCTCTAGTCCTACAATGGACTGACCGGGCAGATAGTGACCACAGTTAGTGTCTCTAGTCCTACAATGGACTGACCGGGCAGTTAGTGACCACAGTTAATGTCTCTAGTCCTACAATGGACTGACCGGGCAGTTAGTGACCACAGTTAGTGTCTCTAGTCCTACAATGGACTGACCGGGCCCACTGTGGGGTTTCAGACTACAGGGAACGACAAGAACACCTCGATTTTCACACAATTCCTGAGCTCTGTAGGGTTAAGTAATAAAAAAAAAGCCCTGTGTATATGGCCTACCAAAGATCAATCAAGATCAGATCAGGGTTTAAACCCCCGAACTGACCACCAGAATACATTGTTGTTGATCGCTTTTATATAGCGCTATTTTCCGCTCTCGAGCAGACTCACTGCGCTTGCTGGTGATTCTACGGTAGGTAGGTAGTGTTGCTTAACGTCCTCGGATGTCGGTTGACATATTATGGACAAGCTGAGACCAATGCAGAAGCATGGTTCAATATGGCTTTACGTCCACGGAAACCAGAAGGCTCGTTAGGACGGACAGCCCAGGACGGCCACTTCGACTCTCACACAGCTCTTGAACTATGTGGTGATTCTACATGAGTGACTAGCTTTTTATAGCGCGTTTTTGAATATCCACCGAAGTGGTGTACTTACAGCACTGACATGGGCTGGTGCCATATGAAATGCTGCTGCCGTCTCGGCGCGTTCTGTGTACACCATGCAACCATGTACCATGTCACTTCATGCAAAGCCACATGTGTCATGTGCATGCGTGTTTAGCTGTAACCTGCCACCTGCGCTTCTGGCGGAATGACCGGGATCTTTTACGTGCTACTGCGGTAACACGGGGTGGAACGGATACCGAAATAAGTCAGCACAGAAAGTTGACCCTGGGGAAGAAAATATTCCCGCCGTTCCATGGCAGAGAAAGGGTTAAGCAACAAAGTCCCGTATACATAGCCTACCCAGGATCAGTCCACTGTCCCCGAGCCTGCAACCAAAAATATATGGCGGAGAATGGGTTAAGTAACGAATGCCTGTATATATTTAAGTAACGAATGCCTGTATGTATAGCCTACCCAAGATCAGTCCCCTATTTTAGCCACGAGCTCACAACCAAAAGTACATGGCGGAAAGAAGAAAAAAAGGTGAAGTAACGAATGCCCGTATACATTTAAACAACAAATGTCTGTTTATATAGCCTACCCAAGATCAGTCCCATATTTTAGCCCCGAAGACAGCCAGCAAACCGAACGGAGACCCAAACACCCCACCCTTCCAAAGGCGAAAAGGCCTGAGGGATGTATATATATATAGAGCGACTGGGTGAACCCGCCCGGGCTCGGGTGGAAATGTTACTGGTACGTTGGTGTGGGCGTCATTTCATCAACATTGCGGGGGCTGAGTAACCGGCCACGATGTCTCAGTGTCAGTGGGTGTTTGTTGATGTTGTTGCTGTCAGTGCCAACGGCGGTTGTCGTCGCTGGCCAGGTTGGTGGTGGTGGTGGTGGTGGTGGTGGTGGTGGTGGTGGTGGTGCCGCCGCCCCGAGTCGCCGGTGATGATTCTACTGACGTGGGAGGTCGTGTGAAGGCTCGGAGCGACGTTTTGTTGTTGTCGTTTTGGTGGCTTGTCCAAATGCCACGGGAGCTGGCCTTTCAGTCAGTGCCGTGATCTCATTCATGGTTATTGAGTAGAGCCGGTCGCTCCGTCGTGCACGTTCATGACGCAGGCGGCGCCCGTCCTGCTCCGTCTGCACGTGCTCACCGGCACTCGCGGCACACGGCGTGAGGCGCACGCACGTTCGTATATGCACACACGCACACGCACGCGCTCAAGCACGTACACACACACACACTCACACACACACACGCACACACGCACGCACGCACGCACGCACACGCACGCACGCACGCACGCACGCACGCACGCACACGCACACACGCACGCACGCACGCACGCACACGCACGCACGCACGCACGCCCACATGCACGCACACGCACGCACGCACGCACGCACGCACACACACACACACACACACACACAGATCAGTAACATTCATTACACGTAGCACAGTCTTGCGAAATGCGTGTTTTTCAACAAGAACAGCAATTATTTATAGCCAGAACAGAGTTCATTAGCACCATCCCCAAAACAAGAAAAAAACAAAACAAAAACAACAAAAAGTCGCGTTGTTTTTCTTTTTCTTTTTTTCTTTTTCTTTTTTCTTCTCCCCCCCCCCCCCCCCCCCCCCCCCAACCATCAACGTCAACTAAACAACAACAGCGCCCAACGACAGAACTCAAACGGCTGACCAAACCCAAACGTACCGACGTAATCAGAGATACATGTCATATGATGCGAAATGCCCAAAGATGTTGACCAGTGAACGACAAGAGCGGAAAACGGGATCAAAACAAACAAAAGGGTGATAAGAACGCGTAGTTTAATTCCCCCCCCCCCCTTCCCCCCCCCCCCCCCCCCCCCCGCCCCCAATCTCTCTACCGCCCCCGCCTCCAACCCCCCCCCCCCCACTCCCCCCTCCAACTTCTCCACCCGGCTGCAACTGGGAGCTAAGTAGGTCAAAATTAATTTCCAATCCTGTCATTTGTTTTTCAGTTGTATTGTTTATCTCGCCCTGATATAACCGTACCGGTTGACTAGGCGTAAAACACCAACTTACTTACTTACGTATTGACTATCCGTGTCGTTGAAGGAGAAAAAAAAAAATCATTGAAAATTTGAGCACATTCTATGTTGTCTAATTAAAATAAGGGTGAGACACCGTGAATGTTTCAGAACGCTGAAAATCAACTGTTTGAGAGTTTAAAAAAAAAAAAAAAAAGTAATTAAAGTAAGGGTTCCTTTTTTCTTTTCTTTTATTAACCCTGTGTTTTGACTTTTTCTGTTTTTCTTTTTTTTAACCGTGTGTTTTGACCTAGTTTTTGACGCACCTTGTGTTTTGACCTTTTTTTAACCGTGTGTTTTGACCGTGTTTTTTTTCTTCTTTTTTTTCTTTTTTTTTTTTTCTTCTTCTTTTTTACCGTGTGTTGTGACCTTGTTTTGTTTTTAACCGTGTGTAGTTTTGACCGTTTTTTAACCGTGCGTTTTGACCGTTTTTCAGAACTCTGATAGCTAACTTTGTTTCAGATTAGCAAAAAAACTAAAACAACAACCAAGAAACAAAACAAAACAAATAAAAAAACAGCAATAATAATAATAATAATAATAAAGAGGATTTCTAGAGCGTCCATCTACCACGCAAGGTGGCAGCACAGGGTGCTTAACATCATCAACAACAACAACAACAACAGCAACAGCAAATATAACATACGATTTTGATGAATAATTAAAAGTATAATTGTCAACAAACTCTGTCAGTCGAGGGCAGGGAGAGAGAGAAAAAAAAAGGTGGCAGCAGGCGAAATCTAAAAGACAAAACACACAAAAACAAACTGCGGCAGAAAGAAACTGGATGACATCAGTTTGTCAGGATGGAGTCAGTGCATTGATGACTCACACCAAACTTTGAGACTTCAACTTGTGCGACATCAGCTGTATACGTAGGCTGTGCGGGCAGGTTCTGTTCAGTCTCCCAGTCAGTCCGGGCCTTACTTCAGCTGAGCCACTCGTTATCTCGCGCTAACCTTTGCCCGTCAGAGTGGCGAGTATCTGACTAAATGGGGATGTTTTGCCGGGCAGTCCACCAGCAAGCAGCCTGTTTGAGATGGCGCCAGGAGTCAGTCCCTTTTTCCTGCCGGTCTCACCTTCCCCTTCCTCCCATTTTCCCTTCCTACCTCTTCAGTCAGCTGGTCACGCCAGTGTGTGTGTGTGTGTGTGTGTGTGTGTGTGTGTGTGTGTGTGGTGGTGTGTGAGTGTGTGTGTGTGTGTGTGTGTGTGTGTGTGTGTGTGTGTGTGTGTGCGTGTGTGTGTGTGTGTGTGTGTGTGTGTGTGTGTGTGTGTGTGTGTGTGTGTGTGTGTGCGTGTGTGTGCGTGTGCTTGAAAAAGAGAGTGTGTGCCGTATGAACGTCGTGCATTCTTCTCTTTATCTGTCACACACGCACACGCACGCACGCACGCACACACACACGCACGCACGCACGCACGCACGCACGCAAGCAAGCACGCACGCACGCATTCACACACACACACACACACACACGCACACGCACACGCACGCACGCACGCACGCACGCACGCACGCACGCACACACGCACACACGCACGCACGCACGCACGCACGCACACACGCACACACGCACACACACACACACACACACACACACGCACGCACGCACGCACACACACACACACACACACACACACACACATCATCGTTAACCTAGTTTTCTCCTTACGTAAACTGGCTCGCCGAAAGACTCTTCAAAAGGACGTCAGTAGCGGTCTGGTAGAAAGAAAAAGAAAAAGAGAAAAAAGATTTCTGTGGCGCGCCCAAAACCCAGACCCCCTCTTCAAACTGGTACAATAGTGCCCCCTGTACCACGAAATCGAAATGATGACATACAGCTCCTTCAAATCATAGGCTTTGCTCAACATTAACCAATCCTCAGTCCAGAAATTACTCTTCCACATTGCCGAACCGCGCAAGGCTTTCAGTTCCCGTTCACTCTGTCCCACCTGCGTCTTCAGTGATTCCCACGCTGTCTAAGCAGGACCGTCGGCACCCCCACCCCCAACTCACTCACTCACACCCCGTAAATCTACCCGACCATTTAAAAAAATCCACCTGCTCCGGAACAGGTGAAATGAGCACTGTGTAGGCTAGGTCAGTCCAAGTGTGTCTCAGTGCATGGCGCACTGGGTAAGCCTTTCAGGGACTGCGAAACTGAGACGAACATAAACCTGCACTGTTGTGTCGTTAAAGGGGACCCGGAGGGAAGGCGTACTTGGTTTAAACAATTTTTTTATTCATTCATTCATCGTAATCATAAGCTCAACAAATAAGTACAGGAAACACAAAAGCAATATGCTTATTTGAGTGTTACCTGTAGATAAAAATGATAATCACGCAGAGGGCGTACTTCGACCCGAAAACGTAGAGACATGTGCCATGATTTATTTAATATGTAACTTATTATTAATATTATTATTATTATTATTATTATTATTATTATTATTATTATTATTATTATTATTATTATTATTATTATTATTATTTTAATTATTATTCATAGCTTGTATATAGCGCAATTTTCTGCTCTCGAGCAGACTCACTGTGCGCATGTGATTCTGAATGAGTGACTGTATCTTTTTTCTTTTTTTTCTTTTTTTGTAGTGCGTATTATTAATATCCGCGGAACTTTTGTATTTTTAATAAGTGTTCTTTGAGTTTTAAAATATACAATACATATTATGCGTTAGTGTGTACTGTGATGTGGTTAATGTTCAGCCACGTTTTAATTTCTCCGATGAGATAACAAGGTAATCTTAAATCTTGAATTATGTTAAGAAAATAAATATGGTAATAATATTACCGGAATTTAGGTTCCCAGGGCGCAGCTGTTAACAAGAAATTGCTCGCTTTTTCCCCAAATGAAGAGGACAAATAAGTCGACTGGAGATGTACTTCATACTTTTGCTACACAGTCATGCTTGCCTTGTTCATGATGCCACTGATCACAGACTGCTTGGCAACAAAATGGCAGTACTTACAGTCGTGTTTTCACAACTCGATCATCGATTTTAACAAACTTGAGGAAAAATCGAGCACAAAATCGACTACATGCAGACTGTTTTCTGTAATTATTTAATTATTCCATTCCTATCTACAAGATCCGTGATGCCGCTTCGCTTTAGTCTCCTTTAAGAGGCATTAATATACGCTGGTAACAATATATGATGTAGACGAGGTGTTCCGGTATTATTTCCGTAGAACATGTGGTGATGAAGTGTATTGTTACCATATATATTAGTATTATGTGTTGTGATATAGTGTTTTGATATCATTTTGGAAATTACGTGTAGTGATGAGGTGTGTTGACATCGTTTT
>JABMCL010000891.1:0-15000 GCA_018857735.1 Alviniconcha marisindica
GTCTCCAGTTGGTAACGTGAGAACGCACATGTATGCTTCTTGTAGCCAGGCGTAGTAGTAAGGTCGGGCAATACAACGAGTCGGGCTGATGAAAGAGCCGCCGGGACACGCGATAGGGTCGTGGCAGCCGAAGTGGGCCTGGTCCGTTTCCCATCATTTGATTGGCCAACAGCAGTTTGACCCCAAGTCTGATTGGCTGAGTGATTCATTGACGGTGGGTGTGTCTCTTCGCTGTGGCGGTAATCGACAAGTCTGCACCGCGCATGACACGATGGATATATATATATATAGGTCAACACAACTTTGGACTTTGGACCCGCCGATCACCGCGTGCCTCAGTGCTACGAGTGTTTTGGGAATGGTTGTATAACGAAACACGGACAGTTACGCAAAAGAGAGAGAGAGAGGGAGAGAGAGAGAGAGAGAGAGAGAGAGAGAGAAAGGAACCACGCTCCAGAAACCAATGTACCGACATTGCCAAGCGGGCATGCACTTATAAATACTTTCTGCATGGCTTAACCTTGAGAAAAATCGAGCAGTGGGGCTAAACAACGACTTATCGTGCCTTATCAGTGAAACAGCTGCTTTCCGGCTTTCCACTTCAAGGGTGGGTCGGTGGGTGTGGGGAAGGCGAAGGGGGGGGTTGTTAAACGTGTGTTAGTCAACAGAGATTATATATAACCAAATCGTGAGAGTATAATAATGCTGATCTCACTCTTTCTTTTCAGTCACTGAGGACTTTGTACCGTCGGCTGCCCCCCCCCCCCCCCCCTTTGCTCTTGTCTCTCCGGCCCTCACCCCCCCCCCCCCCCCCACCTCACCCTCTCTCTAGCACCACTGCCAAGCTCTCTCCTCGAACACACACGCATACAGGGCTCATCCACGCCAGCACGCACGCACGCATATGCACTCAGATCGTATCGTACTGGCTTACTTCCAGTCCTCGAAGTAGCCGCTGTTTGAAACGACCAGTCTCTCTCCTCTAACTGGCGTGTATTCATATATTTCCGGCACTACCTCTCTCTTTCCGGCCTCAGCGCTGACTGACGTGTTCCGGCTACGACAATAATTATATGTATCGATCAAAGCGTTATTTTTTTTTATTTTTTTTAAACAATAACGAGATCAGTGAACAACGAACAGCAACGACAATACTGAAGGCAAGAGTAGTAAAACACTGAAACAGCGGTGACGCGCACATGCACAGATGTGCACGCATATTCGTTGCGCGCATGCGCATGCCCAAACCTACCCCCACCCCCACCCACACCAAACATTGCAGCCAAACAGTATACGGTTTATGACTTTTATCAGTAGTGCATGGGAATCTTTTTATTTTCAATGCAGATTGAATTATGTTGTTGTCGTTGTTGTTGTTGTTGTTGTTGTTGTTGGTGGTGGTGGTGGTGGTGGTGTGTGTGTGTGTGTGTGTGTGTGTGTGTGTGTGTGTGTGTTTTCCAGTGCTTGTCTTATGATGAACTGATTTTTTTATTTTTTAAACATCAACTGTTTTGACAGCACCAGCACATGAAGCTTTAGCATAAAATTCTGTCAAGCACGAATTTTGTTCACCAATATATATGTCGATCCATCTTACCATTCTTTGAAATAATTTTTGTTTCTGTTATTAACTGAGTCTCATCAGTGCAATACAAAAAGGAGGCAAGCAGAAAAACAACAACATCCAAACCCATAAGTTAATAACAACAATGATGAAAACCCTCTCACGTCATTGATTTAAAACTGAATTTATCAAGAATCAGCTTTGAAATCCCCTCCACCTCCCCCCCCCCCCCCCCCCCCCCCCCCCCCAAAAAAAAAAAAAAATTAAATAAAAAAATGCTGCCATGTCAAATGACATTCTTAATTTGACAAGACCAACAGCTAATATTACTTCTGGTGATGCTACATAATTATACTATTATACTACTACTATTACTACTTGCACTATTATCTGACCCGTGCAATATGGCAGTGAAACTGAGATTAACATCATTTTGTGGGACTGTAGATTTGTTAAATGCTTTACTTGTCTATCCTTTTCTTTTATGGTGCAATACAGTAATATTTGTAACAAACATACAAACAAATAAATATGTACCCCCCAAAATAAAACAAACAACAACACCACCACCACCAACAAAAACCCAACCCCTCCCCCCAAAACAACAACAACAACAAAACAAAACAAATCAAAACCGACACAATAACAACGCTAATGAAAGTTTGGATCCTCTATGATCCAGTTGATTCAGTTTGTGGGGCAGTCTAAGGGAGGTAACGCGTACGTATAGCGATTCAGTCCGAGACTGCTCTGTTGACAAGATGGCGGAATGCGGAGAAACCGTGGACGGAGAAAGTCCTAAGCGCACTGACGAAGTTAGGCAGCGCCTTTCAGAGTTAGAACTCAATGAAAAAATTGGCTGTTTCGGAAGGCCTGGGTCACAGCTTGAAGATAAGCAGGAATTCAAGAGCAAAGATGGGCAGTCAGTGTGGGCCTATCCCGTGCTGGTTGATTTTCGACGACTGTTGCAACTTGGTCAATTGACGGAAAACAGCGGTGTCATACCTGGGGTTAGAATTCCTTTGTGATCGTTTAGTACAGTCTGCAGTAGCATTCTAGCGTTTGATTAAGCTCGTGAGTGTTACTTCACAGCAAGTGGCGAGACTTAAGACGAGACTTTTAACCGAGGATCGCCGTGTGCGTATGTTACGCATGCAAAAAGATCACTTGTGCAAGTTTACGGTCCTGTAGTCCACAGCCTATGTCTGTCTGTTTGGTGGGTTATGGAAACACCCAAAACAACACAGCATGCACTAAAAGTCTTCCAAATGTGGAAGTTAGACACTGTACAGAAGAAGAATTGTCAACTAATTATTCCATTGTTTATACTGTTGATGGAGCTATTTAGTAATTTAGTGAGACAGTTGTGCAGAACCTTTCGACATATGCCATGTAATTGGACACCTGCATAGTTGCAGTGCATTGTCTTTTAATGACCCCCACCTTCCTCCAGAGTTCTATAAAAAACAAAATTTGCATTTTGTAGAGGTGGTAATTGCACTGAAAATGGAAATGCAGAAGCAGAATGAAGAATTTTCTTCTCCAGTTTCAACTTTCTGTGCTGACTTTTTTTTGGGTATCCATTCCACCCTTGTGTTATGGCAGTCGTGCACAAGAGACTCCGGCCACTTTGCTAAATGTGTGAGTGGCAGGTTACAGCTAAGCATGCATACACCCTCTCAGCGTGAGCTTACACTTCTATAATCTATTAACATAATAAAAAAAGTTGATGGCCTACATAGAACAAGGACAAGAACATGGCTGAGTCACCTATTTTCAGGATATGCTTGTGACAGGGACATAGCCTCTTGTGTCAGCTGCTGAAAGGTCAAAAGGTCTCATGTTCAGTTCTCTCTCTCTCTCAGTCACGCATGCATATGCATGCACACACGCATGCACACACTCACACACATGCATGCGCACACACACACGTACACTCTCTCTTTCTGTCTCACACGCACGCACACACACACACTGACAGGGACATAACCTACAGGTGTAAACTATAATAACTTACTGATATTTAATGTAGATATGGTTGTTTTATTTACTTAATGATGCCTGTGTGTTGCAGATATCTAACCAAGACTTGTTGCATGCTGTTGTGGGACTCTATGATGTTTGCCTCTCTGACATGACTCCTGACTGCATCTACGACACCATCTGTGAGAAGTGGGCCAGGACTATCGTTCTGGTCAGAGATCTTCAAGGTACCGATCTCCACTTGCCGACCACTTTAGTCCAGCTGACTGGTTCACCTTGAAGTTGAACCAACCAGCTGACCAACTGACTGACAAACTGACTAGCCGACCATGGTCGAAGGTCTGCTTCTAGAGCTAAAGACAAGAACATGGTTGAGTCACCTGTTTTCCAAGACTTACTTAATACATAGGAGAGGAGAAAAGAACCAAGCAAACAACCAAGTAACATCTGCCTGTCTACGTCTGTCTTTTTGCTGCCTCTCTTTGCACTCTGGACACGTTGCTCCCCCCTCCTCCCCCTTCCATCCCTGTCTCAGTGTCTGTGTCAGTATATAGCCTGCCTATGTCTGTATTTCTGCTGCCTCTCTTTGCACTCCATGCTGTGTATCATCATATTAAATAAGTTCTTTTGAACCTTTTATGTGTTTGGCTCTTATTACTTTTCACATTTCCACGTATATGAGCCCTTGGGCAGGGACCACCCTTGTTTTGAGACTGTCAGTTATGCTTGATATTTTTTATTTTATAGTGTGGTCTTTGATTTAGTTAAAAGAAGGGTTGCATTGTAATGTGATGTGATACAGGACGAAAATTTACCTGCAAAGTTTCACCCAAAGATGCTGTGTATTAATTGCAATGTAGTAGAATAGCGCTCAGTACAGCTGTGCATTTACATATATATATATATATATATATATATATATATATATATTAGACCAGCTGACAGGATGTAGTGACCATATTTTATATTCCCAGGTTGTTAACAATATAATATAGTCATTTATTGTTCAAAAATGTTCTGATCCCATCTTCTGGATTCAATATGCTTGTTTCCCCTGATGATAATAACAACGATAAATGCATTTCTAATGCGCTGAATCCCTCGATGTCAATACATGTGTGAGGCTCAGAGCACTAGTGATGGCGCTAAGAGTAAGAGGCTCAATGATGCATTGTATTTCTATGAACAGTAGCAGTGGCTGGGTTTGTTATGCCCAGTATGGTTATATCAAGTGACTGTGAATGTCGGCATAAAACCTGAATAAAAACGTGTTGAAAAGAAAGAAAGGAAAAAAGTTTCACCCAACGTTGAGAAAAATATGACATGGTGTAACGCAGAAACGTTGATGCCTGGAATGCTTTGTGTTTTTCATCCCCCACCCTCTCCAGACACCGTCAAAGACATGACGGAGCGGAGGAAGAGGAAGCAGGAGGAAGCAAAGAAGAAGAAGGAAGCTGAGGATGAGAAAGCCAGTGAGGATGCCAAAGAGGAGGATGGTGAAGAAAAGAGTGAGGATGAAAGTGAGGATGATGATGATGACGATGAGGAAATAGACCCGGAGGATGATGTTTTAGAAGAAGAGGACGAGACAGCGAGTAAATTTGCAGATGTGTTCAGTGATACGGAGGAGGAGGAGGAAGACGAAGAAGAAGAGGAGGAGGACGAGTATGTGGTGGTTTTTCTTTTCATATTTCTTGATAGTTATTGAAAGAAAAGAATTATCTGTTAATAGTAATACAGATTGTGTGAATGGATGTCTGTTTAGATGGAATTCTCTCAACTACACTTTAGCAGAAGATGTGAAAAATTAACGTGATGAGGATGTTATCAGAGAATTTTCTGTTTTTATCATTTCACAGAAGGAAGCAATTTTCGGCTGTGGTTTTCTGTTAATATTTTATTGTTTCCCGCTAAAGCAAAGATTTCATGGTTTGTGTACAGTGAAGTGAGACCACTGATCCGTGTACAAATGATGTGTGTATCCTAGTTAATCCACACACGCATACACACACACACACACACACACAATGTGCACACACGCATGCACGTGCACTCATACACACACACACACACACACACACACATGCACACCCACATGCACGTGCACTCATACACACACACATATCACACCACACCACACCAAAAATGCACATACACACATGTATAAAACATGCACACACACACATTTATAAGAGACACACAGGCATGCATGCATACACACATGCATGCATGCACTCACACACACACGCACACACACACACACATAACCGTAGGGTATGGGGAGAGGAGGATATGTCCTATAAACATACAGGCTAATGCTTGAGTAAAGGAGGAAAGCCGAATCAAGTGTTTTTTTGTGACAGCAGGTATGTGTGTTCTGCTGTGACAGACTTGGGCACAAACTGATAGGGAGCACCATACCTGTACGACTTTTGCATCTTTTTTCCCCTTGTTCCTTCATCTACAGAAACGCCTAGCTGGTCAGTAAAAAAAATAAAAAATAAAAAGTATTTCATCGTCACTTGTGGAAAATTGGGGTAGCCGTAGCTGGGTAAGGCTACAGCTGCCGCGAGACCAGCGCTACCCGTTCCTATCAGTGCGTGCAGTATTTTTGTGTGTATGGCTGCCAGTGTTTGCGATTTTAAACCTGCGCAGAGTCATTAATGCATGCAATTGCATGCAGGGGTTGTACGGACACCGTAAGAGAGTCTGCACTGAAAGTTGACCCTGGGAGAAAAATCCTTTGCCGCACCAGGGACTTGAACCCGCACCAGCATTGTGCCTGGCTTTTCAACTGGGCCAGGGCAGCCCTCGGATCAGCGCTTTTTTTTTTAGTTGTCTGTGCCATATATTCCAGCGGGTGGACTGACTTTGCCAGTGTGTGTAGATACAGGAAAGGGAATACTTTGGGAAGATACGAAGTAAAGAAAAATGGGCCCAAGAGCAAATAATTTGCGTTCTTGTTCAACCTGCGTTTTTAGTGAAGATCCCGCATAGCATGAAATAGGCGCTGTTGCAGCCACTTGCCGTGTTGCCTGTGCCTTGATGATGGTCCCCTGGACAGGCCAACTTCCAGTTCAGTGACAGGGCGCCATCCCCAGCCATGGGTGTCCACAGGTGGCAGATAGCAGGACAGCCACCAGATATTGAGGGTTAGCTGCAAAATAAGCCAGCTCGCTGGAGGAATAAGCGGTCGCGGACCAAACTGGCGGTGCTCCTACCAGGACGGGGTGGGGTAGCAGGCGGCTCTGCCACACCTAAAAAATGCCTCAGGTGTCCACTGACGGGGTCATCAGTGAACACGGGCCGCTATAAGCCCTAGCTAGGGGGTGGGCTCCCTGGAAAACAACCCCCCCCCCCCCTCCCCCCCCAGGGCAGGACGTAGGGGCCAGGAGCTAAGGGGGAGGTAACCCTGACAGAAAACCTCGAGGGAGGTACTGAGCCACTGGCGCTCTCCAGAAATCATGGTACCACACATTTTAAACACCATGAGCGACAGTTGAAAAGAAGATGACGATCCTGGCTTCTTTGAGGGTTGTTGACCTGTCCCCCTGCTCTTTGCTTGCGCCTTTTTTTGTCTTTTCTTTCTTCTCTCTCTCTCTCTCTCTCCCTCTCTCTCTCTCTGTTTCTGGCTGTCTTTTCACCATGCAGTCAGTGGCCTCATTGCCAAGTATGCTGCAGTGGGAAGGTATCCACGGTGGTGAAAAAGGTTGGATGACAATCTTGGGGTCGTTCAGTTGTTTTGTCTTTCGTGGTCTGGAGGGCCGGCAGAATGGATGAGGGCGTCAATGAAGATGACACTTCTGGAGGTGGTAGTGCTGTACTGGTTCTTCTGCATGCACGCTGCTGCTGCTTGCTCATGTCTCGATAGCCTCCGCTTTCGTCTTGAATTTGCTGGAGTAGAGTAGAGGCTGGCCATGAGGGAGGCACAATTTTTGCTGCCTCCTGAACAGTTTACGTAGATAAACGTGGCCTTGGAAGTTTTAGAAGAAAGACACCACCGTTCCTGACTGCAACTTCAACAGAGTTGTTGGTGTGCATGTCAGTCGAGCTTTCTTGTGGGTGTCTGTTTGTGGACGCGTTCCGTGGTGTAGGACTTCTTGTCAGCAGCTGTTTGCGTATTTGTGCCTTTTTTGCCAAGTCCAGGAGTGCCGAATTGTATCAGGGGGGGTGCTGGCTTGTTTCTGTGGCGGATTCTGGCGGTACTGTGGAAACTCCTTTGGCATGTGATCCTTGGTGCCCTGCTGTCTTCTTTCAAGAGTCTTCAGCTGGTGTCCAAAACGTGAGGGCGTGTATGACCTGTGGTTTGCGTTTTCCTGCATGACGTGTTTCAGGTTATCATTACCATTCGTTGCTTTGGCATAGCGCTGTTCTCCGCTCTCGAGCAGACCGAGTGGGCTTCACTTTTTAAATGTTTTTTTCACAGTGCATGCAGGGTTATTTTGATGTTTCCATAATCCACCAAACTCTGACATGGACGACAGGATTTCTTCAGGCGCATAGATGCGACCTTTTTTGCATGTGTGCATGCATGTTCATAGTAAGTGGGCTGCAGCATGTTTGAACAATGAGGATGAAGATTGTAATGAGGATGAAGATTGTCATGAGGATGAAGATTGTCAGTTGAACCAGCAAGTTCGATGTTGAGAAGATCAGCCAAACTGGTTGCAGTACAAAACTGAAAGTTGTAGTTTCAGTTTGTTCAGATACGAAACTGTGGTTTGATTGTTTTGGTTGTCTTTGTTGTCTTCTGCTATGGCTTGGAAGCTGAGCGGTAAATAATTGGAAATGTTTTCCTCTTGCCTCTCGTGTACGTTTGAGACTATATACTGCAGCAAAACACATCACTTAAAATATTTTAATGGTAATAATAATGGTGATGGGGTTTTCGAGTGCCTTTTCTCGGGTGAGCCTTAGTCATGTACATTTCATAATTATGCCAAAACAACCGACATCAAGACACAATATCAACATACATGAATTTGTCATCAATATCCCCCCCCCCCCCCCCCCCCCCCCACCCACCCCCAACCACCCCTCCATATACACGTGTTCAGATCAATTGGCAAATTTCATGTCAATGAAATCAAGGTGAATTTTGAGTGTTAGAGATGTAGATGAATTTGTACCTTGGTAAAATAAATTGTCAATCCACTGTAGAAATGTAGATGAATCCATCCCTTAGTAAAAAAAAATGTCAATCCACTGTAGAAATGTAGAGAAATCTGTCCCTTAGTAAAAAAAAAAATTGTCAATCCACTGTAGAAATGTAGATGAATCCATCCCTTAGTAAAAATTTTTTTGTCAATCCACTGTAGAAATGTAGATGAATCCATCCTTTAGTATAGTTTTTTTGTCAATCCACAGCAGAAATGTAGACAGATCCATCCCTTAGTAAAGATTTTTTGTCAATCCACTGTAGAAATGTAGACATATCCATCCTTCAGTAAAGTTTTTTTGTCAATCCACTGTAGAAATGTAGGTGAATCCCTCCTTTAGCAAAGATTTTTTTGTCAATCCACTCCACACTGTCTCCTTCGTTTACCTTACTACCAGGGTCTGCGGGCCTTTTTTCCCCTTTGGTTTTTGAAACCCAAACACACGGTTTACATTCAGACTCACAAACCCATTGACTTCCTTCCTGTGTTTTTCTTTTCTCTCTTTTCCGGCTGCCAGGGATGAGGAGCCAAACTTTACCAAAGGAATCAACACGTTCATCCGAAAAGCCAAGCTGCGCCGCAAAGAGAGAGAGAAGTGCGAAGAGGGAGCGGAAATCAAACCGGAACATGTCAGCATTGAAAACATGCTGATGGGCTGCGCTTCTTATGAGAAGAAGTTTTTGTAAGTCCGATCAAAGGGGATCTGAACCGAAGCTGCAAGTTGACTTGAAAATGTAGAAAACGTGCACATCTTTTTTTTTTCTTTTTTTCTTTTCTTTTTGTGTATCTGCAGGCATCATTTAATGGTTTCATCAGTGTTCACACTTGAGAAGCACTTTAGAAAAAGAAAAAAAAAGAAAAAGGGGAAGAGAGAGAGAGAGAGAGAGTAAATTGTGTTTTACACCCAGTCAACCAGTGCGGTTATATCAGGGCGATAGAGAGAGAGAGAGAGAGAGAGAGAGAGAGAGAGAGAGGTATGTACACGACCAGTGTATATCAGGGCGATAGAGAGAGAGAGAGAGAGAAAGAGAGAGTAAATTGGTGTTTTACACCCACTGACCCAGTCAACCAGTGCGGTTATATCAGGGCGACAGAGAGAGAGAGAGAGAGAGACAGAGAGAGAGAGAGAGAGAGGAATGTGTCTTCCATGTAAATACTTGTTCCTGATAAAGAAACATTTTATTAAAACTGTGTTGCATGGTCTGTGCCTGAACTGAAGATGCAAGTTGACTTGAAAACGTAGAAAATTTGCATAGTTTTTTTTTTGTATCTGCAGGCATCATTTAATGGTTTCATCAGTGTTCACACATGAGAAGCACTTTAGAAAAGAAAAAAGAAAAAAAGGAGAGAGAGAGAGAGAGAGAGAGAGAGAGAGAGCAAGAACAAGAAAGTTTATTCGTTTTTAGGCCATTAGCCTCTTTCACAAAGAACATGAACACACTGCATATTTAGGCTGCACAATACATTTTTTAAACATGCTTCTAGTGACAAAGTGTTTACTGATTCCCCCCCCCCCCCCCCCACACACGCAGCACCTACACATACAACTACGTGCCGCTACTATTCCAAATCAGTCAGTTATCTGTCTCATTTTCCCTGCCTTGATAAGAAACAATGCAATCTGCTGCAAACGGCATTGATTAGTTGTTTCCATAACTGAATGGTAAGGAACGCTACTCCGCAGACCGTCACGCCTTAAAAAGTCGGGTCTAATATTATTGTACGTTGTACATTTGCACAGAACATGCAGCTCGTCCTCTGTCTCGTGTGGGCAAAACGGGCATGAGGTATCTGCTCCAGGCTTAAAACGGAATCTGTGGACTTTTATCCACGACACTCCTGCCCTAAATCTTAGTAATGCGTCTCTCAAGTGTCCTCTCATTGAACAGATGTACTCTTCCATACCAAAGTTTTGTTTCATGAGTTTGTATTCAAAGAACCTGTCACTTGATTCGAGCTTGTCATGCCAGGTTTGCCCAAAGCAATCTTTTAAGCGTTGAGAAAAGGTCCTAAGAAACTTCTTTTCGTCCCCTGCTCCCTGATTGTACCACACTTCGCCGAAGCCTTGCTTTAGTAGCAGCTCTTTCACTCTTCCAGCCCAAGATACCTTGCCCCTTTCCGCCAGATTCTGAGAAGATCAGTACGCCCCAAAAGGCAGCCGATCTCGATTCAGTTTCAGGAGTCTCAGCCAGTATTTTATGCTGCGTATCTGGGAGCTGACGGCCAGCGGGTACCTACCGCTTTCACCATACACTATGATGCTAGGAGTTCTGTTGCTTAACCTCAAGAACCTCTTGATGGCAAATAAGTGAACCTTTTCAACTGTTTCCACTCTCCCTGTACCCCATATCTCAGAGGCGTACAAAAGCGCTGGCTGGATTTGGGCATCAAAGATCTTACTGAACACTCCCCAATCTGTGCAATTTATCTTTCTGAGTGCTTTCAAAATGGTGATAATCTTCCGTTTAGCCTTTGGTATAAAATCTGCTACAGCTTGCGAGAGAGAGAGAGAGAGAGAGAGAGAGAGAGAGAGAGGAATGTGTCTTCTATGGAAATATTTGTTCCTGATAAAGAAACGTTTTATTAAAACTGTTTTGCATGGTCTGTGCCTGTCTTCTTTCGGTGAGTACAGGTCATTTTCCTTGTTCTTTTCTGCATGTCTGATTAACGTGAAGTATGAACCGAGTTATTTTTGAAATGTGTTTTTGATTGGATGCCATATGTCCCCACCTAATTTTGCAGTGCCCGTTTGAAATGTGTTTGTGACTGGATGCCGTTTTTTTCTGCCTGATGTTGCAGCGTCAGTACTTTCACTTTATGCTTTCCAGGTGTCAGCAAAAGGAAAGAGTGATTCATTTAACTTTCATTGGAGTGAGACGACGAGCCCGTAAGCTCCAGATGGGACGCTATCTGCTGTCTGTAAGTACAGCCACATCTTGAGATAATCATAGCTGCCAGTGGCAACCCCTTTTGGGAATAAACCTTAGTCCAGAGTTTGTGAACCTGTATTTCCCTTATGCAGGCCGTTTTTTTTCCAGAAGATCGCAAGATCGCAAGTTTGTAGAAAAAATGCGTTTTGGGGCATCCTATAGCATGAGCAACAAGTTATTGCTTATTGCCAGACACATTATGCCTACGGGCCTCAAAAAATGCCTTTAAAGTTGGCAGTGTAAAATTCACTGTCACTGCCTTCCATTGTGAAGAAAGTACGCACCGGAAGTAAAAGCAGCCAAGGGACTTAAGCAATGATGGGCAAAAGTCAAGGGAGTTAACAACCCCGCCTGGATCACCCAATACGACTACCAGAGCTGTACTAGCAAGCACCCTGCTCCCTTTCCTGTCTAGACACCCCCCTCACCCCATACCCTTCCCCCACACCAATGCCTTCCTACCCCCCCGACACACACACACACACACGAGCACTCTCTTACTGTGTTGCATTTAAAAAAAAAAATCTTTCAGAACTGGTCAAACAAAATGATGTCCAGTATGCCTGACCAATTTCAATTTTTTTTACCACAGCATTATATGTTGATCCTAACTGGCAAAACACCACAAATTACCAGTTAACGCGAACCCAAAAAAAATGGTAACATTCACAGTCCGTCTCCCCAAACTGGAGAACTGTACTACATCCACACAAACAGAGGAACAAAGAAGAAGAACCAAGAAGAAGAAGAACCAAGAAGAAGAAGAAGAAGAAGAAGAAGAACCAAGAAGAACCAAGAAGAAGAAGAAGAACAAAGAAGAAGAAGAACCAAGAAGAAGAAGAAGAACAATGAGAAGAAGAACTGAGAAGAAGAACAAAGAAGAAGAAGAACTGAGAAGAAGAAGAACCGAGAAGAAGAAGAACAAAGAAGAAGAAGAAGAACCAAGAAGAAAATCAAGAAGAAGAAAATTAAGAAGAAGAAAATTAAGAAGAAGAAGAAGAAGAAGAAACCATTTTAGGCTGGGGGGTGGGGTGGAAATGGGGGCGGTTGTCCTTCAACGTTGCCAATGCCTGACAGAAATCGCTGACTGTTTGATCGACAGAAATGCCTGGACCCTACGGTGGTGGGGCATTACGAAGCAGTGGTGGTGCATGCGGACAATGGTGCTGTCGACTTCTTCTCCAAGTTTGGCTTCACCGATGATGTCTTGCTCAACAGCAAGTGGAGGTCAGTTATTGTGCTGAATGCCCTTAAAACAATTTGAGAGAGAGAGAGAGAGAGAGAACGAATGAACGAACGAATGGTTTATTGAACTAGGCCATCTGCCCGTGTCAAATTGGGAGCAGTCGGGGAAGTAATGCAATACATGGATACACAAAATCAATATCTATCCATATACATATTGACAATAGCCAAGACAACACTCACACACACCCCTACTGGCACCCCTCCACACACACACACACACACACACACACACACAACACACATACACACACGCATGCACGCATGCACGCATGCACACACACAATTTGGCAACACGCATGCGCACACACAAACACATAGTCCATATGCATAATCAAATATGAAGCATACTTAAGGAGTGGCATCCAAGGTATTAAGTGATCAAGGGACCGCAGACGATCTCAATTCGAATGCCTTAGAAATAAAAATAGCAAGTGGTAAGGTCTGCCTTGTATCTGCTAGTAAAATTGCCATTTTAAACGCAGATGGACGGAGATAGAACTTTTCAAGCAAGTAGGTTTCCCTGAGCGTTTTATATTTTGGACATATAAAGAGGAAATGAATTTCTGTTTCGTCAGAGTCTTTACAAAATGGGCATGTATAATTTCCTTGTGATCTGTCTGTGTATCGTAGAGGGTGGGCCTTAAGAGGAGACACTCCTAGTCTAAATCTAATCAAGTTCCTTCTTAGAACAGCTTTCTTTATGATACACAAATAATCGGCAAGGGAATGACTTTGTTTGAACGAGGAGTAGAAAGCAAGGCGATCCCTTGAAACCATACCACTATGTCATTCTTGAAGAAAACAATCAACCAACCTCTGTCTAAATTCACGTATAAAGTTACTCACATCACACACACCTTGGTTTTCCCAGACAAATCCAAACCCGTATCGGTACAACGTAAAGCACACGTGTGACACCCAGTTATTCTTATTCTTAGAATGCAAAGCATAAAGCATTTTATATGCCTTTATAGGAGAGGTAGAGAGAGAGAGAGAGAGAGAGAGAGAGAGAGAGAGAGAGAGAGAGAGAGAGAGAGAGAGAGAGAGAGAATGATTGTGCTGAATATCTAAAAACAAAAAAGGAGAGAAAATTATGTATACATACAATGTCAATGGATATATTTGTTCTTTATAAAGAGGCTTTTCTTTTCTTTAGCATTTTTTCTTTCTCTTCTGATCTTATTTTGACTTAAGGCCTTCCAGACCTAAAAATGATAAATCAACAATCAGTTACTTGCTTGTTTTGTTTTTTCTTTCTTGTACACTTCTCTCTCTTTCTCTCAGTAATGGTTTCTATAATTGTTCACATTTTATTTTACCACAATTATTTGTATACCGCTTTGTGGCATTGAGTTTTGCTGTGTTTGTCGTCAGGGACAGACTTGTCAAACAAAAGCTGACTTGTGCTTGAATCTATAGTCTTGTGTAATAAAAGTATCATCATCATCATCATCATCACCATCCCTCCTTTCATTTCTGTGTCTGTCTCCCTCTGTATCTCTCTGTCTGTTTGTCTTTCTCACTTAGTCATCTGACATGCTTTGTTCCAGCGAGCTGGCTGAGCAGTTTACACAGTGTACTTTGATGTGCTACCTCCCAGGATTTTCTCTGTCTGGTCAGTTTCAGTTATGGAGAAACACACACATACATAGAACACACACACACACACGCATGCACACTCTCACACACACACGCATGCATGTGCACACACACACACGCATGCATGCGTGCGCGCGCACACACACACACACACACACACACATGAATACACACACACACATGCATGCGCGCGCGTGCACACACACACACACACACACACACATGAATACACACACACACACACACACACACACTGAAAAAAGAAACAACAACAAACAACAACAACAACAACACAACAACAACTATGCAATATGGAAAAGAGAGAGAACAGTTTTAAACCCATTTTGTTACTGCTGTTGTTGCAATCTTTTTGATGTTGTCTTTGTTAGGCACAGCCATGATAGAGGTCACGAGCATTCTGAAACAAGACCCAGAAGTCTGCGAGATAGAGGCAGAGTTCAAGAAATGGTGAGGGCAAATTTTCTTCCTTTCAGCTTTCGGACATTCATCACAAACG
>JABMCL010000891.1:17500-37500 GCA_018857735.1 Alviniconcha marisindica
GTCCCCCCCCCTCTCCCCCCTCCCAGAAAGAAAGAATGAGAAAGAAAGAAGGAAGGCTTCTTTTGGAGTATCATATCATTATCGTATCAATTTATGGCTGGTAGGCATTTTGAGCCTTTTGCCTGCTAAGTCATATTTTGGTGTATATTACGGTGCACATAAGCATGCACACACACACACATGTTGCCCCCCCCCCAATACTCACACACCACACGCAAACACATACATATGCACACGCACACACACCACACACATATATATGCATATGCACACACACACATGCATGCATGCACACACAAGCATGCATGATTGCACGCATGCACACATGCATGCACGCATGCACGCACGCACACACACACACACACACTTTTTGCCGCGAAATGGTGCATTTGTAGCTGTATTTGTTTCAGCTGAAGAAACAGAATGATCTGATGAACAAGCTGTTGGAGGACAATGAAGTGATGAGGAAAAGCAGACTGTCTGCTGGTGAGTACACTCTCTGGTGTGAGCCAGGCTCTTTCTCGTTCTGCACATACACAAATGGGTGCACAGAAGGAATATAATGAGGGGTGAGGGAGCGTAAAAAGTGTCATGCACACACACAACACACACACACACACACACACACACACACAGAGTAAGAAGACGAATTTGAAATCACTTGTGGCGGTATTGTTTGTAGAGGCGAGTTTTTAACGCAGTTTTGAAGGCATGGGAGGACTGGATGTGACGGATGTCAGAAGGGAGTGAATTCCATTGCTTCGGAACACATTAGGAGAAGCAGCATTAGCCAAAGGTTTTGGTTCTAACGTGGGGGATACAAAGTATCCCAGTGTCTGTACTAAGCTGTTGTTGTATCTGTTAGAACATGGGTAGCTGGCGTGTGGGTTTGAAATGGCTCGCTTTGCATTCACTGTCGATTTGTTTGATTGTTGCTGCTTGTTTGGCACGATGATCTGTTTTTTTGTGTCTAACTTTTGGATTTCAGAGCGTGACTTGTTGACATACAGGCTGGAGACAGCGCGCTGTGCATTTAAAGCAGTGGCCAATAATGGAGACATCGAGAGAACATATTGCAGGTCTGGCCTGTTTTTGTGTTGGACGTTTGGCTATGTGTGT
The DNA here is from genome assembly GCA_018857735.1 of Alviniconcha marisindica. Taxonomy (NCBI): domain Eukaryota; kingdom Metazoa; phylum Mollusca; class Gastropoda; family Provannidae; genus Alviniconcha; species Alviniconcha marisindica. Next base: position 18,620 of record JABMCL010000891.1, read on the forward strand.
GTATGCATTTGTGTGTGTGTGTGTGTGTGTGTGTGTGTGTGTGTGTGTGTGTGTGTGTGTGAGCGTGTGTGTGCATGTGCCTGCATGTGTGTGCATGCATGCATGTGTGTGCATACCTGCATGTTTGTGTGTGCACATGTGTGTGTGTGTGTGTGTGTGTGTGTGTGTGTGTGTGTGTGTGTGTGTGTGTGTTCATGTATATATACATACATGCATGTGTTAGCATTTGCTTATGTGTGTGTATGCACATGTGTGTGCATGCATGTGTGTGTGTGTGTGTGTGTGTGTGTGTGTGTGTGTGTGTGTGTGTGTGTGTATGTGTGTGTGTGTGTGTGTGTGTGTGTGTGTGTGTGTGTGTGTGCATACATGCACATGTGTGTGTGTGTGTGTGTGTGTGTGCACGCATACATGCATGTGTGTGTGTGTGTGCGTGTATGCATGCACATGCATGCATATGCCTGCATGTGTGTGTGTTCTTGTGTGCACACACCTTGATGTTCATACCACAATATATATCCTTTTCAAAAGTCAGCAAAAACAACAACAAAAAAACAACAGAGGAAAAACATTTCAATGGTTGCTTGCTCTAGCAGCATTTTTTAAATATTTTTAATCCTTCTGCCTGCTCGGTGTTTGAGTTGATGTTGATGTCGTTGCCCTTGTGTAACAGACACCGGGGATGACAGCATCAACACGGATGTCTTGATACACGACTTGGAGCGACAAGTGGCGTCCACCAACACCCAGTTGTTGCACACCCACGGAGCGCACTCACCGATACAGTCAACAGCCTGTGGTGAGTCGGCGGAGAGCTGAGTTGTAGTAGGTAGTCCAAAGTGCTCTCGGTTGCGTTCCGCGTAACTGAGTTGGTCTAGTTTTAGCGATTTTCATTGACGGATTTCTTGTGTGTTTTTGATCCAATCTGAATCAGAATTACTGTTGAGAAAAGCTTCATGTCTCGTCTTCCTAACTGTGTTGTTATGTTTATTACGCTTTGAAAAAGAATGTGAAAATTCACCCCGATCTTGGTACCCTAAGCGCTGCCTTCTGTCAGCGATGCTCATAGGCTGCGAACGCCGTTCGCTGTAAGCAGTTTTCAGACGCGGAGTGTTGGACGTACGCTAGTCCAGCCATGATGAAATCTATATCAATCAAAAGTGCTGTTGCTAAGCTTTGTTTCCATATCCATGACGGCTGCCTTCGCAAGCAGAAGTCCTGAATAAAGTTGTTTGAAATGTGTTTAACGGATTTTGTACTATTTTTAGACCACGGACACTCTCACAAAAAATATCAGCAGAAAGATAAAATTTTCTTCGTTAAAGTTATACTAAAATAAGAGTTCAAAACTATTCATACGTCCAACACTCAGCCGCCGAAACGTGATAACAGAGATTTTATTACCACAGCTGCAGGGTCAGCCATGGCCGCTGAGGCGACCGCACAAGTGATCGTGCGTGCCAAGTTAGTGGATTCTCCACTATAAGAGTGTTCTACAGTGCGTGTAAACGATGTTGTTGATGAGTAAAATTATTAATCTTTTTCTTGAAAGACAGATTAAGCTGTCAAACGAATGCCTCTGTCTGTAAGAATGGGCAAATTGGGGCAAGAAATTAAATATTTAAAAAATCATAACTTCGGAACTACTCAAGTGATCAACATAAAATTGGTATCACTGAAATCAGATAAAAAAGATCTGTGCAACTATGTAAAGTCTGATAGTCAACTATTGATTTTCAAAATCACTTTGGACAACCTAGTTGTAGAAGTTCTGCTGGTAGTGAGGAGTCTGCCGTTACCTCGTGCTCACTGGTGTCGGTTACTGTGTCATGTGTGGTTTAATCACCCAGTTGCGTGTGCGTGCACACACCCACACACACACCCACACATGCAAACAATACATGCATGCACATCCACACACATCCGCAGAGACACACGCGGACAGCCAGCACCTCCTACACACGTGATAATGCTTTGAAGTGTGAGGCTGTAGGTATCTGAAATTTAGTTTGAATTACCTGTTAACCATCACAAGATGCTCCAGTCACCACGTTTGTGACTGAATGCCATTTTCACCGTTTTTTTCTCTCCCTCCGCCAGAGGACAGTCACTATGTGATCACGGACAGTCATGTGCGCAGCCAGGTGGCGCCCTACGACCACGCGGAGGATGTGTCCATTTTCTCCGACATCGCTTTGCAGTTCAGGCAAGCCATGAGCCTGGACCGCAGCGTGAAGATGAAGTACGAGGTGTCCTCCATCAACAAGGTCAGTCTGCTGAATCTTCCACCACCCCCCCCACCCCCCACCCCCCCTCCCCACCCCCCCACCACCCAGCCTCACAAATTGGCTTGGTGTTACAGTACACCCTTTAACCACAAACTGGCTTGGTATCATGGTAACCCATTAATCAGAAACTGGCTTGGTGTTACTGTACACCCTTTAACCAGAAACTGGTTTGGTATCATGGTAACCCTTTAACCACAAACTGGTTTGGTATCATGGAAACCATTTAACCACAAACTGGCTTGGTGTTACAGTACACCCTTTAACCACAAACTGGCTTGGTATCATGGTAACCCTTTAACCACAAACTGGCTTGGTGTTACAGTACACCCTTTAACCACAAACTGGCTTGGTGTTACAGTACACCCTTTAAGCATGAACTGGCTTAGTGTTACAGTACATCCTTCAACCACACATTGCCTTGGTATCAACTATCATGGTACACCCTTTAACCACAAACTGGCTTTGTATCACAGTACATCCTTTAACCACAAAAGGCTTGGTACTATGGTAACCCTTTAACCACAAACTGGCTTGGTATCATGGTAACCCTTTAACCAGAAACTGGCTTGGTGTTACAGTACACCCTTTAACCACAAATTGGCTTGGTGTTACAGCACACCCTTAAACCACAAACTGGCTTGGTGTTACTGTACACCATTGAACCAGAAACTGGCTTGGTGTTACAGTACATCTTTTAGCCAGAAACTGGCTTAGTATTACAGTACACCATTTAAGCATAAACTGGCTTGGTTTCATGGTAACCCTTTAACCAGAAACTGGGTTGGTGTTACAGTACACCCTTTAACCACAAACTGGGGTTTGATGTCACAGTGCATCCTTTAACCACAAGCTGGTTTGGTGTCATGGTAACCCTTTAATCAGAAACTGGCTTGGTGTTACAGCACACCCTTTAACCACAAACTGGGGTTTGATGTCACAGTGCACCCTTTAACCACAAGCTGGTTTGGTGTCATGGTAACCCTTTAATCGGAAACTGGCTTGGTGTTACAGTACACCCTTTAACCAGAAACTGGCTTGGTGTTACAGTACACCCTTTAAGCATGAACTGGCTTAGTGTTACAGTACATCCTTCAACCACACATTGCCTTGGTATCAACTATCATGGTACACCCTTTAACCACAAACTGGCTTTGTATCACAGTACATCCTTTAACCACAAAAGGCTTGGTACTATGGTAACCCTTTAACCACAAACTGGCTTGGTATCATGGTAACCCTTTAACCAGAAACTGGCTTGGTGTTACAGTATACCCTTTAACCACAAACTGGTTTGGTGTCACAGTGCACCCTTTAACCACAAACTGGTTTGGTGTTACAGTACACCCTTTAAGCAGAAACTGGCTTGGTATCATGGAAACCATTTAACCACAAACTTGCTTGGCGTTACAGTACACCCTTTAACCACAAACTGGCTTGGCGTTACAGTACACCCTTTAACCACAAACTGGCTTGGCGTTACAGTACACCCTTTAACCACAAACTGGCTTGGCGTTACAGTACACCCTTTAACCACAAACTGGCTTGGCGTTACAGTACACCCTTTAACCACAAACTGGCTTGGCGTTACAGTACACCCTTTAACCACAAACTGGCTTGGCGTTACAGTACACCCTTTAACCACAAACTGGCTTGGCGTTACAGAACACCCTTTAACCACAAACTGGCTTGGCGTTACAGAACACCCTTTAACCACAAACTGGCTTGGCGTTACAGAACACCCTTTAACCACAAACTGGCTTGGCGTTACAGTACACCCTTTAACCACAAACTGGCTTGGCGTTACAGTACACCCTTTAACCACAAACTGGCTTGGCGTTGCAGAGCACCTTTTAACCCCAAAGAGTGCATGATCTTGTTCTGCTTCTGAGTTAGGTAACTGAACTGATGCCAGCGGATGGCTGAGCATTCGTAAAACTGATCTTGCAATCGCTGGACCATTTCAAACGTCAGCTTGCAGGCAACAGGCCCTTTGCCAAGCGTGCAGGCCGACAGCCACGAAAATGTGAAGGATAATTATCCACAAAGGTGGCCGTCCACACTCTCAGTGATTTGGCAGTTCATTACTGGCTTGCTAAATTCATCGCCTGACTTTGTTTTTTTTAGGGGGTGGAAATGTAAAATGGTTCAAACCTGGCCTGTACTTCTTAAAGTGGCCTAACCTTTCTGCATCAATGCATGCGCACATGCGCGTGCAAGATGGGTGTGTGTGTGCATGTATGCATGTGCATGTATGTGCACATGTGCATGCATGTTGGGGGGGTGGGGGTGGGGGGTGGGGGTATGCACGCATGCATATTTACTCACACAGTATTTATCCACTTTTTTTTTTTTTTTTAAACCAGTCTATGTGCAGTACAATAATACCAACAGATTTCAATGTAGAATCACACATATGCAGACAACTTCACAACCAAATATTTCTTTCATCACAATTATATATGTTTTGAGCACGTCAGTATCATTATTATTTTGTTCCTTTTTTAGCCATCGGGTGGTATCAATTCAGTTACGTTACTCGTGCAACTTGATTGTTTCACTTATCGGCAACACTGGCAAAACAGTTTTTTTATACACAGCAGACACATTTCCCCCGTGTTCTCCATGCGGTGTAGTGTATGAAAAAACTGATCGCATGTTGAATGGAGCCAGAAAAGTGGATACAATTTCCATTTGTAATGGTTGTGTAAATGTATGTTGATGAAGGCTTGTACATTTGTACATTGTTTTCAAAAGTTGCTTAATTTCTGCCATCTGTACATTGTTTTAAAAAGTTGCTTAATTTCTGCCATCTATACAGTGTTTTAAAAAGTTGTTTAATTTCTGCTTAATACAGTGTTTTAAAAAGTTGTTTAATTTCTGCCATCTGTACATTGTTTTAAAAAGTTGCTTAATTTCTCTCATTGTACGTTGTTTTTAAAAGTTGTTTAATTTCTGCCATCTGCACATTGTTTTAAAAAGTTGTTTAATTTCTGCTGTCTGTACATTGTTTTAAAAGTTGTTTAATTTCTGCCATGTGTACATTGTTTTAAAAAGTTGTTTAATTTCTGCTGTCTGTACAGTGTTTGAAAAAGTTGTTTAATTTCTGCTGTCTGTACAGTGTTTGAAAAAGTTGTTTAATTTCTGCCGTCTGCACATTGTTTTAAAAAGTTGTTTAATTTCTGCCATCTGTACAGTGTTTCAAAAAGTGGCTTAATTTCTGAGCTTGAGTGTAGTTCACCCCTGAAGTGTGCATTTGGCAGACTGAGTGGCCAAGGATTCTGTCTGGCACCAAACCTGCACCAAAAAACGTATGGAGGCTTCTGTTTCCTTTGGGATGATGATGATGATGTGGGGCTTCATGTCCTTGGATGTTGGGTTGACATATTAGGGACAAACTGTAATATCCTTTGGGAATGTGTTTGTGTATATATATATACTGACAGTGATTGTTGGTTCGACAGGCTACACTGCCAAGCAGCTTGCAAGAGAGGTTCTACAGCCGAGTGCGAAGCCTGGCCGAACCCAGCATGGTGACGCAGCTCTACTTCTGCGGCACGCTGGAGAAACCTCATCGCTGTCTGGAAGTGCTCTACTCTGGCTTCTCTCCTGATGGTATGTAGCAGGACCAGGGGGTAGGTGGGTGGTGGGGGGGGGTGGAAGGATGTGTGTGTGTGTGTGTGTGGGGGGGGGGGGGGGGGGGGGTGAGGGAAGGGAGGAAGAGGGTATGATTTTTAGTTTTTATGGTCAAGCCAAGAAGTTGACAAAAGGGTTCAAACGAATGCTTATTTATTGTAAAGCGGACACACAGTATACAAATTTTCAGGGAAATCCCCTTTATCAAGCCACAGAACGACACTTCAGCAACAGATAAACGGTCAAAAACGATGAAAAATGAAAGAAAAAGACTTGTTTTGGTTTTGGTCAGGCCAAAACGAGTCAGGTACTTCTATATTCCATTAAAAAGAAAACGTGGGTGCCGCGCATAAAGAACGAACAAACAAAAATATGCAGGTATAAAAAAGAACAACAGCCTCAGAGTGCGCGACAAGAGATGGGCAAGATTGATGCTGGAAGCATTATTAAATAGATCATATGTTACAGAAATGTGCTATAAAGTAAACAGTATCACTCCTATTATTAATATGACTGGTATGTAATAGGCACAGTTATAATTATCACTCTTTTATTCCTGTCTCCTCACACCTACACCCACATCCCCACAACCCATCGCCCACCATCCCCCCCCACACATATGCATGCACACACACACACACACACACACACACACACACACACACACACACGTATATTTGTCTGTGTGTTTATGTGGATATAAACTATGTGTGTATATATGAGAGAGAGAGGGAGAGAGAGAGAGACAGACAGACAGAGACAGAGACAGAGAGAGAGAGAGCATGTTTGTGTGTTTATATGGGTATGAGTATGTATGTGTGCATGAGAGGGAGAGAAAGAGAGAGAGAGAGAGAGAGAGAGAGAGAGAGAGAGAGAGAGAGAGAGAGAGAGATTTGTGTGTGTTTGTGTGAGGGTGTATAGTTGTTTGTGTCTGTGTGTTTATGTGGTTATGAATATACACCTGAGTGTGTGCATGAGTGCATGAGTGCATGAGTGTGTGTGTGTGTGTGTGTGTGTGTGTGTGTGTGTGTGTGTGTGTGTGTGTGTGAGAGAGAGAGAGAGGAGAGAGAGAGAGAGAGAGAGAGAGAGAGAGAGAGAGAGAGAGAAAGGATTTGTCTAGATGCCCATTAATAGGGCTGCCAGCATTTGCCTTGTCTTTCAGTTTTGTCACTTTTAGATAATTTAGAAAGCTGCACTGAAGACTCCCAGACCACCATGTTCATGGTATCTGCTTCAGTTTAGAAAGCTGCACTGAAGACTCCCAGACCACCATGTTCATGGTATCTGCTTCAGTGTAGAAAGCTGCACTGAAGACTCCCAGACCACCATGTTCATGGTATCTGCTTCAGTGTAGAAAGCTCCCAGACCACCATGTTCATGGTATCTGCTTCAGTGTAGAAAGCTCCCAGACCACCATGTTCATGGTATCTGCTTCAGTGTAGAAAGCTGCACTGAAGACTCCCAGACCACCATGTTCATGGTATCTGCTTCAGTGTAGAAAGCTCCCAGACCACCATGTTCATGGTATCTGCTTCAGTGTAGAAAGCTCCCAGACCACCATGTTCATGGTATCTGCTTCAGTGTAGAAAGCTGCACTGAAGACTCCCAGACCACCATGTTCATGGTATCTGCTTCAGTGTAGAAAGCTGCACTGAAGACTCCCAGACCACCATGTTCATGGTATCTGCTTCAGTGTAGAAAGCTCCCAGACCACCATGTTCATGGTATCTGCTTCAGTGTAGAAAGCTCCCAGACCATCATGTTCATGGTATCTGCTTCAGATTTTTCCCACGGAGAGTATGGCTATGGCCTGTACTTCTCCAAGTATCCCTCCAAAGCTGCCCAGTTTTCAGCAGTAAGTAGAACTGTGTGGTTTGAATTCGGAAGGAACAAATTTTTGGTCACAGTGGTGAGGTTGTTGTTGTTGATGATGTGGTAAGGGGTGTTGATGATGTGTTAAGGGCTGTTGATGATGTGGTAAGGGCTGTTGATGATGTGGATTACGGGTGTTGATGATGTTGGAAGGAATGTTGATGATGTGGTAAGGGATGGGATGTTGATGATGTGGTGAGGGATGTTGATGATGTTGTAAGGAATGTTGATGATGTGGTAAGGGGTGTTGATGATGTTGTAAGGAATGTTGATGAAGTTGGAAGGAATGTTGATGAAGTGGTAAGGGATGGGATGTTGATGGTGTGGTAAGGGATGTTGATGATGTGGTAAGGGCTGGGATGTTGATGGTGTGGTGAGGGATGTTGATGATGTGATAAGGGCTGTTGATGATGTGGTAAGGGGTGTTGATGATGTTGGAAGGAATGTTGATGAAGTGGTAAGGGATGGGATGTTGATGGTGTGGTGAGGGATGTTGATGATGTGGGAAGGGCTGGGATGCTGATGGTGTGGTAAGGGCTGTTAATGATGTGGTAAGGGCTGTTGATGATGTGGTAATGGGTGTTGATGATGTTGGAAGGAATGATGATGAAGTGGTAAGGGATGGGATGTTGATGGTGTGGTGAGGGATGCTGATGATGTTGGAAGGAATGTTGATGATGTGGTAAGGGGTGTTGATGATGTTGGAAGGAATGTTGATGATGTGGTAAGGGATAGGATGTTGATGGTTTGGTGAGGGATGTTGATGATGTAGTAAGGAATGTTGATGATGTTGTAAGGAATGTTGATGATGTGGTAAGGGGTGTTGATGATGTTGGAAGGAATGCTGATGATGTGGTAAGGGATGGGATGTTGGTGATGTAGCAAGGGTGTCTCCATCTGGTGCTTGTTTGAACAGCTGGGGAAGCTGGTGCTGGTGGAGGTGGGGCTGGGCGAGGTGGAGACAGTCACAAAGGAGGATCGAACCCGCAGGGTGCCTGCCACCGGTTTTGACTCCATTATTGTGAGTTTGTGTTCTGTGTGTGTGTGCGTATGTGTGTGCGTATGTGTGTGTGTGTGTGTGTGTGTGTGTGTGTTGTGTGTGTGTGTGTGTGTGTGAGAGAGAGAGAGAGAGAGAGAGAGAGAACTCGAACTCAAAAACTTTATTTTACAAGGATTGTAGAGTAGGTTTAGTCAAAAATCTGTCTACCAACTAGTCCTTGCTAAGCTACTGCTGAGTAAATATAAAATTACATGCACACACGAGAGAGAGAGAGAGAGAGAGAGAGAGAGAGGAGAGAGAGAGAGAGAGAGAGAGAGAGAGAGAGATTGCATGTGTGCATGTGTGGTGTGTGTGTGTGTGCATATATGCATGCAAGCATGTGTCTCTGCGTGTGAATGTTTGAATGCTTGTGTGTAAGTATATATATTTTTGCAGTTTGAGGCTGTTATATCCCATGTATTCATCTGTCTGTGGAGCTCAGCCAATGCAACTTTGAGCGCTCATGCACTGTCTGTCTGACCCAGAACTGGTTTAGGATACAACAAAACAAAACAATAATAAACAAACAGAACTCAAGCATCTGATGGCAGCAGCTCTGTGTGTGTGTGTGTGTGTGTGTGTGTGTGCACGCATGCATGGATGGATATGTGTGCATGCTTGCATAATTATTTATTCACGCAGTACTCATCCACATTTTTTTTTTTTTAAACACAACACAATAATACCAACAGATTTCAGTTTAGAATCACACATATGCAGACAACTTCACAGCCAAACATTTCTTTCATCGCAATTACATTTTGTCAGCACTTCAGTATCGTTATTATTTTGTTCCTTTTTTTCTTTCATCACAGTTATATTTTGTGAGCACTTCAGTATCATTATTATTTTGTTCCTTTTTTTTTTTAGACCCCAGGTCGGTTGTACCGCCCTGACGGCGATTCCAGCGACACCGCTCTGTGCCAGGAGTATGTCGTCTTCAACCACATGCAGGTGTTACCCATCTGCCTCCTTGCCTACCAGGCGGTGTCGCGATGAGCCAGGCAGCCCACCGTCCTCTGCTCAACTCGGCAACATCCACTCTTACTTAACCCCATTACCCCCCCCCCCCCCCCCACACACCTTTCTCATAGCCCAGCATCAGTGCCGTGTCCTCAAAGGTTATTCACTGGCGTAGTATGGAATGATGATGTGTAAATGTGATTGTAATGAGACTGATTGTAAATGTTAAAGTAGTTCATGTTTGGAATTAATTCTGTGTTCAGATACCCACATACATGCATGCACACTACAGACAGACAGAAACAGAGACACAGATGCACGTAGACCCGCACATGCGCATGCACGAGCACACACATAGACACACGCACGCACACACACATCTACATACACACTTATGCATGTACTCACACACATACACATGCACACACACACACATGCATGCACATGTACACACACATGCACCCACCCACCCGCCACCCACATGCAACACAACACACACACAAGACAACACAACACAACACACACACGCACACAACACAACACAACACAACACAACACAACACAACACAACACAACACAACACAACACACACACACACACACACACACACACACACACACACACACACACAGTGGATGTTGCCATCAGCACTTGGTCATCCTCAGTTGTTAAAGAGGCTGTCACCCTGATTCGCTGTGAGGCGACCACCTATCTGCTGTGCAGAATTAGTCAGACGTTTGCGATACAACGTTGGTTTCACTGCAAGGTTGATTGTTGCTTTGTTTTATGTTCTATAAACAGCGTTACCATTTCTGGCAGCGAAGTATTTCGTGTAACATCATCAGAGAGAAGAGGGCATTGTAGAGATGAGATTGTGAAGTGGAATTGGTAGCACGGGGTCTCTTGTCCTGAATCTCCTGTAGCACAGCTGATAGATTTTGATGAGGGTGGTGCTTTTTGAATTATGTGTGGTGGAGCATGGTTGTGAGGATTTTTTTTTGTTTTTTTGTTTTTCTAGTGCATATTCTTGGGCAAGACAAGGCAAGAAGTAGTTTAATTTTTGGGGGTTTAAATCTGAAGCAAAATTCGCTGCTAATATTTTGAAATAATGTCAAAAAATAAAAGGTTAAAAGGAATGCTGGTTTTAATTTACCCCCCCCCCCCCCCCCCAAAAAAAAAAAAAAGAAGAAGAAGAAGAAGAAGAAGGAAACCAAGAAAGACAGAGGCAAGAAGTTAAAAAAGAAACACGAAGAACACATTCTTGTGAGTGCAGCTTTAGGTACTTCAACAGGGATATGTAGGGTTTCATGGAGCCTGTTTTAGAATCTTGTTCATGGTAAAGAATTAAACTGACCCTTCTTAAGAAAAAGAAAAAAAAAGAGAGAAGAAAATATTACCCCCATAACACATGTACATGCATGCACACACACATGCATGCGGCACATGCACACAGGCATACATGCAGGCATGCACGTACGCACGCACACACTCACATGCATGAATGCATGTATGCAGGCAGGCAGGCAGGCAGGCAGACATGGCATGCACATGCATGCGCATGCACACACACACACACACACACACACACACACACACACACACACACACAGAAGAAAAAGAAGAAGAAGAAAAAAGGTGTCCAGACTTTAACCAAAAAAAATCCAAACTCAAAAACCACAAACAGATTTTGCAACTGTGTCAGCTGATCAGCTTTCCACCCTCTATGATTTTCATGCAACACCCCCCCCCCCCCCTTTCCACACACACACACCCTTTCCACCCCCTATGATTTTCATGCACCCCCCCCCCTTTCCACACATCAACCCTTCCTCCCCCCCCCCCCCCACCACTGCCACTCAAACTTCAGCGCCCCCCCCCCCAGTTGCCAACCTCAAACAGCAGCCCCTTCACGCCCCCCCCCCCCCCATCCGGCCCCACCTCGCCCCCCCTGGCCCTTTGTCAGACATTCATTTTCCCTTGGGTTTAAATTTTGTTTACTTGTCATTTACTTTATGCCCAGTCAACCAGTACAGTTATATCAGGGCGATCATACATCGTAATCATACGCTCAACAAACAACAGGTGTAGGAAACGCAAAAGCAGTATAGCCTCTACCCATTTTCCCTCGGGTTTAACCGGTTTACTCGCACATCCTAATCACACACTCGGCAAACAACAGGTGTAGGCAACACAATAGCAGCACAGCATATTTAGGTGTTACCTGTGTCCATTACTTACTACCTATGCCCTTTTTTTCCCTTTGCCTGGTGAGCGTTTTCTCGTTCATCAGCGCAGGACTGCTGGAAACTGGGCTGAGCCGGCATACAGTCCGTACAGCTTTTAAAGGGGAACCGAGCTGAAGGCACAAACTGGCCCGAAAATGTAGAAAATGTGTAGATATTTTCATCTGTGTGCTTCGTTTGCTTTTCTGTCAACTTTAAACAAAAGAAAGACCTTTTTGCTTCCATTTCTGTCAGTTTTAAATGAAAGAATGACCTTTTTGCTTCCATTTCTGTCAGTGTTAAAAGAATGACCTTTTTGCATCCATTTTTGTCAGTGTTAAACAGAAGAATGACCTTTTTGCTTCAGTTTCTGTCAATGTTAAACAGAAGAATTACCTTTTTGCATCCATTTTTGTCAATGTTAAACAGAAGAATGACCTTTTCACTTCGAGCTTCTGTTAGTGTTAAACAGAAGAGTGACCTTTTTGCTTCAATTTCTGTCAATGTTAAACAGAAGAATTACCTTTATGCTTCAGTTTCTGTCAGTATTAAACAAGAAAGTGACCTTTTTTGCTTTGCTTTCTGTCAGTGCTAAACAAGAAAATGACCTTTTTTGCTTTGCTTTCTGTCAGTGTTAAACAAGAAAGTGACCTTTTTTGCTTTGCTTTCTGTCAGTATTAAACAAGAAAGTGACCTTTTTTGCTTTGCTTTCTGTCTGTGTTAAACAAGAAAATGACTTTTTTTGCTTTGCTTTCTGTCAGTGTTAAACAAGAAAGTGACCTTTTTTGCTTTGCTTTCTGTCAGTGTTAAACAAGAAAGTGACATTTTTTGCTTTGCTTTCTGTCAGTGTTAAACAAGAAAATGACCTTTTTGGCTTTGATTTTGAGCTCCCGAGGATGCAGCCGTCTTGGTTTGCTCTTTGCCATTGAAGAGCATGACGTAGCTGATTTTTTTGCCGCATGCGAGGGCCTTGTTCCCCCGCGTCCCTGATAAACCTTATGGTTTGTGTGGACGTAAACCACCATGAAGGAAGAAGTGATGGCCTTGTTCATGATGTCATCGACACAGACTGCTGGGCGCAAAATGGCAGCACTCAGGCGTGCTTTCGCAACTTTGAAACAAGCTGTTAATTGGATGTACCTCTGGTGGAGTTTGTGTACCTTGTATTTGCTTGCATGCCAGGTGAGAGCTGCTGTAGGCGACTCAGGTCTTTGTTGCTGTGCTTGTGTGACATCTTTCGAGTGCTAATTATCTCCCTTGTGTGTTGATTTTTAACGAGCAGGACTAGGAACCGAGGGAAAAACTGCTGTGACGCGTCTGCTTTTTAAATTCCATTCCTGTTCCTGGGTCCAGTGACACTACTTCAGTTCGGTTCTCCTTTAAATGACAGCTCAGTACCGAAACATGTACAACACTGCTGTTTGCCTGTTTGAACAAAGTATGTTTTACACATGTACGTTGATCATTTTATATAGCGCTATTCTCTGCTCTTGAGCAGACTCACTGCGCTTGCATGTGATTCTACACGAGTGACTAGCTTTTTATAGCGCATTTTTGAATAGCCAACGAATATGTACATAAACACATTAAGCTGTGTTTGTTTGCTGCTGGAATGTCCGAGCAATTGAGTTGTGCCTTGCTTGGTGTAGCAGAACGGTTTGAATGGGAGTAACAGAAACACTCCCGTTAAGATGTGGAAGGATTATGGTCGATCAGTTTCATGAAGCTGCTTGATGCCAAAGGTATTATGTGATTAAAATTGTTTATTTCTTGAGAGAGAGAGAGAGAGACAGACAGACAGACAGACAGACAGACAGACAGACAGACAGACAGACAGACAGACAGAGAGAGAGAGAGAGAGAGAGAGAGTGTATCCTGCTCTACCATATGTCTGTTTTACTGGATTTTTTATGCAATCTCCATACATGTGTTAAAAATGCATTTATGTAGCACTTGGTTGTACTGCTAAGACTGGGCGACGATGCTCCTGCAGCTGCTGTAACCACTTTTCCCCGCATGGGATGAATATTGTGTTTAAAAAAAAAAAAATCTCTGACAGAAACCTGGGGCCACTGTACCTGGCTGAGGTTACAGCAGCCTCCGCAGCAGCACCGTCTCTGCCCTGACAATGAATGTGATGCTTCACTTTTTGTGCTTACCTACTGTGATGCAGTGGTGGGATAAACATCCGTTAAATTCGCCAGGGCAGCTGGAAAATCTTGCCTTTCTTTGGTGTCCAGCGGCCTGGGGGTCGTGTATGTGGGCCCAGCCAGAAGCACTCGTGTCTGACGTGTTTTGATCGTTCTCGTCCGAGGAGAGACAAAATATTCCGTCCGATTTCTCTGTCACAGGCTTGAGCCTGGCTCAAGCCAAGATTGAATCAGTCTGTGACTGCCCTCCCCCTTCCCTTCCCCCCCTCCCTTCTCCACCCCACCCCTCTCCTCCCTCTGTCACTTCCACCTTGGTTTGAAGTGTGTCACAACACACTGACGTCGGCGACAGCACCAGTAAGTAAGTAAGTAAGTTGGTGTTTTACGCCCAGTCAACCGGTGCGGTTATATCAGGGCGATCAACAGCACCAAGGCTACACTAAAATGTGTTACATGCTGCATAGTTATGTGGGGGACTTATCTTCTTCTTCTTCTTCTTCCATATAGTGTCCAACTTCAATACTCTGAAGACTCTGACACTATTAGTGCATGCTGGGTTATTCTGACGTTTCCATAATCCACCAAACTCTGACGTGGACTACGGGATCTTTAACGTGCGTACGTGATCTTTTTGCGTGGGTGTACACATGGGGGACCTCGGTTCATGGTCTCATCTGAAGGACTTTTCTAAGAGTCTGCACAGAATTTGACTCCGGAGAAATCTCAGGGTGGATGCAAGGCGTAGCATGTAATGGTCACCCATCCGCTTGGTGACCACGCTTGATCGTGCTGAACTTTGGCTTTTGACAGCGAGTATTCTTGCTTTGCACCACTGATATATCTTCAGGGCCCACTATTCAGAAATGGAGATAAGTTCTCTGAAGATGGCGTGTGGCTGCCCATACGGTGGGGTGATAAAAAAAAAAACGGCCACATGCGCGCGCACACACACACACACACACACACACACACACACACGCACACACACACTCTCTCTCTCTCTCACACACACACACACGCACACACACACACACACTCTCTCTCTCTCTCTCACACACACACACACACACACACACTCTCTCTCACACACACACACACCACTCACACACACACACACACATACACACACACACACACACACACACACACACACGCACACACATGCACACACACACTCCACTCCCCTAGGGGATGCATTCATCAATGTCTAATTGCACACACTGGGTGACACTCAGAGGGTGCAGCTGGAGAACTCTACAACAACAAAACAACTTCCCTCCCCCCCCCCCCCCCCCCCCCGACCCCCCTACCTCACCCTCCCCCCCCAAAAAAGAGAAAAAAATGGTAAAGAATGAGGTATCCATGTGCTTTAAAAAGCCATCCGTTTCCTGCCAAATGTTACAGTAGCAGTTGTAAAGAGTATGATTGGATTGTCCCCCTTGCTGTGATCACATTGCCAAGGTAGATTGACATTGCCATGTGATTTTTAGCGTGATTTTTTTTCTGTCTTGCTGACTGTACACATTTTGATACAATTTTAATGTGACACGTTCCTTTTAAAATTATCTATCTCAGTATCTGTCTATGTATTCAAGACTTTTACCTTGATTCTTGTCGATCACTGATGATTGGTTATACCATTCTTGGCAAAAAAAAATTAAATGTTGACATGTTTGCTTGACTGTTGTCCTTGAATATATTGAGAATTTAAAAAAAAATCGTGTGTTTTGTTTGCTTGACTTTTGCCATTGAATATTTTGATGTATGTACTTTTGGCAACTACCCTGAAGGGAGGCCGGGGATGTCTGATGTCCCTCCTGTCTGGAATCTCAGGGCTGTCATTTGATTCCCCTTTCCTATCTCCTCTCTTGTTTTTTCTGCCCAGTCTTCGTGTTGTTTCTGTCTTGTCGTTTGTCTGCTAATGGTCCATTCTCCTGACTTTTTTTCCAGAAAATCTCAAACACTTTTTGTTAAGAGTTAGGCTTTTTTGTTTGTTTTTTTGCATGGCTCTTGTTGAGCAGCTAGGAGGTGATAGTTGGCAGGTGGTATGAGTGCAGCTTGCTGCCGTATGGCACTGGTATTTGCCATTATGCATTTATATAACTATTTTAATATTTTTATTTTATTGTTTCTGTTCGTTCCTTTTTATATTTTTCTTTAATCTGATATTGATAAATTAGAATGGTTGATGATACCAGCATGTCCTAGCTTTATGTGTTCTTTTAACAGGGGTAATGTTAAAGGGACTAATTCTTTGAAAATTTGTGTTTGATGTTTCCTTTTATGTTTTTGTGTAGGGACTGGTTTTGTGCATTGGCTTGAGAAAAGGTTTATATATGAGAAGAGTTTTGAAATGTGACTTTGCTTGTCCTGAGGTGACAGTTTGATTGTCCTGAGGTGACCCTGTGCGGTTGACAGGACATTTAAAATCCAATTACTAACTAACTTTTGATAGCTAGTGACAAGTATTGTTTGACGATGCTGTGTTGTCCTAGCTAGTGACAAGTAATGTTTGACAATGCTGCATTGTCTGTGCTAGTGACAAGTAATGTTTGACAATGCTGCATTGTCTGTGCTAGTGACAAGTAATGTTTAACGATGCTGTGTTGTCCTAGCTAGTGACAAGTAATAATTGATAATGCTGCATTGTCAGTGCTAGTGACAAGTAACGTTTAACGATGCTGTGTTGTCTTAGCTAGTGACAAGTAACGTTTGACAATGCTGCATTGTCTGAGCTTGTTCGAATCATTGCCCTGCAGTGAAAAATCTCACCTTCGAGGATAAACCCCAAGGAGTGCTGTAAAACTGAAACTTTTTTCTTTTTTTATATTTTTTAAAGCCTGCCAGAGGGTGAGATGGTTGTCAGGGTGTGAGGGTGTGGGTTGTCCCATGTGATAGCATCAGAATGTGTGTTTGCGAGGTGTGAAGCGCATTGTTTGTGTGATTAATATCATGGAATATAAAACCTGATTAAAATCTTGCTGAAAAAAACAAACAGCCATGGATGTGTGTTTTGCAAGAAATTCGAAGGTTAAAAAAGAAAAAAAGATTTAACACACACGCACACACACACCTATCTATATAAAAAGAAAAGAAAAAAAGAAGAGTGTCGACAGCGTTGACTAGTTTTCACTTTTGATTTTATGTGGCTGTGTAGTTGACTATTTGATTCTGTCTCAGACATGAACATGTTTTAAAAGTCTGCTTGCACATACACACTCACACACACACACAAGAGGAACGAGACAGAAAATAGGTGGAAAAACAAACAGATAACACACGCTCACTGGAGGGGACTGAACTCGAACCTGAAAATATTATTTTACAAAGATTGTAGTTTAGGTTCAGTCAAAAGCCTGTCTAACAACTAGTCCTCGCTAAGATACTGATGAGTAAATATAAAATTACAGGCATCATTCATATACATATAGGCATGAATGAGAGTGGAATTTTCTGCATGAAAATTCCCATACAAAAAACACAGTGTATTCACAGTGCCAAAGAGATGAGATACAATTCTTTATTTTTTATGAGGGTAATAGATAAGCGTGTACGCCTGAGAGAGAGAGAAAGAGAGACAGAGACAGAGAGACAGACAGACATCCGCTTTGAAAGAGAGAGGCAGACAGAGAGAGTGAGACAGGCAGACAGAGAGAAGACTAGATACAATTCTTTATTTACAAAGGTAATAAGCATGTGTGCTACACAGCCACATAAAATGTGTGCTCCAGCCCTCGCCCAGACAAGGTACTATTCTAGATCTGAGAGAGAGGAGAGAGAGAGAGAGAGAGAGAGAGAGAGAGAGAGAGAGGAACCATAACCAGAAGAAGGGGGGGAAAAGCCAGCGGCTAGGCGGGGTCTTGTTCTACGGGAAGTAACTCATACCTTTTTTTAATACTAAGTAGAAAGAGTTCTTTCCCGCCTGTGATCACGGGCTGTGTGCCACGGGAAATAACTTCTAAAAATGTTTTTAAATGCCGAATAGAAAGAGTTGGTTCCCTTACTCCACTTCCGTGTGTCTCTCTCTCTTCTGTGCCTGTTTCTCAACTTGGGTATTTTCACGCTTAGAAAATCGGGTTGTTTTTCACAGGAAAAATAGCTAACGCGGGATGGCGCCACGCTGTTTCTTGATCGCCAGTTTGTCTGGCCGGTGAACTAGAGACACAAGTAATCAGCAGTCTTCATTTTGTGTGCTGGTTGAGTGTTGCTTTACGTCCACAGAAACCGTAGGTTTTATTTGGGACGGGAGCCCAGGGCGCCCACCTCGACTTTCACACAGCTCCTGAGCTCTGATTTTGTGTGTATTTGCACTTGAGTTCTTGAGTCAGGCGGTAATGAAAACGTTATGGGTGTATTTTGGTGCGACAGAGAAAAACCTTTGATAAATAAGCTCTTCTCATTCTACAATAGCTCTTTACTGAGTGATAAAAACAACTGACAAAACAAAAACAAAACTCGCTCTTAAAAACAAAACAAAAAACAACA
This sequence comes from Alviniconcha marisindica, assembly GCA_018857735.1. Lineage (NCBI taxonomy): Eukaryota > Metazoa > Mollusca > Gastropoda > Provannidae > Alviniconcha > Alviniconcha marisindica. The sequence goes on from JABMCL010000891.1 coordinate 37,269, forward strand.
ACAAAAAACAACAACAACAAAAAACAACACAAACAAAACAACAACAACAACAACAAAAAACAACAAGCTGAAATACATGTCTCAATTTTTGACTGAATTTTTCCGTTCTTCTCGTTTTATGTTGTTTAGCGGGCGCGCCGTTGTCGCCCAGAACGTGTCGTGCATGTTCAAACTGGAATGGCGACTGGAATGGAATGGCGACCGACTGCGTCGCTCCCCGGCTGCGTGGCTG
>JABMCL010000891.1:47500-52500 GCA_018857735.1 Alviniconcha marisindica
CTATTTATTGTTAATTATAACAAAACATAACGTGCAAATTTTGGTCTCCTGAACAGTTTTGTTCATTCACATTTTACAGCGATGGTATGTTTCAAAGCAAATTTCCATTTCAGGACAATAAAGTATTATCTTATCTTACTTTCGGGCGTAAGCCCCCCCCCCTTTTCAAGGGACAAAATAACACTTGAACAACAGTTAAACAGCGACACCAAACCAACATAACAAAACAGCTCAAGCTACAAAACAACACTTAAATACAACAGGTTAACGGTGAAAAAAAAGAAAGAGATGTAGGATATTTATCCTTTGCGCCGAGCTGTTTTGTTATGCCGTTATGGCGTCACTGGTTAAATGTTCGGTTTAAGTGCGGTCTTGTAGTGCTTTAAACTGGAGCTTTCCCTCGAAAATGTATGTTGTGTTTCAGTTGTCAAAATAAACAGCGTTTTTTGTTTGTTTTGTTTTAACCGTTTATATGTTTGGATCTTTTATATCAGAGTTTCGCGCCTTACACCGAGTATTTCATTACTACTGCCATCAGTTTGCAGAGGTGCTGTTAACGTAAAATTGTTGAAGGGAATGAGAACTGAAGGATCTGTTGTGACGAGGCACAACTGGTAGATTTTCGGACGTAAGCCCCCCTTTTTCAAGCTACAAAAAACACTTGAACAACAGTTAATTATGAACACCAAAAAACAACAACAACAACAACAACCCCCCCCAGCTCAAGCTGCAAAACCTGCAAAACATATGCAGTGTTAATATAATTTATATGCAGTGTGTATATAATATATATATATATATATATATATAATATATATATATATTATTATTATTGATGTGTGTACTATAGTAGCGTGTGTGTACTATATGTATGTGCTGTATTGTATATTGTATGTGCGTGTGTGTTGTGTATTAGTATGTAGTATGTCGTGTGTGTACGTTATGACTGTGGATGTAGTGCGTTGTACAAGTGTTATGTATGTAATGTATGTCGTGTGTATGTGGGGGTATGTATGTATGTATGTATGTATGTGATGTAGATGTTGTACGTATATGTATGTTGTTTATACGTGTGTGTACGTATATGTATGTGCGTGTGTGACTATATGTGCTGTGATAGTTATGCGTGTGTGTACGTATATGTATGTGCGTGTATGTATAGTATGTACATAAGTGCGTGTGTTGCTTGGACGTATATGTATGTGCGTGTATGTGTATGTATGTGTGCGTGTGTGTACGTATATGTATGTGCGTGATGTGTATGTATATGTGCGTGTGTGTACGTATATGTATGTGCGTTTGTGTATTATGATGTGCGTGTGTGTACGTATATGTATGTGCGTGCATGTGTATGTATGCATGTGCGTAGTATATGTATGTGCGTGTGTGTATGTAGTATGTGCGTGTATGTATATATGTATGTGATGTTGTATGTGTATGTATGTGCGTGTGTGTGTACGTATGTTGTGCGTGATGTGTATGTATGCATGTGCGTACGTATTGTATGTGCGTGTATGTGTATAGATGTGCGTAGGTAGTAGGTGTAGGTGAGTAGTGGTAGTGGTAGTAGGTGTAGTAGTAGGTAGTAGTAGTATGTGTTGTGTGTGTGTATGTATGTATGTATGTATGTATGTATGTATGTGCGTGTGTGGGCGCCACAGCAGGCGTATTAAAATGAACGACTGACAAATTGATTGATTGGCTGATTGATTAACTGACTGAGTATTCTTGATATTTAACGCCCACTTCAGCACACAGGTCACATCAGAGCGAAGAGTGATTAATCAAATCACGCGTAAAAGTCTCACTGACAGTGCGTGACACATATCACTTTATTGTGGCGGGTTAGCTGGTTGGTTACTTACCCGCTGATCTAGAAGTACATAGAGAGCGGCTCGCCAATCGAAAGCGTTGATGAGGGGGAGGCCAGCTGTCAGCCATGTTGAAGAGTTCAGCTGCTCTCTCGTGTGTGTCGTGTTTTTTGTTTGTTTGTTTGTTTGCTTGCGAGTGTGTGTGTGTGTGTGTGTGTGTGTGTGTGTGTGTGTGTGTGTGTGTGTGTGTGTGTGTGTGTGTATGTACGTGTATATATGTGTGCGTGCATGCGTGTGTGTGTGTGTGTGTGTGTGTGTGTGTGTGTGTGTGTGTGTTGTGTGCGCGCGGCGCGTGGTGTGTGTGCTGCGTCGTGCCGCCGCGCGTTGTGGTGCGTGCGTGCGTATATATGTATATATGGCTGGATGGATGGATGGATGGATGTGCGTGTGTGTATATCGTACGTATGCACGCTAGCGCTCGAGCGTGCTCGAGGGTGTGACCTCTACGTACTTCCAAAAACAGCGACGACAGCTTGCTACAGATACTGCGAACACTTTTTATTCTTTTTATTATATATATATATATTTTAATTTTATTTTACAACAAACGGGCTCCATGGAATACATAAATATTTTATTTCCCGATAACCCGACACTCACGAAGCACACGCATCAAGCCGCCGCACGGCCCTAGACACAGAGATGAGAGATGCTACGATAACTCTCCCAAACGGAGTCATGAGGGGTTTAGGGAAATATGCAATTTGCCTCAAGGGGCCATTCAGTTATGGAAATGAAATTCTTTTATTTAAAACAACCACATGTGACGGACATAAATCTGAAACGCTACGGCCGGGCGTGGTTAGGCTGTAGGGGTTGGTTTGGTGCGTTTTTTTTTGTTTTTTTTGGGGGGGGGTGTGGGGGGGGGGGGGAAGGGTGTGTTATTAACACACATGTATGCCAGTCTGGACTAACGGACCGACTGATACACGGACGCACGCGCGCGCGCTACAGAGAGAGAGAGAGAGAGAGAGAGAGAGAGAGAGAGAGAGAGAGAGAGAGAGAGAGAGAGAGAGAGAGAGAGAGAGAGAGAGAGACAGACAGACAGACAGACAGACAGACAGACAGACAGACAGACAGACAGACAGACAGACAGACAGCAAGACAGAGAGAGACAAAAGACAGACAGACAGACAGGCAGGCAGACAGCAAGAGAGAGAGAGAGAGAGAGAGAGAGAGAGAGAGAGAGAGAGAGAGAGAGAGAGAGAGAGAGAGAGAGAGAGAGAGAGAGAGAGAGAGAGAGAGAGAGAGAGAGAGAGAGACAGCGAGCGAGAGATGGTTGAAGAGGGAGACTATACCTAACGCTATACTGTCACCATCAGAACGATTCCTGCGTTAAGAATTAAGGTGGGCAGCGTTGAGAGCCATTGTAATGGTTCATGAATTGTGGCTGACAAAGTCACAAGACAAGCGTCCACAAACCGCAACTTTTGAAGAGAAAGGGAGGGAGAGCTGCAGCGAATGACAGCCATTTTAACCCCTTCCCTGCCACGACGTCTCTTGAAAAAATAATGGCCAACGAAAATGCGAAGCTTGAAACCCTTCGGCCTGTCTGTTTTCTTTTTCGCATTGGCATGCGTGTGGCAGGACTTCCATCAAAACGTACAGCACTGAAAGTGGACGTTACAGGACCGGCAACTACACGTTTGCAGTGCGCGTCCGTGCACCTTTTAGCCATGAAATTTCGCAGGATGGGGCAGTGAAGGGGTTTAACGATTCATTAATTGTGACTGACAAAGTCACAAGACACTGAGTGTCCACAAACCGCAGCTTTCGAAGAGAAAGGAGAGAGAATGGAATCGAACCGAGGTCTGGCCTGAGCTCGCCAGCCTAACGCCTTTACCGCTAGGCCAACAACACCGGCAGATGAAAATAATAAACATGGTGCTCAACGTCCACAGAAACCACATGGCTCATTAGGGACGGGGACAGGGGGATATGGTCTCCCTCTTCTCCCACCACCTCCATACCCCACCCCCACCCCTTCTCCCCGTCCTTAATAAGTATTATAGTTTCTGTGGACGTTAAACGCCGTGTTTACTTGGGGAAGATGTGTGTGTGTGTGTGTGTGTGTGGAGGGGGGGGGGGGGAGGGAGGAGGGGGGGGGGGGGGGGGCAAGAAACGAACAGCTTGTTCGCGCGCTCCGACCGGTGATGACCGAAGAGACCGTCATCCACAGTAAACATGGTGCTTAACGTCCACAGAAACCATCAGGCTTATTAGGGACGGGAAGAAGGGGTGGGGGGGTGGGGGGGGGGGGGGGGGGGGAGGGTGGTGGTGGTATGGAGGTTGGGTGAAGAGGTAGATTATATACCTATCGCTACACTGTCACCAACGCAATGACTCCTGCATTAAGACAGGCAGCGATGGGAGCGATGAAATATTTCGTTAATTGTGAGGGACAAAGGTCACAAGACAGCGTCCACAGGCCACAACTTTTGAAGAGAGTCGAAGCCGCGGATTCGAACCTTGCGAGGTCCCTCTGCTTACCAGCCTAACGCCTTTACCGCTAGGCGGCCAAACCGGCTCACACCGTTAGCCACCACCGGAACAACGACGAGGAAGGGACGACTCCTTGTACTTGAAGAATGAAACCAACTTTGCGGTTTCGTGAGGTGGACGAAAGGGTTGCAAGCACTGCCCAAGAGTGCCCGAGTGACGAGAACTTTTTAATAGTTTCCGTCATATTGCTTCAGTGGGTAATTTCAACTTTGATAATTCGCCTTTCCCTTGCGAAAGCCCAATTCAATTAGGCGTCGAAGCAGATAGCCTTTAGCTGCATATGAATCGCATTATTTGACGTGTCGGCTAACAAGATACGCTGGGGGCGGAGAAATTAGGGATGAAATCGTTTTCGCCGACGAGCACTGGAACCGGTCAATTTGGTCTCCGCGTCAGGGTAAGATAATAGGAAAAAGAAATGAGCACGAGGCGTTAGACAATCCGATTTCTTCGCTTGGAGACTGCCGCATAATGTAGGTGGCGGTGTGTTTACTTGGAGACTCTCCAAAGCTGTATGCAGCGTCTAAAGACACAGACAATGGTGTATGTGGGTGTTATATAATATAATTATGTTATATTATATATATATATATGGGGGTAGTTATACTTAGATTAAATGTATAGCGT
>JABMCL010000891.1:60000-70000 GCA_018857735.1 Alviniconcha marisindica
ACAACACACAAAACAAACCAACACACCAACACTACACACACACACACACACACACACACCAAAACAACACACACACACACAACCAACACCCCAAAACACACAAACACAAAAACAACCACACACACACACAAACCCCAACAACAACAACAACAACAAAAAACCAACACAACAAAACACACAAAACACACACACACACACAACAACAACAACAACAAACCAAACAAACAACAAAAAAAAACAAACACACACACACAAACACCCCACCACAACCAACAACAACAACCACACAACAAACCCCACACAAACAAAACAACAACAAAACAACAACAAAAAACCCAACAACAAACCACACACAACACAAAAACACACACACACACACACACACACACACACAACCACACACACACCCAACACAAAACAACAAAAAAAGAAACAAACAACAACAAAAAAAAAAAGTAACAGAAAAAAGTGTTTAAAACTTTTAGGCTTTTTTAAATCGCCCCCAAAAAACAAAAATCGGGAACAGAACGAGGCCCGACTCGTGTAGAATCAACACACAAAAGGGGGTTTAAATTAGCGCTCGAAAGACGTCACACAAGTACAACAACAAAGACCTGGGCGCTACCGGTAACTCTCACTGGCATGCGTGTAAATACTAAGTACAAAACTCACCGAGGTACATCCTTTTTTTTTTCTTCTCAAAACACAGTAACACCACCACGCCGTGTTGAAAATGTACAGTTTACCTGAAACCTTCCTCAATGAACCGAGACTGAAAAAGTTACTTCTCTTCCTCTTGGCCTTTTTCTTCCACGTCCGCCTGACTTCCATTCCGTTCAAGCCAGAGCTCAGAGATGTGTGAGCAGGGAGGAGGTGGGCCTGGGTTCTCATACCCCACCCCATTCTCCTCCCGTCCCTAATAAGCCGTATGGTTTCTCAGTGTGGACGTAAAGCACATTGAAGAACAGAGCTCAGGACCTGTGTGAGCAGGGAGGTAGGGCAGGGCTCTCATTCCCCCCCACTCGCCCGCCCACCTCCACCCGCCACCCCACCCCATTTTCCGTGTCCCTGATCTGATAAACCATACGGCTTCGTGGGCGTAAAGAATCACCGAACTCAATTGAAGTCAGCAGCCTTTCTTCTTCTTTTTCCCCCTTTTCCCCTCACTTTTTATTTTTTTTTAAATCAAAAAAATCGTCCCACAATAATAGGGCAATTCCATTAGGACGGGTTCGTGAACAGACGAGAAAACTGAACGCAATAAGTTACTCAGTTACTGGACTTTAACGTCCCGCCAACCGCATGGGGTCACCTCGGGATGAATCACACGTTCACAATTCTTTCACATCCCTTCCAAACACAAGTCACGAAATCGCATCTTTTTGGGGGCTAATAGTTAGTTCGCCGTTACAACGTCAAAAGCCAGCCATCTGTCTACCATCAATGGCGCACACAGTACGGTATTTATATTCCGTAGGCACTCGTGGTGGGAACCTCCTTAAATCGCTTGTGACTACTGATGAGCAAGGTGTTTTTCCCTCCGAATTGATTCCGCGGGCCAACACTTAAGGGAAACTGCATTAGCCAAAACGAAACGCAAGATCCAAACGCATAAGAGGTTCAAAAGAACGCTGTTTATTAGGATAAAACACTACCTGCGCGAATTTCCGGGGGTAATCCCTTTTACCGAGCTAAAAGAACGACACCTAAACAACAGTTAAACGGCGAAAAACGATGAAAAATCAGATGGAAAGCTAAACCACTTATCTGTTTTTGGTTCAGCTATGTTGTTTTCCTGTCCAGTGTTGGAAGAATGTTGTTGGCAGTTAACTAACTAACGCAGTTTTTTTTGTTTTTTGTTTTTTAAACGAGGAAAAGATTAAGGTGAAAGGACCGGGAAAGACAGAAATTAACACAAGGAAGCAATTCCTGGCAGTAGGCGAAGCATGCACGGCTATATTCTAACCTACTCCAGGCTTTAAGGGGAGAACATTTGTCAGCTCTGGGTTCAGAGCTCAGGAGCTGTGTGAAAGCCGAGGTGGCCGTACTGGGCTCCCCGTCCCTAATAAGCCTTATGGTTTCTGTGGACGTAAAGCAACACTGAACAAACCTAAAAGTGTCAGAGCTGTGAGAAAGTCGAGGTGGCCGTCCTGGGCGCCCTATCCCTAATAGTCCTTATGGTCTCTGTGGACGTAAAGCAACATGAAATAAGAACTCTGGGTTTTTAACCGAGGAGACCTTAACTTATGCGTCAGCAGTATCCCACTGCGGGTAAGGGAGCTAAGGGAAAGGTATGAACAGCATTATAATATTGTGTCCAATATTTCTGCTAATAGTCTATAGCAATTATGACTGCGGCAGATCAGCATGCCTTTCTCAAGGTCTAATGCGATATTTATATGATGGATTTTTGTCCAGTATAATTATCTGCTTATTAAAGGAAAAGTCCAAGGTTTTTAAGTATGCAAAATGACCATCGAAATGAGTCACTAGTTTCAGATTTAATGAAATAAAAAATGAAAAACAAAATGTTTAAGTAGGTTTTTGATCGATTTTATTTTCTGTAGGCTGGCCGAAGCTACTGTCTCGGCGGGTCTCCATCAGTCACGTGATTTTCTCGGAAGTGACGTCAGTCTGGGGATCAGTGCGGTTCCCATCTTAGATTGCTTCATTGAATGAGTATGCGTGTGGTCGACGAAAAGCTCTAACCATGCGTGGTTTCAGAAAATTGTAACAACCCACAAGCAACCGAAAGCATAGCTATGCACGAGTTGCCACGGAATCGACCCGCTGTGAGGCGAAAATGGGTTACATTTGTACAGTTCAAACGAGCTGACTTTGATGCTGCGCTTCATCAGTCACGCCCATTTATGTAGCGAGCACTTCGCGAGTGCGATTTCGAAACTTTATGGAATACCAAAGGGGTTTGCTTCAAAGCGGAATTTGTAGGAGTTCCACAGGGTAACCGACTTGGAAACATTTCCAGTTCGAACCTCCAAGGCCAGCTGACGAGCAGCAAGCGCACAGCGTGATACCAAAAATTGAGGGGTACACTGATACCCTGAGACAAGCGCTAACAAGGCAAAGACAAAAGTCTAACACGAAGACAACTGTCTGTGACAAGGAAAGACCAAACCACAAATGCTGGTGGCAAACTAAAAATCAGTGGCTACCCTTATCAGGCAACCTTAACTAACTCTAACTAACCCGGCTTCCATCTAGAAAAACAAAGGCTGCAGACTGATTAAGAAAAACGCTAATCAGGACTACCGATGACAAAGCATCGGGATGTAAACAAATGCAGACGAAAAGAGAAATGCAAAATGGATGCCCCAATCAGGCAAGCTAAAGCCCGTTCTTAATTGGGCGAATGTTTGTTCGCGAACCTAATTGGAAGTATTCGGCGAACCTAGTTGGTTCTTAATTGGGCGAACTTTTCTTCGCGAACCTAGTTGGAAGTATTCGTCGAAGCTATATTCGGGGTCCGAAAAGCTTCGCTCAACATGTTCTGGGAACATTCGCCCTATTCGACGATCATTGCCTATGATTGGCGCTAGGTTGTTCGCTCGTTTCGGAGGGAATTTGTTTATTTGTTGACTTGTGTGAGGCGCAGCCTTGTCTCGGAGACCCAGAATGAGATAGTAGTTAGTTGAATTACCCTGTGAGGGATGATGAAATATATTGACTTGACTTGACTTTAGCCTACATTTTCGATCATGCTGTCTGCTGCGCGTCTGCCGCAAGTTCGGGCCGAAGCTTGCATCTCATTACAAGCCAGTTGAGAACGAAGTAAAGTTTGAAATGTCGAACCTGTTCGGCGAACTAAAAGTTCAATAAGAAACGAATCATAGTTCGTCGAACTGTCCGAAGTATGTTCGGCGAACAAACATTCGCCAGTTAAGAACGGGCTTAAAGCGGGTACGACTTGAAAGGGCCATAACCAAACAAGAAGAACGCATGGTGGAAAAGAAGAGGAAAAGAGAGAGAAAAACAACAACAACACTTTCTGAAAAGAAAAAGGAGGCAAGAATGTCAGGAGCAACGGGACAAAGGCTGGATACACGTAATCCGTGTACACGATACAACCCACTTAGCAGTGACAACGACACGGCAGGGCAACAGCCGCCGACGAACTACCCCACACACAAAGAAAGAATGAGCGGACTCGCTAAACATCGAGACTACACCCCCCCCTCCCCCCCATTCCCCCTCCTCCCCACCCGTACATCGTAAATGAACGATATAACTCGAGAAACAAAAGGGCAAGCCATGAGAAAAAAACAGTGAATGGCAAGAACCGGCCATTTTGCAGCGACTCCCCAGAGTGACGTAGTACGCATATGTGCACATGATTTTCAGCGTCATTGCGATGCTTTCGGTACCACAGAAAATGCCCTTTTTCGTGCATTTATAACCCTTAGATCACAATTTCACCTACATCATCGTTCTCAGCGAACTTTAACGGAAATTGTGTCAAAAATCACCCCGAACTTTGGACAGTCGGTGTGAGTGTGACAAATTATAACGTTTTTATGTTATTTTTAAATGCTTTTAAATTAATGAGCCTTTCTTAGTTAGCTGAACTGCCCTGTGAGGGATGTTGAAAATATTTTGACTCGACTTGACTGGAGTTGATTTCTGCAGCGTTCCTGGATCTAACTTGTTACCCCCCAAACACACACCACACACCACAACACACACACACACACACACACACACACACACACACACACACACACAAAAACAAAAACAAAACAAAAAAACAAAAAAACAAACCAAAAACAACAACAACAACAACAACAACAAACAACAACAACAAAATCTTCTGGCTCGAAACACTATGAAGTGTCGTATTTGTGCCATACATACACCGAAAGTGAATCAGACTTTTACTTCCCATTTGATCAATGGCCCTTTTGCCCTGATACTACCTCGGCAACACCGTGCTTAAGGTCCACAGAAACCATAAGGCTTATTAGGGACGGGAAGAGGGGGGGGGGGGGGGGGGGGGGGGGGGTACGGAAGTGGGGGAAGAGGGAGATTATATACCTATCGCTACGCTGCCACCACTGACCAGAATGACTCCTGCATTAAGATGGGCAGCCACGAGAGCCGTTTTAACGGTTCATTAACTGTGAGGGACAAAGTCACGAGACACTGTGTCCACAGACCACAACCTTTTCGAAGAGAAAGGAGAGCCGAAGCGGATTCGAACCGAGGCCCTTCTGCTTAGCTCACCAGCATTACGCCTGTGTGAACTGGACCGCTTGGCCCAACCGGCTCCTACGATCTCCGCGGTGGATCCAGGCTTTAAATATCTAGCAACTATCCGTGATGATCCGTTTTGTCCTGTCAGGCTGTCTGAAGATCTGTCAGATTGCGAAACGGCTGCGGCCGTGGGTGGATCGAAGAATGATCAGCTACAGGGGCTGTGGCCCAGTGGTTACAATAACCCTAGCGTGCTATGCTGGCACTTCAGTAAACAATCGGCTGGGCCGAGTGGGTTCGACTCCCGGTCGAGACAGGAACTTTATGTGAAATAGGCAAATGGCGGTCTCAGTTTCGTTCGTGCGCGCGCGCGCGCGTGTGTGTGTGTGTGTGTGGTAGCGGGGCGGCGGGCGTAGCGTGCGGGGCGCGTGCGTGTGTGTGTTCGTGGGCGTGTGTGTTGTGTGTGTGTTGCGTGCGTGTTGTGTGTGTGTGTGTGTGTGTGTATGCGTGGGGTGTGTGTGTGTGTGTGTGTTTTTGTTGGGTGTGTTGTGTGTGTGTGTTGTTTGTTTCGTACTTCAATTTTATTGTGTGTGAAGTGTGTGTGTGTGTGTGGTGTGTGTAAACGAGAGAGAGAAAAGAGAGAGAGAGAAAGGGGGAAAAGGAGAGAGAGAGGGAGGGGGGGAGAGAGGAGAGAGAGAGAGAGGGGGGAGTAGAGAGGAGAGGGAGGAGAGAGAGAAGAGAGAGAAGGAGGGGGAGGGGGAGGGGGAGAGAGAGGAGAGAGGGGGAGGAGAGAGGAGGAGGAGAGAGAGAGAGAGAGAGAGAGAGGAGAGAGAGGTCCACTGAAGCGTTCATTTACTTACACAACCTCCAGCCCTTGACGCTCAGGGCTAAGGCTGAGTTGCTTGGTGGTGATTGCTATCAGCCATGTCACCACCGCCTTGATGATCGTAGTTGACACAGGCGTGAAAGACCTCAGCTGAACGACGTTTGTGTGTGGGTGTGTGTGTGTGTGTGTGTGTGTGTGTGTGTGTGTGTGTGTGTGTGTGTGTGTGTGGGGTGTGTGGGGTGTGTGTGTGGGAGGGGGAGAGAGAGAGAGAGAAGAGAAGAGAGAGAGGGGGTGTGTGTGTGTGTGTGTGTGTGTGTGTGTGTGTGTGTGTGTGTGTGTGTGTGCGTGCGTGTGTGTGTGTGGTGTGTGCATGCGTCGCAGTGTGTTGTGTGTGGCTGTGCGTAGTGTGTGTGGATGATTGTGTTGTGTTGTGAATGTGTATGTGTGTGCTGTGTGTGTGTGTGTGTGTGTGCATGCGTGCGTGCATGTGTGGTTAATGATCTGTGTGGGGTGGGTGTGGGGTGTGTGTGTTTTTGTGTTTTTGTGTGTGTGTGTGTGTGCGCGGGGTGCATGCGGGGTGCGTGCGGGTGTGATTTTTAATGTGTGTGGGGTTGGTGGGGTGTGTGTGTGTTTTGTGTGTGTGTGTTTGTAGGTGTGTGTGGTTGGGTGTGGGGTGGGGGGTGTGTGTGTGTGTGTGTAAACAAAATCAAAATTTTAAAAAGAAAAACCGAAGCGAAAAAAAAGCACCGCGAGTTTTTTTCAAGGGAGCGGAGCAGGGAGGTGATGGGGGAGTGCTCCCATTTTCCCGCCGGGTTTTTCGGTCAGTGAGTCTGAAAAAGGGCCCGGGTGGGAAAAAGTCTGGGAAATGTCACAACCACCAATTTTTCTTTTCTTTATTAGAAAAGGGGGAAAACCAAAGAGGCTGCCCCCGGGGGGCTAAAAAAACAAAAAAAACCCCCCCCCCCCCCCCAAAAAAAAAAAAAAAAACCCCTTTTTAAAAACCCCAACCCCCAAAAAACACCCCCCCACACCCTCTCTCTCTCTCACCCCCACACCCCAACCCCACACCACACCCACACAACACACCCCACACACAAAAAACACACACACACATTCACCCCCCCCCTCTCTCCCCTCCCCCCCCCCCCCCACACACACCCCCACACACACACACCCCCAACCCCCCCACACTCTCTCTCTCTCTCTCTCTCCCCCACACAACACACACACAACACACACACACCACCCCCCCCTTTTCTCTCTCTCCCCACACACACACACACACAAAACCCCAACAAAAACACACACACACACACACACACACACACTCACACACAAAACACACACACACACCACATCACAAACACAACACACACACACACTTTTTTCTCTCTCTCTCTCTCCCCCCACACACCCCACACAAAACACACCCCACACACACACACACACAAAAACACACACACACACACACACACAAAAATGACACACACCCCAAAATAAAAACAAACAAACAAACAAAAAACCGATCCCTGACAAACAAACAACAAAACAGAAAAGTGAGAAAAACAACAAAACCCGCAGAGCTTCTTCATTGAATAAATATTGAAGGCGCCTCCAAATGAAGCCTCACCTTCCGGCCGCGAACAACGACCCCGCTACTGAAACTGAAGATGGTACTGATGCACTCGGAAGAAACAAATATGGAGATGAGTAGATAAATCAGTCAGATCAACGGATACATACTTAAGAAGGTAAAAGTAAGCGGACGACTAGTTGGTTCTTAATGTCCTCGGATGTCAGATGACATACACAGCGGACGACTGAAAACGAAGGTTATTTAGGCGTCACCGAAGAAAGCAGAGCAGAAAGAAAAGAAAGAGAGAGAAATGAAGACAATACACGAAACCAATCCGACCTCACCATTTCGTCCCCGTCACTTCCGGTCACGTGGTACTGCGGACGTAGTTTACGTGTAAGTTTACCGTTGCTGTGGAGTTCAACCACCACAGCATGAGTCACCGCGGATCCCACACAACCACCTTGGGTGGTCTCCCTTCCGTCTATCTCTGGTCCACATCTGACACGTGTCTGACATTTGCGTGTGCGTGCGTGTGTGTGTGTGTGTGTGTGTGGGTGTGTGTGTGTGGTGTGTGTGGTGTGTGTGTGTGTGTGTGTGGGGTTGTGTGCGTGTGCGCGCGCGCGCGCGCAAAAGTGTGTATACACTATAATTATGCATAACTGGGCCATAGCTGAGGTAAAAAGTGACTCGAAACCATGCATTTAACCTTAAAATAGTAATAAAAATAGCAGTCATTATTTTTTTGTAGCGCCGTATCCCACCGACAAGGGTGAGAGCATCGCGCTTTACAAGATCAACAAACACTGTGTACATAAAACAACAACAACTCAGTTTGGATCGATAACCCAAAGAAGAGCTTGCTGAAGAGCTTGCACACAATCATGTTTGCGTGCTTTGAAGACCGGTTTCGCTGCAGAGTTCTGAATTTTCTGTAATTTTTCGGAGAAGGTAAAGTGGGCAGCCAAATAGAAGAGAACTACAACAGTCTAACTCGGAGAGAACCAAAGGCACAGACTGATGAGAGTTTTGGTTGCTTCATCAGTCAGGTACTGGCGGACAGAGCTGATGCGTCTGATTTCAACTTAAGCAGAACGGCAGACAGCAAGCAGAAAATGAATAGCTGGGGATTGAAATCGGTTATCCAAAACGAGAGATTCCGCTCTCGCTCCGAGTACGCAAACAGATGCCTGCTGTTTCCACTGGCCTTCGAACGTTTGATATTTCGACATCTTCAGATCTTCTCTCCCTCTTTTCTCTCTTTTCTCTTTTTTTCTCTCTCTCTCTTTTTTTTATTTTTTTTTTTTTTCGTTATTTTTTTTGTTGTTTTTTTTTGTGAGTATTGGGAAAATGGGGACTGCAAGTTGGTTTTGTTGTTGTTGTTTTCATGAACCTCAGTTTGCATGCAGACCTATTACTTCACTTTTTTAAATACTTTTTTTTTTTTTTTTTTCTTTTTAAAAACCGGGGTTCCAATTTCTTTTTTTTTTTTTTTTTTTCAGGGGTTCCCGGAGCTGTGTGGAAAGTCGAGGTGGCCGCCTGGGTCCCGTCCTAAAAAGAGCCTTTTTTGGTTTTTTGTGGGCGTAAAGCAAAAAATTAAACCTGCCCGGGATTGTTTACCGTTTTTTCCCCTAATAAAGTCAAACCCACATTTCCCAGGAAATTAAGGGTCCCCCATTTTAATCATCATCATCCAACTTTTTTTTTTTTTGGGGGGTGTGTGGGGTGTGTGTTTTGGTTTAAAAATTCCCTTTTCACGTGCCCGTTTCCCCCACAAAAAGTATTTTTGGGCATCTTTAATTTTCCCGGGTTCTTTTTGGGGTTACGGATCCAAAGGGCAAAGGGGCGGCCAAGTGCTAAGATAAAATTTCCCGCAAGGGTATGAAGTAATAGTCGAAGTAAAAATGCGCCCCGCCAAATTTGGATTGGGTAGACCAAAGCACAATGGGTTTTAGGGAGATTACCCCGAAAATAAGGGGCCGCGAGGGTGCAATTTTTTTTTTTCCCCCTGTGGCCCAAACAAAACACGTTTGGGTACGAGTACAAAAGTACTTACTCGACAGGTTTTTTTAACTTTGGGGGTAACCAAAGGGGGGGGGGTTTGGGGCGGGGATGGGGGGGGGGACGGGGGTGGGGTTTGGGGGGGGGGGGGGGGGGGGGGGCTGGGGAAGGGGGCCCCCCCCCACACTTGGAGCTGGTTTTTTTATATGCCCTCGATTAAAAATTGAGCCTTAAAAATCGGTTTCGATCTTCAAAACCATTTATGATGGCGACGTGAAACAGGTCATAACCACGCGAACTTAACTTGACCTAAAAAGAATTCAGCCCCCCCCCCCCCCGTTCAAAACCCAAAAACCCCAACCCCCAAAACCCCACCCCACACCCCACCC
>JABMCL010000891.1:75000-80000 GCA_018857735.1 Alviniconcha marisindica
TGTCGAAAGCTGAGGTGGCCGTCCTGGGTTCACACACAATAAGCCTTATGGTTTCTGTGGACGTAAAGTACTATGTTGATTAACTTGGTGCTTTACGTCCACACAAACCATAAGGCACAGCTGCTGAGCTCTAACAGTCGGCTGTAAGTATGTTTATTTACTTACTTACAACCGAGTGTTAAGAGCTCAGTAGCTGTGTCGAAAGATGAGGTGGCCGTCCTGGGCTCCCCGTCCACAGCAAGCCTTATGGTTTCTGTGGACGTAGGTAAGCAAGCAAGCAAGCAAGCAAGCAAGCAAGCAAGCAAGCAAGTAAGTAAGTAAGTAAGTAAGTAAGTAAGTAAGTAAGTAAGTAAGTAAGTAAGTAAGTAAGTAAGTAAGTAAGTGTCTTACGCCCAGTCAAGCAGTACGTAAAGCGACACTGAAAATCGCACTACGAGCGGAGAGAATGGCTGACGTGGTTTTGGTTGCTGGCTCGGCTCAGTTCAGTTCAGTTCAGTTCACTTCAAGATCGTATCTATGCGCTCGGAAAAGCCCATATGCGCTCCCCCGTCTCGCAGACGGTTTTTTTTCTCAACGTCCCCTTTGAAACAGTTCCAATGTTCGTCTTGATTGACGATGGCCCTCTCTCGTCCTTTAAGGGAAGATCGTCTAGCGATTCCTCTTTCCACGCCTCTCTCCTCCAAGCGATCGATCGACGGTGTGATGTCCTGTGGGTGTGCCCGCAGGTAGTGTCTCAAGCTTCTCAACACTTCAGATCTTCCGAGAAGCAAGCCACTTGTGAGGGTTGCTGGGACTTCAAGGAAAACATGTAGAGAGAGGAAGAGTTCAGTTCAATGTTGCTTTACGTCCACGGAGACGGTGCGGACTATTAGGGACGGGGAGCCCAGGATGTCCACCATCAGAGCCCAGGAGCTGTGTAAAAGTCGAGGTGGACGTCCTGGGCTCCCCGTTCCTAATAGTCTTTATAGTCTCTGTGGACGTAAAGCAACATTGAAGGACAGAGCTCAGGAGCTGTGTGAAAGTCGAGGTGGACGTCCTGGGCTCCCCGTTCCTAATAGTCCTTACGTCTAAATGGGCGCAAAGCAACATTAGAAGGAGAAGACTGAATTCTGGACCGATTTTCCGTTGTCTTCATGTCGTTTGATATAAAAATGCCAGCAGTAAAATGAATTTAGTTACTGTGCTTGTGAGCGTTTGCTATTATAAGCTTAGCTCGTTTAATGCTCATGCACTGGATTTTGTTTGTTTTTTTCTCCACATTTTCATGAACATAAATAAACTTTTGCTTAAACCATGACGTCCACCTCGACTTTCGCACAGCTCCTGGGCTCTGAGCAAACTGGGTGCTGTTTCAGCTTAAGTATATAAAAGAATTTCGAGGCCTGAATAAATAACGTTACGGTTACCAACTGCATAGAGTGAAAAATGGCGAACTTGTCAGGAAACTGAAGAGGGACAATTAACGCCGAGTTTGTTGCTGCGTCTTCAGGAAAGTACACAGAGAAGGCAACTGGGTGTTGTTTTGTTTCAGCTCAAAAGGAATTTAGACGGTTAATAAATGAACTGACGGTTATCAACTGCATAGACTGAATTCTTTAAAAAAAGAAAAGAAAAAAAAAGAGGATGTACCTCTGGTAGAGTTTATGTACCTAGTATTTACACGGATGCCAGGTGAGAGTTACCGTAGGCGACTCAGGTGTTTTGTTGTTGTACTTGTGTTACGTATTTCGAGCGCACTCGCACATAGAAGGCACACACACACACACACACACACACACACACACACACACACACACACACACACACACACACTCAACCTTCATTTCTCTACGCTCGTCTTTACAACCGAGAGTAAAGCGATTCGATTCACGTGAAAAAGGTGTCGAGTTCCCCGAGAGATTTCGAACCACAATACCCACCCCCCGCCCCCGACCTCCCCACCCCTTTCACAACAGGTTACTACCGTTCTCCTATTCCACTTTAGCACCTTGTCTTCTGTCGGTGCGTTTGATCGACAGCCTAGCGAACAGGCACGAGTAATGAGTTTCCGGTGGTCTGCTCCAAGAGTGGGAAAACAAAAAGCCCGACGTGGCCGATCTGAAGTGGAGATGTCGCACAGTAGGACACACTGGACGACGAGGAGACCTGCCCTCTGACCCGCCCAGCATTTGACGTCGGGGAGGTCCCCCTTCTGCTGAAGGTAGAAAGATCTTATACGCACGCAAGACGCACGCAGACAATGAGGCAGGCGCGCGCACGCGCGCATACACATGCATACACACACGCGCGCGCAGACACGCACTCACACACACACACACACACATGTACGCATGCACGCACGCACACACACACGCACACGCACATCCTCTCACCCTCTCTCTCTCACACACACACACACACACACACACACACACACACACACACACACACACACACACAATGACGCACTCACGCACGCACACACACGCGCGCGCGCACACACACACACACACACACACACACACACACCACACACACACACACACACACATTTACTTTCTCCAACACACAGACACGCACTCATACACACATTTACTTTCTGCAACACACAGACACGCACTCACACACACATACACACACACACACACACACACACACGCGCGCGCGCGCACGCACTCACACAGACAGACGGACACACACACACACACACACACACACACACACACACACACGCGCGCGCACGCACACACACAGAGTTGCAGCGGAAGCGACCTTTTTAGTGTACTCATGAGCAAAACCTATATGCAACTTTCTTCAGGAAATGTTTCAGCAGCCGATGGCTTTGACCGGCTTTTTACGCCCTCATCTGGAACCCGCCACTAATGAACTGGGCGCCACGCAGTTCTGAGCGTTTTCAAGTGATGCCTTGCGAGGATTTTACAGACGCTTCCAGCCACACGACAGTGACGCGTGGACGAGACAGCTTGGCGATTGGGTAACGCAACGGAAACGGAAGTGACGTCATCACCCCCTTCTTTCTCTTTGAGGCCTGTGGTGTATGTACTGTGGGCCAGAACTTTGATGTCCGTCGGTCGCACACGCCCGTTGTCTCATCGCTGCAGTGGATCGACTGATCAGGTAATAGTTAAACGTACCACCAAGGCTTGTGGTTACAGTACTTACAAAAGTTTTCGGTGTCAGTCATCGTTTGAGCCGAAGACTCAATAGACAGACGATTCTCACCTCTCCCGCCTTGGTCACGTTGGTGAATAACTTCCACCGATACTCATTCCCTTCTGCCGCCACAAATGAACTGAACACTTCTTCCCCCCCCCCCCCCACCCCCTCTCACCTCCCTCTCAATGACGAGTCTACACCCAACACACTTCCTCCCCTAGGCTCTCGCTTCTCCCCCCCCCCCCCCCCCCACCTCCAACCCCCTGCAGGGTTCTAAACTACACACGCCGTAACCCCTCATAGAAACCAGGCAACAAAGTTCTCGACTTTGGCGCGAAGGAGCACACTTTAAGCGGGTAGCCTTACACGCCCGTCACCCGAGCTAGGAAGCACCCCGCCAAGACGCCTGCAGCAACTTGTCGGGTGGGAGGCTGAGATCTTTGTCGCACCCGACACCCAAGCCAATCGACCTGTCGGGATCGCAGCGGCGGCGAGTGGAGGCGCCTGTACGGCACGGCGGCTCTGCCCGTTTGAAGGCTTGTTCGCGTTATTATTTGATGCCGGCCGCGGTGAGGGGAATTCGACAGGTATAGTCTAGTCTGCGCTGGGGGCGGCAGGGGGCGAAGAGGAGACCAGAAGTTGCAGGCTGGTGTTGGGGTTGGTTGAGTGTTGCTTTACGTCCGCAGAAACCGTAGGCTTATCAGGGACGGGGAGCCCAGGACGGCCACCTCGACTTTCACACACAGCTCCTGAGCTCTGTTCTTCATGTTGCTTTACGTCCGCAGAAACCGTAGGCTTATTAGGGACGGGAGCCCAGGACGGCCACCTCGACTTTCACACAGCTTGATGATCTGAAGTGTTAGTCCTCAGAAGTAGTGCATATTAGGGACAGCTGGACTCAGCAGGCTGCTTTACGTCCACTTTACACAGATGGCTCGATGACGGAAGCCCAGATGTCCCTCGATGTCAGCTTAAACATATTGGTCAACTAGCTCCAAAGCTGTTCATTGCTTTACGTCCACAGAGACCAGAAGGCTAGCAGGACGCAGGAGCACCGACGGCCACCTCGAACTATGGTTTCACACAGCTCCTGAGCTCTGTTCTTCAGTGTTGCTTTACGTCCACAGAGACCGTACGGACTATCAGGGACGGGGGGAGCCCAGGACGGCCACCTCCACTTTCACACAGCTCCTGAGCTCTGATGGTGTTGGGGATTGGGGGAGGTTTTTTTCGAAGTCCCACGGCGTCGCCCCTTGTCGCTTCGCCGGGATGGTCGTAGCTCTCTTTTTTTTTGTTTTTTTTTGCGAATTAAACCGTCAGTGTTCGAGTTCAAATGCTGCTTTACGTCCACAGACAGCGTAAGGACTATTAGGGACGGGGAGCCCAGGACGTCCACCTCGACTCTCACACAGCTCCTGAGCTGTTCTTCAATGCTGCTTTAAGTCCACAGAAACCGTAAGGACTTTTTAGGGACGGGGAGCTCACGACGTCCACCTCGACTTTCACACAGCTCCTGAGCTCTGTGGCGAATTCGAGTCCAAATGTTGCTTTAGGTCCACAGAGACCGCAAGGACTGTTAGGGACCGGGAGCTCAGGACGTCCACCTCGACTGTCGCACAGCTCCTGAGCTGTGAACGTCAGTGTAAACATGGTGCTTAACGTCCACAGAACGCTCCGCTCTCGACCAGGCTCACTGCGCTCTTGTTGCACGTGATTCTAAATAGTAAACATGTGCTTAACGTCCACAGAACCTCCGCTCTCGACCAGGCTCACTGCGCTCTTGTTGCACGTGATTCTAATAGTAAACATGTGCTTAACGTCCACAGAACGCTCGCTCTCGACCA
>JABMCL010000891.1:95000-105000 GCA_018857735.1 Alviniconcha marisindica
AAGTTCCACTTGACGTCAGTAACGCGTTCTCTGCTCTCTTCTCGGCTCATGATGACGTAAATGTAGTCCACGTAACGTCAGTAACGCACTCTCTCTACTTTCCTCTGCCCATCCGTCATCCAAGACGAAGGTCCACGTGACGTCAGTAACGCATTCTCTGCTCTCTTCTCGGCTCATGATGACGTAAATGTAGTCCACGTAACGTCAGTAACGCACTCTCTCTACTTTCCTCTGCCCATCCGTCATCCAAGACGAAGGTCCACGTGACGTCAGTAACGCATTCTCGGCTCTCTTCTCGGCTCATGATGACGCAATTAATGTAGTCCACGTAACGTCAGTGACGCATTCTCGGCTCTCTTCTCGGCTCATGATGACGCAATTAATGTAGTCCACGTAACGTCAGTAACGCGTTCTCGCTAGTCTCCTCGGCCCATCCGTCATCGAAGACGAAGGTTCTGTCAGTGCCAGCACGCGCACAGCAGTGGGCAAATTTGCTCTGGATTTTACGGGCTTACTTCGGGGCGGTAATTAGAATTTATTTCAAAGGCCTGATGATGCAGAGGGCCCTCGGCCATTGTCTCCGCGCAGCATCCCCAAATACGGTTCGCGCCCATCCTCTAATAACGTCAGACGCGAAAATTCTTGTGGTCTGCACGGTCCATCATTCCGGAAAAACGCCACTGCTCTTCGCCCGTAGGCATGGGGATAATGAGTGTGTGTGAGAGCGGGAGGGGTGGGGGGGGGGTGGTTTAGGAGGAGGATGGGGGGGAGAGAGAGCATGGGGGGGGGGGGGTGAGGGGGGGAAAGAGGGGGGGGAAGAGAGAGAGAGGCGAGAGAGACAGAGAGAGCAGGACCAAGAGAGAGAGAGGAAAGGAGATGAGGAGAGAAAAGAGACGAGAGAGACAGAAGAAGAGACAGAGCCCGACAGACAACGACGGGAGACGGGACGACAGACAGAAACAGACAGAAGACAAACAGGCCACAGACAGACAGACACACAAACAGGAGAGAGAGAGAGGAGAGAGAGGAGAGAGCAGAGACAGAGACAGAGACGAGACAGAGACAGAGACGAGAGAGACAGAGACAGAGAGAAGTCGAAAAAGACTGAATAGGAAACCTTCCCTCTCGAAATACCACCCCCCACCCTCCCCTGCCCTGCCCCCACTCACATGAAGAAGAAAAAGAAGAAGAAGAAGAAGCTAACAACAGTAACCGTAACAACAACCTCCACCACCACAATAATATGCGAGCTTGACAACGGCAGGAACATGACTCTGACGGTCACCTCAAGATTCTCTCGAAAAGATGCGTTGCAGCTTTTCGAAACTGTTGATCCGGGACATGAATAATTTTGATATGTTACCGCATGCGTATTAGGATTATATCACGTAAATCACTGTGGTAAACAACAGTAAATGTAATCAATTTACTCCCAAACGTATACTGTATGCATATGTTGTTGCTGGTCGCTTTTTATATAGCGCTATTCTCCGCTCTCGAGCAGACTCACTGCGCTTGCATGAGATTTACATGAGTGAATAGATTGTTATAGCGCGTTTTTGAATATCCACTGGTGTACTTACAGCGCTGGCATGGCTGGTGCCACATGAAACGCTGTCATCTCGGCGCGTTCTGTGTACACCATACAACTATGCACCATGTCACCTCATGCAAAGCCATATACGTAAGGTGTATGCGTGTTTAACCTGCCACCTGCACTTTTGGCAGAATGACCGGGGTCTTTTACGTGCTACTGCGGTAACATGGGGGTGGAACGGATACCGAAATATGGTCATTATGGACACTGACACGAAAGAAAAAAAACACAGAAAAACGAAAAAGAGCAATGAAATCATGATATGCATCCTCCTCCCACCCCACCCTCCCTCCGTGACCAATCAGCTTGTCTGTTTTTACTTGCAGTAGCTTTGTGATAAACACTACTCCAAGCTCAAACCGTAACCATAGCACGACCTTCGTTCAAGACTAGGCCACGCTAATTCGTCTGTTAGTTGGACGGAAGATCACGTGACAAACAAATGGAGAGAGAGAGAGAGAGAGAGAGAGAGAGAGAGAGAGAGATTTTATTTACGATGATAACAGATAAGTATGTATGCTTCTCTTCTTTTTTTATACTTTTTTTTAAATTTACATCCAAGCCCCAAGAGAGAGAGAGAGAGAGAGAGAGAGAGAGAGAGAGAGAGAGAGAGAGAGAGAGAGAGAGAGAGAGAGATTGATTGATTGATTGATTGATTAAACTGTATTTCTCAACGGTGAAGATATTAGCACACAGGCCGACTCACATATCTGCCGTTGCTACAGTACTACTACTAACCAAGACATCCACAATGATATATTATGATAGAAGGATATAGACAAATAGAACATCAATAATAATAATAATAATAATAATGAACGAGACAGCAACCGCAACGGAGAGAGAGAGAGAGAGAGAGAGAGAGAGAGAGAGAGAGAGAGAGAGAGAGAGAGAGAGAGAGAGAGAGAGAGAGAGAGAGAGAGAGAGAGAGAGAGACAGACAGACAGACAGACAGACAGACAGACAGACAGACAGACAGACAGACAGACAGACAGACAGACAGACAGAGACAGAGACAGAGAGACAGAGACAGAGAGCTCTGAAAACCTGTTACTGAAAATATTGACCTTTCTCTCTGAAATACCACCCCCCACCCTCTCCTGCCCTGCCCCCACTCACATGAAGAAGAAGAAGAAGAAGAAACTAACAACAGTAACCGTAACAACAACCTCCACCACCACAATAATATGCGGGCTTGACAACGGCAGGAACATGACTCTGACGATCACCTCAAGATTCTCTCGAAAAGACGCGTTGCAGCTTTTCGAAATTGTTGATCCGGGACATGAATAATTTTGATATGTTACCGCATGCGTATTAGGATTAAATCACGTAAATCACTGTGGTAAACAACAGTAAATGTAATCAATTTACTCCCAAACGTATACTGTATGCATATGTTGTTGCTGGTCGCTTTTATATAGCGCTATTCTCCGCTCTCGAGCAGACTCACTGCGCTTGCATGAGATTTTACATGAGTGAATAGATTTGTATAGCGCGTTTTTGAATATCCACCGAAGTGGGGTACTTACAGCGCTGGCATGGCTGGTGCCACATGAAACTGCTGTCATCTCGGCGCGTTCTGTGTACACCATACAACTATGCACCATGTCACCTCATGCAAAGCCATATACGTAAGGTGTATGCGTGTTTAACCTGCCACCTGCACTTTTGACAGAATGACCGGGGTCTTTTACGTGCTATTGCGGTAACATGGGGGTGGAACGGATACCGAAATATGGTCATTATGGACACTGACACGAAAGAAAAAAACAACAGAAAAAACGAAAAAGAGCAATAATATCATGATATGCATCCTCCTCCCACCCCCACCCTCCCTCCGTGACCAATCAGCTTGTCTGTTTTTACTTGCAGTAGCTTTGTGATAAACACTACTCCAAGCTCAAACCGTAACCATAGCACGACCTTCGTTCAAGACTAGGCCACGCTAATTCGTCTGTTAGTTGGACGGAAGATCACGTGACAAACAAATGGAGAGAGAGAGAGAGAGAGAGAGAGAGAGAGAGAGAGAGAGAGAGAGAGAGAGAGAGAGAGAGGATTTTATTTTACAATGTACAGATAAGTATGTATGCTTCTCTTTTTTTTATATTACATCCAAGCCCCAGAGAGAGAGGGGAGAGAGAGAGAGAGAGAGAGAGAGAGAGAGAGAGAGAGAGAGAGAGAGAGAGAGAGAGAGAGAGAGAGATGATTGATTAACTTTATTTCTCAACGGTGAAGATATTAGCACAAAGGCCGACTCACATATCTGCCGTTGCTACAGTACTACTACTAACCAAGACATCCACAATGATATATTATGATAGAAGGATATAGACAAAGAGAAATCAATATAATAATAATAATAATAATAATAATAATGAACGAGCAGCAACGGCAACGGAGAGAGAGAGAGAGAGAGAGAGAGAGAGAGAGAGAGAGAGAGAGAGAGAGAGGGGAGAGAGAGAGAGAGAGAGAGAGAGAGAGAAGAGAGAGAGAGAGAGGGAGGGAGGGAGAGAGAGAGAGAGAGAGAGAGAGAGAGAGAGAGAGAGAGACAGAGACAGAGACAGAGACAGACAGACAGACAGACAGACAGACAGACAGAGACAGAGACAGAGACACAGAGACAGACAGACAGACAGACAGACAGAATAAATAAAAAGAATCGCTTGCTCGAACACTTTCCAGCTTTTAGCGAGCGTAAGAAACCTATCGTCACGGCGCGAGTCGACACCTCCAAACTTCCTGCACAGAAAGAACTTTGTCGGACCAGCGAGAGCGCGCCTTAGCAACGAATCGTAGGGTTTGCCGGTTTCATTCACCGTCGCCATTTTTATTTTATTGTCGTCTGCGGAGTCGGTGGAGCGCTGCGCCCCAGCACCTGAATGTTTCTGGCAATTAGCCGGCACCGTGTGTCCACACCGAGTTCGACCCTCGCTGGAAGTCCATGTTCCCGGGCCCTGGGGGCTGACATATAATTTTCATCAGCGGTAGGAAGTTGGAGGGGGAGCCAGTAAAACCTCGCACCGTTTCGCCTTCCCTTCGGTGCCGCTTTTGCACGCGCGTCTGACGGGAAGTCGGCGTTTTGATTGACAGACTTGTTTATATCGGTAATGCACTGATCAGTTTCAGGCGGGGTGGGGTGGGGGTGGGGGGGGGGGGGGGGGGGGTCTTCGTGTATCTAAATTGTTGAGGACAATGACAAAACAGGTAACATTCTGCGACGCGTGTTACTGAGGGGGGTGGGGGTGGGGATGGATGGTTGGGTGGGTGGGAGGAGGGGGGGGGGGGGTTGTGGTGATGGGGGTGGAAGCCCAGATGGAGGAGAGGGTGAGGAGTACGATGTGTCCGTGTCAATAGTCACGCTCTGTTGAATTGCGTTTCATTGTTTCAGCACTACCTGAATGACTAAATACGCATTTGGTGGAGGTTGGGGGGGGGGGGGGGGTGGGGGGGGGGGCGGGGGGAGGAAGGGGGGGGGGGGGGGGGGAGTACGGTGTCCCTGTGTTAATAGTCACGTTCTGTTAAACTGCTTTCCATTGTCTCAGTACTGCTCGGATGACTAAATACACATTCAGAGAGAGAGAGAGAGAGAGAGAGAGAGAGAGAGAGAGAGAGAGAGAGAGAGAGAGAGAGAGAGAGAGAGAGAGAGAGAGAGAGAGAGATGAGTGCACGCACGTACGCACGCACACGCACGCACACAACACAACACAACACAACACAACACAACACAACACAACACAACACACACACACACACATATATATGCACGCGCAAATACATCAGTGATGGAGATGGTGGAACAAGAAAAAGAAAAAAAAGAAAACGTTTGTGGGAGGAACTACTGAAGATCAGAGTGAGTGAGTGAATGAGTGTGTGTGTGTGTGTGTGTGTGTGTGTGTGTGTGTGTGTGTGTGTGTGTGTGTGTGTGTGTGTGTGTGTGTTGTGTGTGTGTGTTGTGCAGTGTGTGTGGTGTGTGTGTGTGTTGTGTGTGTTGTGTGTGTGTGTGTGTGTGTATATTGTGTGTGTGAGTGTGTGTGTGTGTGAGTGCGTGCGTGTGCGTGCGTGCGTGCGTGTGCGTGCGCGCGCGCTCGTGTGTGTATGTGTGTGTGTGTATGCGTGTGGGCGTATGTGATTGCTGTGTAGTTAGTTGTCTCTGTTGTGCGCCAAGTCTAAGGAACGAACAAATTACCAAAGCCACATCAGCTCTCCTTCCCCGCTTCAGTTGAGTTCAGTTCAGTTCAAGATTGTATATAACTATGCGCTCGGAAAAGCCCATATGCGCTCCATCCCGTCTCCGAGAAGTTTCCCCAACGCTGCCTTTGAAACGGTTCCGATGTTCGTCTGATTGACGATGGCCCTCTCTCGGTCCTTTCGGGGAAGATAGTCTAAGCTTCCAAAATGATTGTTTATTATGGACACCGTAGATAGTCTAAGCTTCCAAAACGATCGTTTATTATGGACACCGTCTGCAGCCAAACGAAAGATTACAATGACTCACACCGCTGCCCTCCTTAACGCAGAATCATTCTAGCGGTAAGTAAGTAAGTAAGTAAGTAAGTAAGTAAGTATGGTGCTTAACATCCACAGAAACCATAAGGCTTATTAGGGACGGGAGTCCAGCGGTGACAATGTAGCGTTAGGTATATCAGCCCCCCCCCCCCCCCCCCCCCCCACCCCCCACCGCCCTGCCTGCCCCCCAACCCACTGCTCCCCTCCCTCACCCCACCCCACCCCGCCCATCCCCCAGGACCTTGTGCGGATAATGAACCACCTGGTTTCTGTGGCCGTTAAACCCAGTGACCGGACCATCGGTAAACTCCAAGTATCTCAAAGCGCGTGGTACGCCAAAGTAATGGATGTGCGGCGAAACACCTGTCAGAACGAATCAGCCCGAAATGGATAACCACAGCCACCGACATTTTGCGTAGCGTGAATAAAGTAGATGGGGGTGGGGGTGGGGGGGGGGTGGGGTGGGGAAAAGGGGGGGGGGGTTGAGGGGGGCGGTGGGGGGGGGGGGGGGGGGAGGGGGGGGAGGGAGGGGGAGAAGGGAGGGAAAGGGGAGAACTCTGATCTGATGGGACACCTCTGATTAGGAAGAGAGATGGGTGATAGGGTGACAGGGTAATTAAACTTGCCCGGGACCTTCTCCCTGACAGACACTGATCGACGAGATCACGATTTGTCAGTATTTAGGAAGTTTCGGTTTTGAGTGTGTTTACGAGGTCCTCCGCGTCCAGCTGGTGATGCTCATAACGTTTCATTCCAAAAGGTTGCTGCTGCTGCTGCTGCTGCTGCTGCTTCCTTGTCCCACAGCCTTGACGTCTAGAAAAGGTGGTCATCGTCGGGCGATGCTGCTACTGGTGGTGCTGGCGCTGAAAGCTGGACAGATGTATGCTTGTTGTTGTTGTTGTTGTTGTTGTTGTTGTTGTTGTTGTTGTTGTCTTGATGCAATTTTCGTCGTCTTCTTCTTCTTCTTCTCGTCGTGGTCGTCGTCTTCGTTGTTATCGCTGTCCGTCTTAAAATCGCTCTGTGTGTTGTTGACGGGACGTTAAAATACGTTACTAACAAACTCGTTGCTGTTGTTCTTCTTGTTCTACGTCTTTTTGTCGTCCTGAAATTAAGTAAGTAAACACGGTGCTTAGCGTCCACAGAAACCGTACGGCTTATTAGGGACGGGGAGAAGGGGGGTAAGGGGGTATGGAGGTGGGGGGAGAGGGAGATTATAATTATACCTATCGCTACACTGTCACCACCAGAATGATTCCTCTTAAGATGGGCGGGATGGGGCCATTTTAGTGTTTCAGTAGGAAGGGGTGGCAAAGTCACGGGACAGTGTCCCAAACCCAACCTTTTTGAAGAGAAAGGGACCAAGCGGCGAACCAGGTCCTTCCCGCTTACCCAGCCTAAACGCCTTTACCGCTAGGCCAACCGGCTCACCCCCCCGAGTTATTGATGATCGCTTATATATAGCGCTATTCCCGCGCTTTGAGCAGATCACGCGCCCGTGATTCTACGGATGAATATTTTTATAGCGGTTTTGAATATCCCCGAAGTAGTTCTTCGCGCGGACCCCTTGGTCCCACATAAAACTGCTGCCTCTCGGCGCAAGTTCTGTGTCACCATAAAACCATCCCATGTCATTCATTAAAGCCCTATAGGTTAGGTGTTTAGTGTAACCTCCCACCTGCCTTTTGGCGAATGCCGGGGGTTTTTAGTGCTTTTGCGGAACACGGGGGTGAAAGGATACCGAAATAAATCAGCACTGAAAGTCGACCCTGGAGAAGAAAATTCGCCCGCCGCCCCTGCAGGGATTCGAACCCGCGACCTTTCAATCACGAGTCCGGCGCTCTAACCACTGAACTATCCCCCGCCTTGTGCGGCTGACTGGACGTTAAAAATCCAAGTACTGACGTCTTCTACTTCGTTATCTTCTTTTTTTTAGCCTCGCCTCCGTCTTCTTCATCGTCCTAGGGGGGACCCTAGGTGGTCGGCTGGACGTCAAAATCCAGGAACTAACTCACTCTTTTTCTTCTTCTTCTCGTCATGAGGTGACCCTGAGTGTTTGACGGGTCGTTCAAACTAAAGAACTAGCTAACTAGCTAACCATCCATCCATCCATCCATCCATCCATCCATCCATCCAACCAACCACCCAATCAACCAACCAACCAACCGATCGACTAACTAACTAACAAAAAACCCAACAACAACAACTAATAAAAAAACTAACTAAATCTTCCTTTTCATTTTCCTCTTCTTCACACCCTGCAGCGGAATACCGCATAATTATAGCCTACACAAGTTAAAATAGTTTGCTGAAAGAAGAAGAAGAAGAAGAAGAAGAAGAAGAAGAAGAAGAAGAAGAAGAAGAAGAAGAAGAAGAAGAAGAAGAAGAAGGAGGAGGAGGAGGAGGAGGAGGAGGAGAAGAAGAAGAAGAAGAAGAAGAAGAAGAAGAAGTAGAAGAAGAAGAAAGTAACTTCTTTTTTACCAAGTTGCTTCGTATTTTAGCAAGTTACTTACTTACTTACTTACTTACTTTCTTCTTCTTCTTCTTCTCGGTTCTTTATCTTCTTTTTCTGTTTCTTCTCGGTTTTCCTTCTTCTTCTTCTTCGAGAAGAAGAAGAAGAAGAAGAAAAAGAAGAAGGCTGACAAAAACCAGCCCTTAGTTCTTGAAGCCTTCACTGAACTTACTCAGTGGATCACGTGCCGGTTCCATCCGAAGTGGGACTACGTCTACCGGACGGACATCGACCACAGCCGACCCTAACCCCACCCACTCCCCACAACAACAAAAAAACAACAACTGCGAGATCAAAGGCACTAATCACCCAATAAAAAGGACTGCCGATATAAATCGTGTTGAGTTACGGAACCGGCTGATACTACCCAAACTGCCCCTCTCTGACAACCGAATTCCAGCCTAACGTTTGTCTTCACTCCCCGGGATCATGTAATTTTAGACCTGGACAGAAAAGCCGCGGCGGCCCCGTTATCAGATTCCCCCCTTCTTTCTGGCCGTTACGCCGGCATTAGCGTCCTCGGTGGTTAGCTCCGGCATCCATTTGGGCTGTTTATGTGGTCACGTGACCGGATGACGTGATCTGATTCGTCAAAGGGGGCCGCGTTTCGGTGATACTCCGGTTATGATTTTCTCTTCCGGGCGCCATGTTGATTTGCGTGTCAGATGTCCTACTTTTAGCTCCGCCAGGCTTTTATTTTATTTTTATATATTTTTTATATCCTAACGATCCTCGGTAACGGTTTGTTTCTGGTGTCACTTCAGATATATCCACAGTTAATCAAAAATACAATACTGAACAACAACAAAAGACAAGGAGCGAGGAAGGAAGATTAGAGAGACAGAGAGAGAGAGGGAGAGAGAGAGGAGGGGGAGAGGGAGAGGGAGAGAGAGGGGGGGAAGAGATAGGGGGGAGAGAGAGAAGAGGGAGAGAGAGAGAGAGAGGGAGAGAGAGAGAGAGAGAGAGAGAGAGAGAGAGAGAGAGAGAGAGAGAGAGAGAGAGAGAGAGAGAGAGAGAGGGGGGCGAATCGGACAGTAGCAATTAACATTAATATAAAAAATATATATAAAAATAATGCTGAGATTTAAAGAGCGCCCACCTACTGGAATGCACAAAGTGCTTCATAATGAGCAACATAATTATTACACAGGATGCATTATACAATATTATATAAAGCAAAGTGTTGAGGATGTACCTCTGGCGGAGTTTAGGCAGGTTGTATTTACTCGCATGCCAGGTTAGAGTTAGCGCAGGCGACTTGGATCTTTGTTGCTGCGTTCCAGTGACGTCTTTCTAGAGCTGACTAATATGACTGGCGGGAGCTGCGGCAAGTATCATTTTTGTCGCGACAAAAGTTTTGTCGGGACAAAACACGTCTTTGTCTC
>JABMCL010002817.1:0-15000 GCA_018857735.1 Alviniconcha marisindica
TGTCCCTTGTGCAATCCAGGCAGGGTCTGAAATTGCCCAACAAACCCCAGGCTGGTTAAGTGACTTGAACAGTAAGTTGAATAACATCCTCTGCCACTTGTGTGAACCAGGCAGAGTCTGAAATTGCCCAACAATTTCAAGTGACTGTTCCCATGGGATGTTGAATAACATCCTCAGTCCCTTGTGTGATCACAGCAGAGTCTGAAATTGCCCAACAAACCCCAGGCTGGTTAAGTCACTTGAACAGAAAGTTGAATAACATCCTCTGCCACTTGTGTGAGCCAGGCAGTCTTCAACCTGCCCAACAAACCAAAGGCTGCTTAAGTCACTTTAACAACAAACTGAATAACATCCTCTGCCAATGACACTGCCACGTATTATGTGATCATGGCAGAGTCTGAAATTGCCCAACAAACCCCAGGCTGGTTAAGTCACTTGATCAGGAAGTTGAGAAACATCCTCTGCCACTTGTGTCATCCGGGCAGGGTCTGAAATTGCCCAACAAACCACTGGCTGGTTAAGTCACTTAAACAGTAACTTGCCTTTGCCACTTACGAGATCCAGGCAAGGTCTGAAATTGCCCAACAAACTCCAGGCTGGTTAAGTCACTTGAACAGTAAGCTGAATAACATCCTTTGCCACTTGTGAGATCCAGGCAGGGTCTGAAACTGCTGAAGCAACCCCAGGCTGGTTCAGTCACATTAACATCCTCCGACACTTGTGTGATCCCGGCAGGGTCTAAAATTGCCCAACAAACCCCAGGCTGGTTCAGTCACATTAACATCCTCTGACACTTGTGTGATCCAGGCAGGGTCTGAAACTGCCAGAAGCAGGGTAGGAGGCAGGCTGTGCTCAGCTACCACCAGAGATGGAATGATTTTCACATTTCTTTAAAAAACAAAAAACAAAAAAACAGATGGGCGGTGATATTGGTCATACTGCTGTTTCCTACCGGGGGCTGGCTACCCACGCAGCGTCCACAAACCACAGGCTTTGCAGAAGAAGGAAAAAGCAGAGATTTAAACCCACAGCCAGTACAGCCACAAGTTTACAAACCTGGTGCCAAACTGGTAAATTGAAAAATGCACACCTCATCTCACTTTCTGCTTTGCAATCATAGCTATGAGTATGACAGACTTCTAAGGAAATGGCAGACTACGTCTAACAAAAAGCTCACTTTCTGCTTACAAAC
This sequence comes from Alviniconcha marisindica, assembly GCA_018857735.1. Taxonomy (NCBI): domain Eukaryota; kingdom Metazoa; phylum Mollusca; class Gastropoda; family Provannidae; genus Alviniconcha; species Alviniconcha marisindica. Next base: position 1,193 of record JABMCL010002817.1, read on the forward strand.
AAACCCCTCACTTTTTCAATTTCTGCTTCACAACAGTTGGCCAACAGCAGAATGGTAGGGTGACCTTTTTTGCAGACAGACCTACACTAATTAGTGCTAGTCATTATTAGAGGATTACATCTAAGACAAGGAGCTCCCCTGTACCCACAAAACAAACACACACATCTTTGATTACATCAGGGCTTTTCAATCTCATGGTCTTACAATGGCTCCATACAACTCTATCTCACTATGACTAACTGTTTCAAACGCACAGTTAAGCATACATGTATACAGCAACTGAAAACTTTTCACCCACCCACCTGAAAAGAGTGCCCTTCACGCAGCACTCTTCTTTTGTTGCTGCTGTTATTTGGCACTGTGGAAATTCTTGGTTTTGTGTGGAAGTTTTTATGCGCTCTGTATAAATTTTCATCCATTCATTCATTCATCAGTCCTTACCCGAATTTCCTTAAAGAAGGGGGAGCTTCGTGCCCACTCCACCATGAGGAAGAGCAGCTGGTCCACCATGCCGCAGACGATGGGCAGCAGCTGCTCTGTGTGGCTGATCCCGTCCATCTGCCGCAGTGTGTCCGTCAGGAAGCTCAGCATCTTCTGCTTCATCTCTTCCTCATCCAGGAGGTTGGCCTTGATTTCACACAGCAAGGGCGGCAGGGTGGGCCGCTCAATGGGGAGCGGCGGGACCCCGTACCCACGCAGCGTGTCCAGGGTGGTGGTGCCTGGGGGGGTGCCGTTCTCTGAGGGGGGCTGGGCGGAGAACCCGGAGGTGGGGTGGGTCTGGAGAAGGTAGGGGTTCTCCAGCGAGGAGGGGTGGGGCTGGGGGTGGGGCTGGGTGTGGGGTGGTGGTGGTGGGAGGTGGCTGCTCCGTCCGTGGTTGCTGTGATGGTGAAGGCCGTTGTGCTGCGAGTGCTGGGGGGTGTGGAGGTTCAGCGCCCCTGTCGTCCCGTCATCCAGGTGCAAGGGGCTCCCACCATCCCCGCTGTGAACCCCTCCCCCAGGGAGCCCCCGCCCTCCCCCCGAGCTGGCGGAGTGGCTGAGGTTGCTGTAGCTGCCCCCTGACGTGGTGGTGTTGGGCAGCATGCCATCTCGGCCATCCCGCATCCCATCAATGCTGCTAGCACCTACCACTGCTGCCGCCATGGCCGCAGCCATGGAGGAAATGTCCGCGTGGTTGCCCAGGTTGGAGGGGCTGAAGCCCAGGCCTAGACTGGCTTGCAGCATGGCGGGGTCCGGCTTGATGTCAGGGGGGGAGCCAGGGGCGCCCCCTGCCCCCTGCATGTTTGCCTTGCACTCTGCCATAATGTGCTGCTGGGAGCGAATCTGCTGCTGCTTCATGGCGCGGTCGCGCTTGTACATGGGCCCAAACTTGTTCCGACCCCCTCTCATCCTGTCCTGCCTCACCGCTGTGGGAGGAGAGAGAGAGAGAGAGAAAAAAAGAAAAAAAAGATTAAAGCATTTTCAGTTTTACACCTATTTCCAAGAATGATAACTAACATGCTGTACTGGGAAGATAGACAGTAATGGCTACCACAGGTCCAAGAAATGTAAAATTTTATAATATAAATTTTGTAAATGACAGTTTCATAACACCATACACACACACACACACACAAAAAAGGAAAATGACTGAATTAAAATAATGCTGCATCATATTCATAAATAAGCCCAGCTACACATAATTTCTTGAGCTGGTCAACTTCGAGGGTCTCGGAAGACTAAACAGTGGATTTACAGAAGGACTGGTCTGTGTGAAGGGGATCGTTTACGCAGAAGCTAAGGCTGATGAACATCAACTTACTGTTTTGAAGGGCAGGCTTCCTAAAATCTGGTCTGAAAAAAAGTGGTCCATGGACCTCATCACCCACACAGCATGTCCACATCAAACTATCCATGGACCTCAACACCCACACAGCATGTCCGCAGCAAACTATCCATGGACCTCATCACCCACACAGCATTTCCACATCAAACTATCCATGGACCTCAACCCCCACACAGCATGTCCGCATCAAACTATCCATGGACCTCAACACCCACACAGCATGTCCACATCAAACTATCCATGGACCTCAACACCCACACAGCATGTCCGCATCAAACTATCCATGGACTTCAACATCCACACAGCATGTCCGCATCAAACTATCCACAGATCTCATCACCCACACAGCATGTCTGCATCAAACTATCCATGGACCTCATCACCCACACAGCATGTCCGCATCAAACTGTCTTTGGTTCCTATCAGTGTATCACCATGTGATGCACTGGGACAGTTTTCTACTTTAGTGTACATACTGTAGGTGTTGCTGTTTGGCTTTCTGAGGTTTGAACTGCCTGTAATCACTGTCATTGTCATTTTCTGCTTGTGGTATCTCAGTCTGGGTGTTAACTTGCTTTTTTGTACAGCGAGCCGAACCCTATTATATATTAGAGGTTTGCTATGGACCTGATTCTTCAGTAAAAGGTGCTAATAACATTAACAGGATGGAGTGTGGTGGAAAATAACAAGCACAATCTTCATACACACCTTCCAGCTTCATACCAACGTTGAGACATTTCTGAAATCTGCAGTATGGACATCTTTTCCTTTGGCTTTTGTCGATGGGACACTGTCGGCTGTCTACACATGAATACACTTTCTTGTTCTGTACAGTTCTTTTGAAGAAACCTGTCACACACATAAAACCATTTATAAATGCATTTATATCAACAACAACAACAACAACAAAAATCATCATTTGTAAAACAACAACAAAACTAAAATTAAAAGGACAATTTGCTGTCCATACAATGAACATGCATATCAATCAAAATTATCTCTGATCAGAAATAAGCACAACATTACAGGGTTTTTTAAGGTTTTTTTTTTACACAGATGCAAATAATGCAGCTACTCATTCTAAATCTTTTTTTAGCATCAGAGACGCTGCATTTGCTCACAGCTGAAGTCACATACTGCTTGTGCAGCCTCACTCTCACCTTTACAACTCTCACAGGTGAGCAAGCCATAGTGGTACCCCGACACCTTGTCCCCGCACACAGGGCACAGCTCATCAAATCCAGACTTGACATCTGGTGGGTACTGTGACTCAAGGTTTGTACTGGATGCTGCGCACACAAACACAAACACACTGTTAGTTTCACACAAACACAGTTGTGTAACATGATCAGAAAACACTGTTCAATCATACAGGAGAGCACACTGCTTATTTTCTCAGTCACACAGCTGAACACACTGTTCATTTGCATGCAAACACACAGCAGAACACATTGTTTACTTGCACACAAATGCACGGCAGAACACACTGTGTTAGTGTCTATTTGCTCCAAATCACACAGCAGAACAAACTGTTTATTTCCAAGTGCCACTGGAGCATGAAGAGCAATTACAGAGCTCTTTACAACATCAAAACTGAACTCCTCAGTCATATCACCAGTCCAAACTACTGCCATCAACATCTGGCATTTGAAACTTTCAAATCTGTCTTTTCCAACAAAATGTGTCTTCAAATTTCCTCATGTTAAACAGGTCAACACTAACTTACAGGCTGTTTACCAGTGTTCTTGTGGTATAAATTATACCATAATGAACTGATGTTTGCTAGTGTCTTCACTCCAGCCATTCAGTGTATGTACACTAGAAGCCGACTAAGGAGAGTTGGTGGCCAGAGCGAATGCACTCTCTCAAAAGCCAAACATTAGACATCATCAAGAGTGGTCACTGCATGAATGGCAACTGTTATGAGCTAGGCTTTGAGCCCACCTTGAGATTTCTCCAGAGTCAAATTCTAATATGTGCAGTCTGCTACAAAAGTCCTTCAGATGAGACAATTACCACTATATATACTGAGGTCCATTGTGTACATGCACAAAGATCACTCATGTATGTATACATGTATCAAAATTCCTGTATCCCATACATGTCAGAGTTCAGTGGATTATCATTATGGTAACAACAAAATAACCCCGCATGCCCTAAAAGTGTCAGCAAAGTCTTCAAAGTGTTGAACATGGACACCTTTATGACCATACAGAAGAAGAATGGTCCTTTTCACAGAGGGCAAAACAAAGTATGTTCCATCATTGCTGACAACCTCAAACACAACCACAAATCAGGGTACTAACTCTTTTCAGCTTCTGTCTTATTCAGGTTACTAATAATAATACTATGCTGTTTGACTGCTGCCATACAGCTTCTTTTCACTGACAGCTTGTATCTTGCAAACATCTAGGTCCACTGATTTTTTTTTAATGATCTGTATTATTTTTCTGACACTAGTGACAGGTCAGCTGTGTTGACATTATCATAACAAATAGAACTTGATGTGAAGTGTACTTTCTCTTACACTACAGAGAGAGACAGAGACAGAGAGAGGAAAAAAGAAGATGAAGGAGAAAAGAAGAAAAAAAGGCAAGCCCGGAAACATGAAAGCACATATTCAATGTATAGTCAACAGCTACATGAAATATTGGGACCAAAATGATGCTGAAAATTCTTTGACTATGGACACCACAATCTTAAGTTTGACTTAGAGTTAGAGCCTCTGATGTCAACACTCCCAAAATCCAAACCACAAACATGTAATCACTGAAGACGCGCTTCCTTATACAAACAAGAGTTAACACATTTCAGCTGGACTGTACTGTATACTATAACGTACAAATATCGGTCAGTCTATCACTGAATCCCTGGCGTCAATCTGTGTCAATGACCTTTTGCTGACCCGAGAGCGAAATGTCCATCTCACTTTCGACATGGCTTACAGATCTGTAGTCAGTTCCAGTACCACAGATAACATTCAGTTAGAAGAACAGCCGAGGAAATGCCATCAGTGATGACTACTGATAATCTGAACGTGTAATATAGTCCTGAGACAAGAGCAAAACGAAGCACAAATCATTTTCCTTTCATTTGTTACTACTCAGTGAAATATCCAGTCTGTAGTGTCCACTCAGGGGTCAAAGCGAGACAATTTTGCAGTAAAACAACCGATCACACAAATCACATGATCTAATTTTAACCATACGTACTCTCTGACGTTTCGACATCCATGGTAGTAGCTTAAATCGGGGAATATATTCACACTTAGCACACCTCTCTCGTGAAACAGCTTCGACATTTTTCTTCTGCTCAAAGCCTGTCGGCCATCTTCGATCATACTACCACCTTTTCTGCTCTCGCGGGACTGAAGAGTTCCTATAGTCCGTTCCACACAAAACAAACGCTCACAGCGCATTCGTCATGCGCATGCCTATAAAAATAACGAGAAACAAAAACAAAACAGTAACCTATAATTTTCTTCCTTTCTAGGAATAACAACAACAACAACAACAACACACATACACCACACATATAGCTAAAATGAATGTTGGAAGAAGGCAAATTTCTAAAAAAGAAAAGGAATGCGTGAACAACTGCTGGTGAGGTTGACAAAAAAGAAAAGTTATGATAAAGGAGGGGGGAAATGAGCACATGATAGATCAATTTTTAATGCCTAGTCAATGAATACATGAATGAAACAGAGCAAAGACAAAAGCAGGAATACTAGTGTGTGAAAGTCACAATAACCAGTTTTTGTTTAGTTTATATTTTATATCGTGCTTAAGCTCAATGCAACAATGCCCAACAGCAACAATGCCCTACAGCAACAATGCCCAACTCTTCAATAAGAACATACATATATATATATATATATATATATATATATATATATATATATATATATACTTTCAGACAAGCATTTCAAACCAGTGCTGCTGTGCATATCCTATGTGGGATCTGATTTTTGTTTGCTTGTTTAATTGTTTGTTATTCATGTGTGGCATCCACATTTTCCTTTCAATGGAATAAAGAACAACTTGGCTAGAACAATCCCAGTGAGGTGTATGCACTTACACAGTGCCAGTGATGGTTGGATGAGTTCTAAATGCTAACCAAAGTTAAACAGTTGACCATAGTTAAATGTGTGTGTGTGTGTGTGTGGTTGTGTGTGTGTGTGTGTGTGTGTGTGTGTGTGTGTGTGTGTGTTTTAGTGTCATGAATAAAGTGCAAATTTGTGTGATGTTTGTACACATTTTCTGTGTTTGGATGGTATATAATTATGTATTGTTATAATTCATTATTTGTTACTGGTTAGTGTTAATTTATATGATTGTGTGTTTGTTGTTGTTGTTTTGTTCTGTTATTTGTTTTGTTTGTTGTTGTTTCATTATTTGCTTTTGTACATATACATCATTACATACATGTAGTTTGTGAAGCAGATCCTGCTACAAATATTATTATTAGTAGAAGTAGTAGTACAATTTGTCTTCATATTTGTCCACTGGCACTATGATAAAAAGGCTTACATCACAACAGACAGCTCATTCTCTTGTATTGCAATATCATAGGAGAAATCCTGAGTGACAAGTGATGTGATGACACAAACAGCAGCATCGTATAATTACATCATGACATATGAAGTCTGTTTAGGCACTGGATTGTAATCTTGACAAGTTCACCTTTCTTTTTAACAAAGAACACATGACATCCAAAGTTTCTGGTCTTTAATACTGCATGTTTTCTCTACAAAAAGATTTGCATTACAACATTCACAGGTCTATTTTACAAGTAAATTTACAGTGTAAATTTGTTAGTTGTTATCTGCTATTGGTGTCACCTTCACTAATCTTTCAGCATGTGGGGTTATTTCTTTCCTTTAAGCCAGCCACTGTATTGGTTTTGTTTTTAATGGCTGTTGTCCTTGATTGCTGACCTTGATGACAATAAAATCCCAGGCAGAAAGAAGCACTACAGATGCATGCATGTAATACTGTGTAAGATTATACCAGCAAGGGGCAACACTTTGTACAGTTATCCCAAGCCTAAGGGTAATGGTTGACTGCCAATCTGTGGAGCACATGTCAGTTTTAGAGGTCACATTATCCTTGGCCTTAGCATTGAGATTTGCATAGGTCCAACCTGCTGGGAGTATACATTGCTTCTGTTTACGTGAAGGTGTGAGGGGAACTTTGTCACCCAGTCAAAATATGTTTTTATACATTATACATAATTATGCATCTAATTTCTAAACTCAGCTATACAGAATACATACAACTTTATTGTGTTATGAAATAAATTTGTCTTTGGACAGGATAGCAGAAACAATACACAGAGTACACTAGATGTACTAATATTGTTGCTACTTAATCCGACAATGGATGGAAACTGAATTTATTTGAATGCAGAATCAAGTAATGAAAAAGAAGAAAAAGATAGAGAGAACAATGGGGGAAAAAGAAAGAAAGAAAGAAAGAAAACGAAAAAGAAAAACACAGAAAAACACACAGAGAGCAAGCGAGAGAGAACTCGAACTCAAAAACTTTATTTTCCAAGGATTGTAGAGAGAGAGAGAGAGAGAGAGAGAGAGAGAGAGAGAGAGAGAGAGAGAGAGAGAGAGAGAGAGAGAGAGAGAGAGAGAGAGAGAGAAGATGCCTACTAATCTTCTTAAAGCATTTCTATATTAAACAGAGTTAATGATTTAGAGAGGGGGAGGGGGGAGATGGGTGGGGGGGGGGGGGGGGGAAGAACTCTAAAAAGATATAATACTCACAGATAGTACTAAGTAGCGTTACAGCCATTTGAACCTATCTAACAGCCAGTCCTTGTTATGCTACAAACACACACACACACACACACACAAAGTAACACAACAACACCAACTGGATTAATGCAGCTGCTGAGAGAGAGACTGATTGATTAAACTTTATTTCTCAATGGTGAAGATATTAGCACAAAGGCTGACTCACATATATCTGCCGTTGCTACAGTACTACTAATAACCAAGACATTCACAGTTAAATATTATTACAGAAGGCTATAGAAAAATACAGCATCAGTAAAAATAAAATAAAACAATTAATAAAATAATAATAACAACAGAGAGAGAGAGAGTTGTGAGTGCTTTGTTTGCAACATACTTTTGTTGTGACAAAGGAATTGTTTTGTCCTGACAAACACATGTTTGTCGCGACAAACCTTTCGTCGCGTCCAAAAAAATACTTCTGGCAGGAGCTGCCAGAGGTGTTGTTTTTAGTCACGACAAACGTTTTGGTTCAGACATTGTGTCAAAACTGCTAACCACTTTGGTATTTTTGCAGGTGGAGGTGATTAAGGGGTGCAAGTGTGTGGTGGAACCTCAGCACGCTCCTTTGAGTGTCATTTAAGACTGAACTTAATAGTTATTCCCTGTGACGCCACCCGACAGGATATAAAATGAAAATAAAGACATAAACTGTCTTGTTACTTTAGCTTTAGCTTAGAGAGAGAGAGACAGAGAGAGAGAGAGAGAGAGAGAGAGAGAGAGAGAGAGAGAGAGAGAGAGATTGTGTATGAGATTGTATGTTTTTAAGATATATTTTTTAAATCATTCTACTCATGTGTAAGGCACATTTTTGCTGCCAAAGAACATCTGACATTTTGCTCCCATTTTTATCTTTAAAAAGTGTGATGATTTCCTCGTTTATAATATGGTATGGACTGATGCTTTCCCATCAACATTTAACTTATAACTATGTCCATATATGGGAAAATGACTGTATTTAAATAATGCAGCATCATATTTAAAACCTCTAAATAAACAGGTGTAAAATACCAGCTCGAACCATGTAAAACATTTGTCAAAAACAATTGTCACAGATTTTCACAGAGCAACCAGAATCTGCTTGTCCTAGCCACCATCTTGTTGTAATTACATGCCAGAGTTTTGTGCTGAGGCCAGTCCACTAGAGGGGTTGTCCTAAGCCCTTCCCCCTCCCCCATTCAGTGCAAACATCAGCGGCCCAAATCAAACTGGGTATGTGTACCTAACACTGGACCTGGGGGTCAAACTTAAACTGGATTCCTGTTAACTGTTAATTTCCGGTACTTGACTGGCTAAGATCATCTCTCTCTCTCTCTCTCTCTCTCTCTCTCTCTCTCTCTCTCTCTCTCTATATATATATATATATATATATATATGTATATATATATGATCTATCTATCTATATATAGATCTATATATCATATACAAGGCAGCGGGACAGAGGGTTAATGTTATGATACATACATTATATATATATGTGCTAACATCCCAGAAGACACACACACACACACACACACACACACACACACACACACACACACACACAATGGACAAACAAGAGTTTATTTTTCATTAAATGTAAATGAATACACACACACAAACACACACACACACACACATGCACAGTGACATTTGAAATTGAAGCTGATATACAATGATTCCACATGACCTGAATGTTGGTTTTGGTAATAATTATTATTAAGATGAGACAGTATATGAATGTTAATTAATAAAATACTGTTTGAAATTAAACTCTATTAAATTTACAAGAAGAAAACCATAAAAATAATTACTTATTCTGCTAAATGTATACTGGTACTGAACGACAGATCTCAGCATCTTGATACTGAGATTGATGAAAGGCAACAGATATGACTGTTGACAACCTAGACATTGGACCACGAAGAAGAAGAAACAAACTTGAAGAGAAGCAAAAATGCACACCACCACCGTCTTTCTGACATGAGGGTGACTGGTGCAGAGACATGAAATAAACTGTACATAATGTCAATCTATAGATGTATATAATATGCACAGATGACAACTGATGGATTCAATTTCACACACAGGTAGTAATTGTAAAGTAACTGTACATGATGTAGATAGATCTATATATGCACAGATGACAACTGATTGACGGATTCAATTTCACAAGCACGCACACACACACACACACACACACACCACACACGTGAGGTATAGAAACACACATGCAGGCAGGCTGGCAGCTAGACATTGAGTATTGAAAACATGAACTTAGAAAGCTACCCAGCCATAAACAAAAGGAGAATGGGGGGGGGGGGGGGGGGGCACGGGGTGTTACAGTAAAGTATTAGTAGGTTTGTAAGCAGTAGGACTGTGTTGTGAAAGCACCCTGGACTTGAATTTCCCAACAAAAATTAATTATTCAAAATGTGTAATCCCCCTCCCCCCCAAAAAAAAGAAAGAAAGAAAGAAAGAAATATGTTCAAATGTTCAAGGCCTGAATTCTGGTTTGGATCATAAATAATATTCCAGTCCCTACCACAGCACCCCTTGCCCCCATGTCTCAGGATAATGGGTTCATGCTTCAGTCTTCCAATTTTTGAAGTCAAGCTGTCAATGACATGGTTTTGTGTCTCGTGCTGTAGGTACGACTACGAGAGAGTACAATAAACGAAACAAAACGAACAGAGAGAGAGAGAGATTAACTATTTTTTAGGTATGACCAGACCAGTCCGGTTATCATAACGGTCCTCGGGGCAAACCTTGACCAGCACAGCCAGTCAAAACGAAAGTTCTTTATTCCTACTTGAAGGCCGCCAGATTCTGCACAGATCTACGACTACTACTAGTTTTGGAAAACAAGCAATGTAAATTGTGCGCACGCAGAGAGAGAGAGAGAGAGAGAGAGACTACACACGTGCGTGGTCAATATAAGCATCGTCATAACACACACTCGTACGCATCACCTTGGTATTTACACCGGTCAGAAACAAAACATCCAGGAACGGACTATAACTGCTCGCCCGAGCTCGTCGCCCATGTTCGATCGTCGTCTAATAACTGTCCAGTCCCCTCCGCAGACACGCACAGCCCCACCCCCCCTCCTCTCCATCATCAATGGCAGCCATCAGACTCCTCTCGTGTGTCTTCGAATCAGCTGCACGATGGGAATACTGTCAGCCCTGACATTTATGGGCGTAAAATACCAAGTTACTTACTATATTATTATATATTCAGAATTATATTGTATACCTGGAGCTGCAAGTCCTTTAATTCTTTATATGTTACTACAAGGCCGAATGTGGTCACCACTGGCGCTTGCTGTCAAGTGGCCACACTTTCTGTGCAGATCTAACCCTGCATATATTCTGTGTAAGTTTAAAAATTAAAATTACGTTCCTGTCTAAATTTCTGGTTTTCTCCTCCCCCCCCCCCCCCCCCCCCCATACACTTTCTTCTTCTTTGGTTAAATGAGTAAGTGAATTAGACTTAACTCTTAGCAGTTTTTATACTAACTCTGACTTGTAGGTTGAAGTTTCTGCAACTGGAATTTCAGGAGAAAAAGAGAGAGTGGGTTGGGGGGGGGGGGGGGGGGGGGGGGAGAAAAGAAGAGAAGAGAAAGGATGAACTGCTATTGTCCTTTACACCTAGAACTGCCTATTTTCACATATTCATGGGAAATACTCTCTCTCTCTCATAGTTAACCCCACCTTTTCCATACTTTTATGGGGGCAGTCTCAAAAGATTTTTCTTTTTTCTTTTCTCTCCACTGTGAACAAAACACTTCTTTTCACAATCTCCTAACCAATTTTCTCATGCTGAACACACACAGGTGGCAGTGGCCAGACTGAAGTGCTATATACAGTTCTAACCAGCCAACCATGCATGCCCAAGGGTGAGTGAGTGAGTGGTGTGTAAAGGTGTCAGTGGAAGAAGAAAAAAGGGGTTGAGGGTGAGGGTGGAGGGGGGTGGGGGAGAAAGCAGACACCTTTCATGCTATTGGATTAGAAACCATACTACGTTCCAGGGCCAGTCTACCACAACACACTACACCACAACATTAAACACTTTGGAACAGAAAACCCTGGCTGAATGAAAGCATTCCTGTAAACATCTAAAACATTTATACTGATATAGATTAATTTTAGAATAATTTTCATGAGTGGGCTTGAACAGTCAAAAGTTTGTCATCAGTCACTCATCTTATTAAAGTTATTTACTCACATGCAAAAACTGGACTTAAAAAGGAAAAGAAAAAAGAAGGGCTGTACAAATAAAAATCATAATGTTTTTTGGTTTAATATGATGAATTGAATTTCTTTAAATAAAAATGGATATGAAAATCAAACATAAACATCCCCTCACCCACACCACAGTTGGCCCCAAGTTTGAAATTCAACACACATGTTCTCAGAAGTACTAGAGCAACAGCACAAACCACAAAAGATAACATGAAATAGGGGTGGACTGCACTCTGATACCTTTTTGTGCCTTGGATTTGGAATAGAGATTTAAACTTCTCTTCATCACAAAGAACTTATCTGTCTGTCTCTGTCTGTCAGTTAGTTTATTTTTCTGTTGCTGTCTGTTGTTGCTAAAAGTTAAAAGCACTCTAGAGGAGACTGTGTCTGTTTACCTTATGAATATATATATATATATTATATATAAGATTGTGTTATAAGATCACAGACTGTGGACAGATACTCTTTTTCAACTGCTTCGGTATTGTTATAGCATATTTTGTGTTCATTTTGTGGATTAAGCGTCACACTCATAATCTTGGTTGGATGAAAGCAAGTCTGATAAATCATTAAACGCCCATTTACTGTAGGTATAACTGCATTGTTGAGACAAAGTGTATAACTTATAAGATTTTTTATATTTTTTTTATCAATGTATTATTACTGAAGAGTCTCAACCACATACTAATCTGCATGCATGGTCACTTACTTATCTCTCTCTCTCTCTCTCTCTCTCTCTCTCTCTTCTCTCTCTCTCACACACACACACACACGCACACACACACAACACACACACACACACATACACACACACACACACACACACATTGCAGGTACACGCCCAAAACAACACCAAACGAAATAACAAGTAACAGACAGTAAAAAGAATTATTCAAGAAATACAAATTAAAGCACCCAATGCATCGGCAGTACAGTCTCCATTACTGCAGCTGCCAACGAAATAAATAAATAAATAAATAAATAACCGAATGCCGCCCAACAAGAAAAGAAAGAAAAAATCCGCAGGCCTATTACGAGGGGCACAAACGTCAAACGTACTCTACCACTGAAGCAGGGGCAGGCTGCGGTACCCCAGCGGACTGATCAGATCAGAAGAATTAAGCTCTGTAGTCGTGGCCATGCCGCCGCCGATCGAGCTGACCACTGAACATGACATAACAGCCAGCACACGCCCACAACACACCTACGATGACCAGGGGAGGGCGATGTAGATCTAATGGGGAGCACTAAATCATCGACTTTACCGTCAAAACTGGAAGCCGGGTGCTGACTTTGTGCCGTCGGACCCTGCCCACCCCCGCAGGCCGAGCTTTCGGCCTCATTACTGAAACCGTCGGCCGAACTCGTGGTGGTAGTGGTGGCGGAGAGAGTTGTAGTGGTGGTGTCGATCGCAGAAGTAGCAGTGGATTCAGGCGACGACAGGGGTGCACACAACAACTCGACGCTTTCGCACGCTTGAATCATTCCTGGGAATTGTCACACGCGCCGGCCTCCGTCCATGGAATCGGCCTTCATAATCCAAAGACTCAGAAAAAATGTCGCACTCCAATTTGGCCACGATCGTCGCTTCTATTTTTTTTTCTTCTTCTCCCCCACCAGCGACCCGACGAGTTCAGCTGTTTTTTCGCCAGTCCTCGCTGCGCCAAGAGTGTCGACGAGCAACATTGCGCATGCGTGATACGCATGAAAGTAGGTCAGAATGAGATATGCCTGGTGGTAAACATGCACGCATGCTCGCTTTCATGGCGATGTTTTGGCCTCCAGCACGTTTGTAGACCTGTCACGGTGAAGGAAACCATCCAAATTTAAGTGTATGCAGATAAAATGTTACAATGCACGCTGTGGATTGTTTCTCCTGTGCATACATGCTGTTGCGTAGTACCGTTCGACGGACCGCTAGTTCTATTTTTAGCCCACTGCTGAAAACCCCATGTTC
>JABMCL010002817.1:22500-32500 GCA_018857735.1 Alviniconcha marisindica
GCCGAGGGTTACAAAGTGACGCCATGGGGTTGTTAATGCACCAGTGGGCAAAAATGTGGGCCAGTTTTGAATAAGTCAAATGTGCCACTCCAAAAGAAACCCCGGGGCAAGTTAAGCCCAGTCACTAATGACAAAACAGTAAAACCAAAAGAAACAGAAGAACCACAGTACAGTCACAATGAAGACAACAAAAGAAAGAGAGAGAGAGAGAGAGAGAGAGAGGAGAGAGAGAGAGAGAGAGAGAGAGAGAGAGAGAGAGAGAGAGAGAGAGAGAGAGAGAAGAGAGAGAGGAGAAGAGAAATTGAGAGAGAGAGAGAGAGGAGAGAGAGGAGAGAGAGAGAGAGAGAGAGAGAGAGAGCATCCCCCCTCCCCCTCCCACACACACACACTTCTCTGTTGTCAAAAAAAGCCCCCTCCCACCCCCCACAAACAAATAAACACACTCACACACACACACACACACACACACACACACCACACACACACACACACAACACACACACACACACACAACACAACACACACACAACACACACACACACACACACACACACACACACACACACACACACACATACACACTCACACACACACACACACACACACACACACACACACACACACACACACACACACACACACACACACACACACACACACACACACACACACACCACACACACACACACACACACACACACACACACACACACACACACACACACACACACACACGAAAACAAAAGCAGCGGCAAGAACAACACACAAGAACCGCAGAGAGTATGAACCAGGAGACAGTCCACGCAGACACAACAATCTACATTGCACTATACATCTTCGTCTGTCTGGCCAGGCTGGATTCTCTCAGCGTGAGCTACCGTGGCCGTATCTTCCGTGGCCCGCAGCGTTGGCCTGCTTATGTATTATATTCACACAACCCGCTGATGAGGCTTGACGGCATAACACGCCGTGCTTTTGCTATCAGGGACCAGCACATAAAGTTATTGACCTCAGTCACGGATCGACTAGCGCACAGGCGCTTGACAAATATTAACTTTGCACAATAACATAACCATCATCATAATTGTGATAATAATAGTGAAACAGTTGAAAAGCGCGAATCACTGATATATATATAAAAATAAAAATAAAATAAAAAAACGAGCTCGGCGTACTGCACAGAAAGTGAGTTTAACACCATGTTAAGACACCTCAAGACTGGGGAAAACATCAACAACAATAACAATGATTACAAGCAGTTCAAACCACAGGAAGCCAAACAACAAGTCACGCAAGCACGCACGCATGCACGCACACGCACGCACACACACACACACCACACACACACACACACACACACACACACACACACACACACACACACACACACACACACCACACTCACAGAACACACACACACACACACACACACACACACACACACACACACACACACACACACACACACACAACACAACACATCAAAACATAACACAACACACACAACACACACACACACACACAAAACCACACACACACACACACACACACACACACACACACACACACACACACCACGCACACACAAACACACAACACACACACACACACACACACACACACACACACACACACACACACACACACACACACACACACACACACACACACACACACACACACACACACACACACACACGAAGCCAGACGTTTGAGTCGTTAGCAGGCCTATAAAAACTCAGCTGTGCCATCGTCATAAATCATGGGTAATGTTTCAGTTAATGTACGAATGTCATTCCGTGCCGCCGTCGTCAATATCTCTCGCCATCCCTACGGCACTTTGAACTCAGTCCGCCGAGACTGCGAGGCAACTGACCTCCATAATAACCCCCGCTACATGATGGTCACTGGGTCCATCATTTATGAGTAACAACAACGACAACAACAACAACAACGAGAGAGAGAGAGAGAGAGAGAGAGAGAGAGAGAGAGAGAGAGAGAGAGAGAGAGAGAGAGAGAGAGAGAGAGAGAGAAGAGAGAGAGAAGAAGAAGAAGAAGAAGAAGAAGAAGAAAGAAAGAAGAAAAAAGACAAAAAAAGACGAACATGGATGACAGACTATGCAACTCAACGTCGATGGCAGTGTGACGACATACAGCCCTGACGTCAGCTGGAACTAAGATCAGTCACACGGCGGGACAACGGCCGCTCGCAGTAACCAAGATCCCCGCCACCCCCACCCCTCTAAAAATATTTTTTGTTTAAATCACCCCCCCCCCCCACCCCCCACCCCCCCAGAAGAACAACAGCAAGAAACAAATCTCAAACAAAGCAAGAACAACACAAACCTCCCAAAACCATACAAAAACACCAAAAACACCCCCCCCCCCCCCCCCCCACATCACCCGTTAAAAAAAAAAAGCAGCAGAAACAACACCCAAACAAACAAACAAAAACTAAACACTACTACAACAACAGCACAAAGTAACTTAAAAACTCTGAAAGTAACTTAACTGCATACACAAAGAAGAAGTAGAAGAAAAGAAAAAAAGAAGAAAAAAAGAAGAAGAAGAAGAAGAAGAAGAAAGAGAACCAAATTAAGTTAGCTACGGGGTGGGGAGTTCCAGCCTCCGAAAAATGCAAGATATTAAAATCTAGCATTTTTCGATGAACGACATTAAAAAGAAGAAAGCAGGCCAGCCGCGGCGGGCTGGTGGGCAGCGTCTTGTGACGAGAAAGGCGACTCACCTTTGTTGAAGGTGGAATAAAATCCTTCATACATCATGCGGGGACCGCGGGAAGCAAGAGCGGAGTGAACGAGAGGAGTACATGATGACTGACGTCCTCACGGCTCGTGGGGCGAAGTGGGTAGAGTGGCGCTGGGAATGGGGGTGGGGGTGGGGGCGAGATGCTCTCTCTCTCTCTCTCTCCCCCCCTCTCTCTCGCTCGCTCGCTCGCTCTCCAGTCCTCTCTCTCTCTCCCGTCCTCTCTCTGTCTCTCTCTTTACCGCCCCCCCCCCCTCTCTCTCCTGTCCCCCACCCAATCCCACCCAACTGTCTTTCTTTTCAAATCTCTCTGTCTCTCCCTCTCTACCACCCCTCTCTTTCTAAGTCTGTCATTCACACACACACACACACACACACACACGGCGCACCCACACACACACACACACACACACACACACACGCGCGACGCGCCACACACACACACACACACACACACACACACACACAATTTACACATGCACGCGCGCAGACACACACACACACACACACACACACACACACACACACACACACACACACACACAGAGGTTCCTCCCTCCCACCTCGCCACACACACACACACACACACACACACACATACACGGTGACCGACACAGACATACATCTCAGTGACAGCTCAAACACGTTCTGACAGCGCACGCGCAAGAAGAGAAACGGGATCGAATTCAATGCTTCTTAGATTGCCCAAAGGGCTCATTTGCATGTTTGGCATGTTTGCGAACCGGCCATGCTACCGATTATTACCGAGTTCACCCGAGGTCAGTGACCTCACGTGACTGACTCGTCAGGGATACGAAATCGTGCGAAGGGCGCGCGCACGAGAGGGGGTGATAGAACTAGACGAGAGAGAAACTTTTGTGTGTGTGTGTGTGTGTGTGTGTGTGTGAGAGAGAGAGAGAGAGAGAGAGAGAGAGAGAGAGAGAGAGAGAGAGAGAGAGAGAGAGAGAGAGAGAGCTGGCTGACCTGTGGTGAACTTGCTAAGAAGAAGAAAAATAGTCAAGTCGCTCCTTCTTCCACTTGTTTCCTAGCACTGCTCTTGGGACGAGAGAGCCAGTGAACAAGCTTTCACTTTTAGCGGACTATATGATTCGCAGTTAATCCAATGTATCGCTCCGTGCGCTCCGCATATTATACATTTTTTTTTCATATAAAAATATCATATCGGCCATGTCCTGTAAAATAAGTTCAGACCACCCAAACAGTTCAAACGAACGCTTATGTTACACAAAACATGCGAAATTTAAAAATAAATAAAGACGCCTTCTCTCCCTTTTTAATTATTTTTCTTCTTTTCCCCCTCCTATCGCCACATTTCACGCAACAAACAAGGCAAATGTGCAAGAGAAGAGAGAGAGAGAAGAGAGAGACAGAGAGAGAGAGAGAGAGAGAGAGAGAGAGAGAGAGAGAGAGAGAGAGGAAAACAAAAATAGTCGATGGGTCAGTGGATGAGGGGGGGGGGGATGGGGCGGGGGGGGGGGATGGGGGGAACTGATGTAGCCATTAGGTCTCTTTATGAAGAGAGTAGGACTTTCTCCTTTCCCCCGTCGTATTTACTCTGTTTAAGGTCTTCCAGATCTGAATATAACGCCTCAGCAATTCATTACTTGCTTGTTCTTTTCTACACTTCGACCTAAAACGAAAACAAACAAAAAATGCGATAAAACCAAACACAACCAACCAACCAACCAACCAACCAACCAAACAAAAAATAAAAAAATAAATCGTAGTTTGGGGTTCGTAGAGCGGAGAACTGCGTCTGATCAAGTTGTGTAATACCCTACTACCAATACCAAGACTAAAAATAATGTGATACCCTACTACCAATACCAAAGACTAAAAAAATAATGTGATACCCTATTACCAATACCGAGACTAAAAATAATGTGATACCCTACTACCAATACCAAGACTATAAATAATGTGATACCCTACTACCAATACCGAGACTAAAAATAATGTGATACCCTACTACCAATACCGAGACTAAAAATAATGTGATACCATAGTACCAATACCGAGACTAAAAATGTCATACCCTACTACCAATGCCGAGACTAAAAATAATGACATACCCTACTACCAATACCGAGACTAAAAATAATGACATACCCTACTACCAATGCCGAGACTAAAAATAATGTGATACCCTACTACCAATACTAAGACTAAAAATAATGTGATACCCTACTACCAATACCAAGACTAAAACTAATAATATACCCTACTACCAATACCAAGACTAAAAATAATGTGACACCCTACTACCAATACCAAGACTATAAATAATGTGACACCCTACTACCAATACCAAGACTATAAATAATGTCATACCTACTACCAATACCAAGACTATAAATAATGTCATACCCTACTACCAATACCAAGACTATAAATAATGACATACCCTACTACCAATACCAAGACTATAAATAATGTAATACCTACTACCAAAGACTATAAATCATGTTTATTGACTCGTCTTTGACGTCCAGTCGACTTCGTGACGGCACTGATGTGTTCAGACAGCCAGCTTCCTATAATTATATACTGTATAGCGCTCATAATGACGTCTTTCCTGACGATTCCTCGCCACAGCCGTATCGTGGTATGCTTAGAAGAATTGTTATATAAGTTATGCTTTGCTGTTGAAATCGCAAACGTTATATGATGAGAAAGAGAGGTATATATATATATATATATATAAAGAATGTTTTTTCACCTCGATGTGAACAGACACAAAATAAAAATATTGAAATAGAGGTAGGGAGGAGAGAGAGAGAGAGAGAGAGAGAGAGAGAGAGAGAGAGAGAGAGAGAGAGAGAGAGAGAGAGAGAGAGAGAGAGAGAGAGAGAGAGAGAGAGAGAGAGAACTCGAACTCGAAAACTTTATTTTACAAGGATTGTAGCTTAGGTTTAGTTTTTTTTTTTTAAACATCTAACACTATGAAGAGAGAGAGAGAGAGAGAGAGAGAGAGAGAGAGAGAGAGAGAGAGAGAGAGGAGAGAGAGAGAGAGAGAGAGAGAGAGAGAGAGAGAGAGAGAGAGAGAGAGAGAGAGAGATTTGTAGTTTACAAGTGCTAACGGCTTTTAACAATGCAGCTGGCACACATTCTTTGGAGTTCACACGTAAGATGTTTGAGGACGAATTTGTGTATATTAATATGTTTTGATGTCAGTTGTTTTTAACTTGAGTATGAAATGTAAGCACCGCCCTAGGGCTTATTTGAGAAAGGGCAGTTTAAGAACCCATTATTATTATTATTATTATTATTAGATAAAATGTAAGAGATATGAACGTGAATCAGACACATAGTATAAACAACAAACACTCATTACACGAGATACAGCATAAGAAATACTAAGCAAACCTAAACGCAAGTGCGTTGGCGTAAAAAACACACACAAAAACAACAACATCAAAACCTAGAAAAATGTCAGCATGAGCATACCATTGCCCCTTACTAGAGCAAACAAAGCAGAGGGTGAGGAGAGAGAGAGAGAAGAGAGAGAAGAATCAAAACGCAGAGAGAGAGAGAGAGAGAGAGAGAGAGAGAGAGAGAGAGAGAGAGACTATGTGAGAAATGGCCTGGGGATACGCGGGGCGGTCGGGGTCCCGTCAGTTTCTCCGGTGACGTGGGAGGTTGATGACTGTTGTGGCGGCTGCTGGACTGAAGGAAGGTTGAGAGAGAGGGAGGGAGGTGTGTGTGTGTGTGTGTCGGGGACGGCTAGGGTGAAAGAGTAAGGAGAGAGAGCGTGGGGGCGGGGATGGAGAAGTGGATTCCTTTTGACTAGTGTGTTGCTTGTCGTTTTGGAGGTGGTGTGTGTGTGTGTGTGTGTGTGTGTGTGTGTGTGTGTGTGTGTGTGTGTGTGTGTGTGTGTGTGCTTGGGGTGGTGTGTGTGTGTGTTTGTGTGTGTGTGTGTGTGTGTGTGTGTGTGTGTGTGTGTGTGTGTGTTGTTTGGGACAGTGGGTGAGGAGTGTGTTGGGGGAAGGGGGGGTGGGTCACATGATAAGGCAATGGTCCCTGCCTGTGACATCTCTAGCGGCCTGGTGTTGACTCATCGTGTGTGTGTGTGTGTGTGTGTGTGTGTGTGTGGAGAGAGAGAGAGAGAGAGAGAGAGAGAGAGAGAGAGAGAGAGAGAGAGAGGAGAGAGACTCCGAGAGTGAGGGGGGGCGGTAGCGCGCGTGGCACGCGTCTGTGCGTGCGAGTGTCTGTGTGGGTGGGGTAGGGCTTTCTGGGGTGTGTGATCAGTTGTGTGCGCACCTGGGCTCATGTTTGTGAGCGTGCATACGAGTGTGTGTGTGTGTGTGTGTGTGTGTGTGTGTGTGTGTGTGTGTGTGTGTGTGTGTGTGTGTGTGTGTGTGTGTGTGTGTGGTGTGTGTGTGTGTGTGTGTGTGTGTGTGAGAGAGGAGAGAGAGAGAGAGAGAGAGAGAGAGAGAGAGAGAGAGAGAGAGAGAGAGAGATGAATGAGCACATTTGCTGGCCTCTGTAGGCACGCAGGAGTCTGAGATAATCCATTACTGTTATTATTACATTAGCTGAGACAAAACGTAACGCTACTGATGCCCTGCCCTTGACTGAGACGTCTCTTGGTCCCAACCCTCGACATCCAGGTATCTGTCTGTCTCCATCTACCTGCCTCTCTGTCTCTGTCGCCCTGATATAACCGTACCGGTTGACTGGGCGTAAAACACCAACTTACTTACTTACTCTGTCTTTGTCACACAGACACACACACACCACACACACACACACACACACACACACACACACACACATACACGCACGCACGCACACACGCACGCACGCACGCACGCACGCACGCACACACACACACACACAAATACACACTAACACACACACTGTCTCCATCTACCTAACCACTTACCACCACACACACAACACACAGACAGACACACAACACAGACACAGACACACACACACACACACACACACACACACACACACACACACACACACAAATGATGACATTCTAGACGGGTATATATATATATATATATATATATATATATATATATATATATATATATATATATATATATATATATATATACTGCTCACTTTGTGTTTGTCAGTAATGAGTCCTATCTTGCCATAAAATCTACTAGACGAAGAGTGTCACCCATCAGCACGGGCGTCTGAAACAGCCCTCGCAGACTTGCCACCGACATACAGCAGAACACAGGCAACTCCCCCCCCCCCCCAAAAAAAAAGAAAAAAAGAAGAAAAAGAAAAGAAAAAGAAGAAGAAAAAAAGATGCAGCCAAAAAACAACAAAAAGCAACAAGAAAACAACAACAACAACACAACAACAAAAGCAAGGAAACAAAACGCAACAGTAACTAAGAACAGTTTATGCTGTTCACGCCGTTGCCATGACAGCAAGCGCCGCACGCTGTTTTTGTGCTGTTATTTAGAAACTTAGTCTACCTTAGTCTTAGTGTGCGTCAAAAACGTTTTCTTCGCTCCCATTGCCCTGAAACAAGAGAGAGAGAGAGAGAGAGAGAGAGAGAGAGAGAGAGAGAGAGAGAGAGAGAGAGAGAGATCCTTCTATCTTTGTATCCTGTCCTTGTAATCCTATCCTTCTTTGTATCTTTGGATTACAAGGCCTTCTATCTTTTTGTATCCTGTCCTTGTAATCCTCCTTCTGACGACCACGAAAACAGAAGGCAAACTACAACAGCTCCAAACTGGAGTCACTCGAGATCCCGCATTACTTGAGCGAGAAGGCGAGAAACATCGTAGATCTTTCAGCAAAGAGCAGTTAAACCGCTCTTTCTCTGTTGGCAGTAGTGTCTGCTACCAAAACAAGTCAGTCAGTCGTGACATCACCTAGACCGTCGGTCGTGACACCCCCAAGACAGTCGTGACACCAGGAGGAGAGAAACGGCGTGTTCTCCGGCCCGACCCCCCGGACGCTACACGAAACGAGACGTAACTCGATGAAGCGGGGCAGTCAGTCTAACGAGACAGCACGGGACGGGCCAGAGATTAAAAAAAAAAAAAAAAAAGTATTAAAAAATCTCTCCCGCTCTTCACGACTTCCGCTGTGCCGAGGGTACTCTCCCTTCCCCCACTCGCCCACGAGAATGTTTCAAGCATGGACCTATATATACAGGTCCATGGTTTCAAAGGTATCACATGGTTCAGGAGCTGTGTGAGAGTCGAGGTGGACGTCCTGGACTGTCCGTCCTAACGAGCCTTCTGGTTTCCGTGGACGTAAAGATTTATTGCACCGTGCTTCGGCATTGGTCACAACTTGTCCCTAATATGTCGACTGACATCTGAGGACATAAAGCATCACTTCACCTTCAAAGGTATCGTACTGACGGTGAAACTTCCGGGAGACGGGGCGGAGCTCAAAATCTTGGGCTTTTCCGGGCCCACAGATACCACACTGAACTGAACTGACTGAGCTGAACGCATGACAGGTTAAGAAAAACGCTATTTATTAGGACACAAACACACAATCTGCAAATTTTCGGGGTAATCCCCTTTGTCAAGCTACAAAACGACACTTAAACAACAGTTAAACGGTTAAAAACGACGCAGAATGAGAGGAGAAGCGAAATAACTTATCTGTTTTGGTTGAGCTGTGTTGTTTTCTGTACAGTGCTCGGAAGACTGTTGGCATGACAGTGAGATAAATGGCTTTGCTCTCCATCTCATTTTTTCATCGTTTTTCACCGTTTGGCTGTTGTTTAAGTGTCGTTTTGTAGCTTGACAAAGGGGATTACCCCGAAAATTTGCAGATTGTGTGTTTGTGTCCTAATAAATAGCGTTTTTCTTAACCTGACATGCGTTCAGCTCAGTCAGTTCAGTTCAGTGTGGTATCTGTGGGCCCGGAAAAGCCCAAGATTTTGAACTCCACTCCGTGATGTGTTTTGTCCTAATAAATAGCGTTCTTTGGAACCTTTCATGTGCTTGGATCTTGTTTTAGAACGCTAGCAGTCATTTTTGGTTTCGATTTTTTAACCGAGCTGAGCTGATGCACTAGACAGGACTAGTGTCGCCTCGTGCAGAGGATGAAGAGGAGGTCAGTTAGTTAGTAATTATATTTTCCTGGCCACCGCGCAGGGTCGCCGATGGTCGATCACACTCTGTCATAAGCACATTTTGAAACGTTTCTCATGATTATTAAAAACACTTTCTCGTCAAAAATCTACAAACACATTCCATACACAAATAGAAAACATAAA
>JABMCL010002817.1:40000-42500 GCA_018857735.1 Alviniconcha marisindica
TGTGTGTGTGCGTGTGTGTAAACAACTTATGACAAAAAACACATTAGCATACGTTTCAACAAACAGAACTTTAAATATTGTAGTCTACTATTATCACCTAGCAAACAATATTACACACACACACACACACCACACACACACACACACACACACACACACACACACACCACACACACACACACACACACACACACACACACACACACACACACACACACACACACACACACACGACAGACAGACAGACAGACACACACACACACACACACACACACACACAACACACACACACACACACACACACACACACACACACACACACACACACACACACACACACACACACACACACACACACACACACACACACACACACACACACACACACACACACACACACACACACACACACACACACACACACACACACACACCGACACGCGCGCACCAGTCCCCGCACGTCCCCTGAACTACAACTATTATTAAATGATGGATACTCTCAAAAACAACAATACCAAACTGAGGCTGACTTCTCACCCACGTAAGTCCTTGGCTAAAATTAGTCATTAATGCGAATACGGATCCAATTCTTACCTTGATGCAACACGATAAAAACCGTACAACAAAAAACAAACAAACAAACAAACAACAACAACAACAAAACGAGTAAAAGTGGATTCATAGTTCAGAAGTCCTAAGCGAGGAAAGTTAAGTTCAAACTTTAGGCCGGAACGGCCATGCATGATAGGTAGTGTTGCTTAATGTCCTCAGATGTCGGCTGACATATTAGGGACAAGCCGAGCACGGTTCAATATAGCTTCACGTCCACGGAAACCAGAAGGCTCGTTAGGACGGACAGCCCAGGACGGCCACCTCGACTCTCACACAGCTCCTGAACTCTGGGCCATGCATGCAACCGAGCCCACCTAAAGTCTCGGCGGCTCGCGCCGGCCAGACAGCGCATCGTTAGCGGCGCGCAATTCAATCCCGACATGCACCGCTGCTTCCGGCTGCACGCATGCGCGGCAAGCCGGATTTATGTCACGGAAGTGGGACTTCGGTTGGCTTATTGTTTCCTGCGCCGAGACTGAGAGACTCGAGCGCATGCATGCTGGTATTCGGATGTCACTTCTCGGACTGCGAGCAATTTCCATTGCGCCCAAAATTAAGTGTTGAAAACGAGGCGGAAACGGTTCCTCATCCGGCTTGAATTAGGCATCAAGAGCAAAAATTATGAACTGGAAAAAAGGAACTGACTGCCAAATGCATTTTGACATCCAGAGAGAGAGGGGGAGGGGGGGGGGTGGAGAGGGTGTGGGGGGTGGAGGGGTGTGTGGAGGGGGGCGGGGGGGGGGGGGGGCCCTATCATGCTCAGTCGACTTAAAAACGTGTTGTTTATCAATCGTTACGTTTGTGTGGCGCTGCGGCGCGCGCGCGGTGTGTGTGTGTGTGTGTGTGTGTGTGTGTGTGTGTGTGTGTGTGTGTGTCGTGCGTGCGTGCGTGCGTGTGTGTGCGTGCGTAAGTGTGTGTGTGTGGGTGTGGGGGGGGGGGGGGAGGGGCCAATGGCGGATCTTGAACAATGTACATTTTAAGAATGTGTAAGCGCTTACAGCCTGTGCAGGTCAGGTGCTCTAAGTACCCATTGTTATTATTATTATTATTAGTGTTATTTTTAAGTGAAAACCTGCTGTGTGCATATTCTGTTTATTCCGGATCTAATGCTTCTTTAGTTCAGGTTCCCCGCCTTCAAACCGCATAGAATCAGTCATTCAAAACACAACGCCGAACAGCGAAGATGCTCTTTTCAAAGCGAATTGAAAGGATTTCCTGCGAATTCAATTGCTTCTATTACAGCCTGTGGAATACGACTCTCGGGATCTCCTGTACTGTCAACAAAGGATATCTTTCTCTTTCGCCACCAGACCGTGACGTAGTTTAAATCGCGCGCGTGCTCGCGCAGTAGGCACACGTCACCCACGTGCCAACCTTCTTCGCCTCCGCGCACTGGTGAGTTTGAGCAAGGGAGATAACATTTAATCTCTCTCTCTCTCTCTCTCTCTCTCTCTCTCTCTCTCTCTCTCTCTCTCTCTCTCTCTCTGCGGTCTTTCTCTCTCTCTTTTCAAGAGGAGGGGGCGAGGAAGTAATGCAGGTGCCCGGATGTGTTTTTCCTCGTTTTGATCCGTTTTCCGTCTGACTCGGTTTAAAAGCACAGTAATGAGTTTATAAAACACTAAAACATGTGCCGGCACGGCTTCTCTGCATCGGCCCCACGCAGTGGGAGTGTGCTCACTCTCTGTCGCTCAGCTGGTGCGCATGACACTTTGTCTGTCTGTCTGTCGTCTTTCTGTCTGCTTGTCTGTCTGTCTGTCCCTCTGTCTGTCTGTGTCCCCGCCTGTCTTCGCTCTGATATAACCGTAATGGTAGACAGGGCGTAAAACATCAAGTTACTTACTTACCGTTTGTCTGTCTCTGTGTCTCTATGTTTATCGCTCTCTCTCTC
>JABMCL010002817.1:47500-60000 GCA_018857735.1 Alviniconcha marisindica
TGTGTGTGTGTGTGTGTGTGTGTGTGTGTGTGTGTGTGTGTGACTGACTGACTGACTGACTGACTGACTGAGTGACCGACGAATTTACGTTACTTTTGGAGTTGGTCAAAACATAACTATGCGTAGTTTGTATGTGTGTGTGTGTGTGTGTGTGTGTGTGTGTGTGTGTGTGTGTGTGTGTGTGTGTGTGTGTGCGTGCGTGCGTGCGTGCGTGCGTGCGTGCGTGCGTGCGTGCGTGCGTGGTGGTGTTGTGTGTGTGTGTGTGTGTGTGTGTGTGTGTGTGTGTGTGTGTGTGTGTGTGTGTGTGTGTGTGTGTGTGTGACGCAAGGAGTCCGATATTGTCTTGAATTATTAGGCACCTGCCATTTATATTCTACATGCTTTCTTGTAGCACTGACCCTGTTATGTCTTCGTGATCTACAAATCAATGCAAGTATTGTCAGCACCACTCATACATTGCTATGACTGCATCTTGTTTGTTCACTGAAATTAAAAAAAAAGAAAAAAAAAAGAAATTTCCATTGATTTTTACTGTTGCTGCTGTCTGTTTCTTTTTTCTTTTCTTTTTTAAAGTATTTTTTGCTTGTTTATGTATTTGCTACCTTGTTTAAAGAAAGAAAGAAAGAAAGAAAGAAAGAAAGAAAGAAAGATGGAAAGAAAGACGCAAGACGCAAAAGTTTATTTGATTGGCCTGTGGCCTTCACAAAGGTTAAACTAATGGTTGCAAACTGTTCAGAGGAGCATGTAAATCGTATAAAATATCAGTTGCACGTATATCCAGAACTGTCACAGTATGTAGATGAATAAGAAAGAAAGAAAGAAAGAAAGAAAGAAGAATGAGAAAGAAAGAAAGAAAGAAAGAAAGAAAGAAAGAAAGAAAAAAGAAAGGAAGGAAGGAAGGAAGGAAGGAAGAAAATAACTAAGTAAATAAATAGTGTAGAGGTCGACTAAGGTGACTGGATGTGATGCTGTGAAACGGGACTGTGGCTTAGCAAGGCTGTGACGTCACAGGCCACCTGCCGTCTCCCACAGCTCGGCAGGGTGACGTGAAAATTACAAACAGTCCCACCGTAACTACAGGGGCGGCCATGCGCACATTTTTGTCACCATTTGTGCAAACCCGCTTCGCTTTCTCTTTCCATTTGCTTTTTTTGGGGAAAAAACCAAAACTGAAAGGTGCAGCCAGAACGAGGTTAGGATTTCAAAAGCCGAGCCCCCTCCCCTCTCGCCCCCCCCCCCCCCCCCCCCCCCCCCCTCCTCCCCCCTCCTCCTTCATCGGCCCCCCCCCCCCTCCCCCCCCCCCCCCCCCCCCCCCCCCCCCCCCCCCCCCCCGCGGTCTGACCGAGACAACTGTCTCAGTAGCACTGTGGAGAGTCTATTACCAAAAGTGCCAGCGACTTCCGGTTTTATTACACTAGTGCATCTACAGACAAAAAGGTTTGGGACGCAGCGTGGGTGGAGAGCATGCATGCAGCTCCTTTATGGGGTGTAAGCAGACACTTCTGCCGGCCGCCAAGGCGAACCGGGGTCCAAGGATGAAAGGAGAAAGCCATTCCATGGAGCCGATATCGGAAGCTCTCAGATCGGATGGTCGCCCCTTAACGATGGGAGCCAGGTGATGGCCAGGGATGGAAGGCGGGGGTGGAGGGGGTGGCGGTGGAAAATAAATCCCGTAAAAAGATAACTGTCGCCTTGCTGACCTTCGGTGGCAACAATTGGAATCCGTATCGCAGGCAGGATTTTAGCGAAGGACTCCTCTTTCACTGCTGTCGTCTTTGTGACACTCATTCTAAGGCCAGTAACTGCACCCGCACTTTCTGTATCGCAATACATTGTGCGCAGAGAACAAAATGGAAATATAACGCGCAGCTGGTGGCTGAGATGTCCGATCGTGTTTGACTTACGCCCCCCCCCCCCCCCGCCCCCTCCCCCATCCCCGCCCCCACACAAGAGAAAAAACTAATCAAACTCAAAGCACAAACAGTCCGCCTAAAACAAACAAGCAAACAAACAACTAAACCAAAAAGAGGGAGGGACGAGATCTAATCCTAATGTGTAGCTTCATATTGTGAATGGTTTGCTTAGAATCGGAGAAACTGTTCACAAACTTTTCACCTGCCCTGTGTCAGGTGCATGGGCGCTGTTGACAGGACGTTAACACTAACTAACTAACTAACTAACTAACTAACTAACTAACTAACTAACTAACTAACTAACTAACTAACTAAAATAACTAACTAACTAGGAAGCTGTTGACAGGACGCTAACTAACTAACTAACTAACTAACTAACTAACTAACTAACTAACTAACTAACTAACTAACTAACTAACTAACTAACTAACTAACTAACTAACTAACTAACCAGGAAGCTGTTGACAGGACGCTAACTAACTAACTAACTAACTAACTAACTAACAAAACTAACTAAAACTAACTAACTAACTAACTAACTAACTAACTAACTAGGAAGCTGTTCACAGGACGCTAACTAACTAACTAACTAACTAACTAACTAACTAACTAACTAACCAACCAACCAACCAACCAACCAACTAACTAACTAACTAACTAACTAACTAACTAACTAACTAACTAACTAACTAACTAACTAACTAACTAACTAACTAGGAAGCTGTTCACAGGACGTTAACTAACTAACTAACTAACATGGACGCTGTTGAGAGGACTAACTAACTAACTAACTAACTAACTAACTAACTAACTAACTAACTAACTAACTAACTAACTAACTAACTAACTAACTAACTAACTAACATGGGCGCTACCATGTCGGTTTGGCGTTGGTTGATTGAGTTGAGCGGTGTTGCACTGAGCTGTTTGACGCTTTTTCGCTTGACTATTTTTCCGGGTGTGTTGCTTATAAAACCGGAAGATTCGTTGTTCACTGCAATTCTGTATTCAGTGTCATGGGTCAGGAAACTTGTGACTACAAGAGAGAAACTCATCGCTTGCGACCGCGACAGATAATGTGTGCTGTGTCACAGAAAAAACAAAAAACACACGGAAACACACACACACACACGCACACACTAAAAAACAAAACAAAAAACAGAACAAAAAAACAAAAAAACGCCAGCTTCTCAGTGCTGCAGATGTAACGAAATGAAACTTAACCCGACAGGTGACGGATGCATATTGAGGACAACTTTTTTGTCTTCATCCTTCCCCCCTTCTTCCATAGCCTAAAACCCTCCCCCCTCCCACACACCCCTTCGTTTCTATGCTAGCTGGGTGTTCGCAGAAAATGTGGGAGTCGGAAATTCCGGCTGCGCCCGCTTGTACATCTGCACATTTCCTCATCTTTCTTTGTCGCTGCGATATCTGATCATCCCCTTCCTCCCACGCACCCCCCACCCACCCTCCCACCGCCACCCCCTACCTCCCCCGCCCCTATATCCTCTCTCTCTCTCATTCTGCATCTGTCTGTCTGTCTGTGTTTGGTTAACACACAAACAGACCGTCAGACAGACAGACAGACAGACAGACAGGCAGGCAGGCACGCAGGCAGGCAGGCAGGCAGGCAGGCACGCACGCACGCACGCACGCGCGCGCGCACGCACGCACGCACGCACACACACACACACACACACACACACACACACACAACACACACACACACACAGACACTACACTCAAAACAGCACACAGCAATCGCAGCAAGCAGAATAGCAACATGACACAAGAAAAAGCAATCAAGTACGACATACATACAGACAAACAAAGATAATACCTACATACAAACATACATACATGATATATAACATACATAGACATATACATTTAAAGATGGATTGAAACACTGCCACATGCCAGTCTGGACTTCCAGTCCTATGTGTCATTTTCGCTGTTGCAGGAAGCTCATTAAATCTGAGAGAATGATTGCTTGTCTCTAGTAATCTGTCTGTCACTTCTCCAGTCCTTCCTTCACAGCGCCCGCAGACCCCACCCACTGTTCCTGCATTTGAAGAGGGAGAGAGAGAAGAGAGAGAGAGAGAGAGAGAGACGAGGAGAGAGAGAGAGAGAGAGAGAGAGAGAGAGAGAGAGAGAGACGAGAGAAGAGAGAGAGAGAGAGAGAGACAGACAGACAGACAGGACAGACAGAGACAGAGACAGGAAAGAGACAGACAGGACAGACAGAAGAGAGAGAGAGAGAGAGAGCATGAGAGAAGGAGAGAGAGAGAGAGAGAGAGAGAGAGAGAGAGTAGGAGAGAGAGAGAGAGAGAGAGGAGAGAGGAGAGACGAGAGAGACGAGATGAGAGGAGAGAGAGAGAGAAGAGAGCGAGGACGGAGAGAGAGAGAGAGAGAAGAGAGAGGGAGAGAGGGAAAAGGGAGAGACGGGAGAGAGAGAGAGAGGAAGGGGAGAGAGAGGAGAGAGAGAGAGAGAGTAGGGGGGAAGAAGAAGTAATCATTTTGTCAAGCCTCTGACATCGTTTTTGCTGGACGACATGCACCCGCCGGAAGTTGAAAAGCAATCAACGCGCAGGACATACTCCCACAGTGCTTTGCGAGCACCTGAAGGGGAGAGAACTCAGGTGTGTGACGGGTGGTAAACTAGGAACAGGGGAATAGAGACTCCGCGTTTAGTTTCTGCATCGGTTCCGTTGGTTCACAATGTTTGAATTTTTATCTTGTATGTCTACATTTGTCTTTAGTCAGGAAGTTCGAGTCGCGGATGATTTATGTTTTAAGCTTTGAGCTAGTTTTCTATTTAAAAAAAGAAGAAGAAAAAAGAAGAAAAAAAGTTTTAAGTTCGTTTAGTTATTCAGATCAACAACAAGACAAAATATAAAAAAGCCAAGAAAGGTTACCCCCCCCCCCCCACCCCCCCCAGACACAAACAAGAATAAGAATAACAACAACCAACAGCGACATGAGAAACAAACAAAAAATCAACAACGACAAAAC
This sequence comes from Alviniconcha marisindica, assembly GCA_018857735.1. Taxonomy (NCBI): domain Eukaryota; kingdom Metazoa; phylum Mollusca; class Gastropoda; family Provannidae; genus Alviniconcha; species Alviniconcha marisindica. The sequence continues at coordinate 52,429 of JABMCL010002817.1, forward strand.
AGTAACAACAACTACAAGAAAACCAACAACAACAACAACAATAAAAAACAAAACAACAACAACAACAACAACAACAACACCAATTCGAAAACAAAACAGAGAAAAAAGAAAAGAAAACAACAACAACAACAATAACAACGACAACAACAGCGAGAAACAACGACACCAACCAGAAACAAATCAACAATACCAAATCAGGACCAGGAGAGAAAGCGCGAAAAACTAAAATCCCAAAACGACAATTGTTCTGGAAGTCAACCCATGACCCTTACCTCCCCTCAGTTTTGTTTTCCATTTTCCGTTTTATGTTTTCCTTTTTTTTCTTCTTCCCCCGCTGTATTTTTTCCATTTTATGGTTTTAATTTTACGTTTTCCATTTTATGTTTTTCCGTTTTAGTATATTATATATATATATATATATATATATATATTATATATATATATATATATATATATATATATATATATATATATATATATATATATATAAGTTTAAATTCGTTAAACTCCAGAATCATTCGACTCCTAACAGGAACTTGACAAGCAGCTGGGAGGCATCAGTTTCGTCTCAGCCCCCCCCCCCCGCAGCCGCCCCCCTTGCTCCACTCCCCTCCCCTTCCACCAACTCTCTTGACCCCCGCCTTCTCACCCCCTCACCCCCCCTTCTCCCTCCCCACTCCTCAGCCCCCGCAGCCCAGCACACCTTTGGGAGGAGGATGTGAGGTGGAACAGGTGTTGTCGCGTTCGTTGCCTCATTAGGCGCTGCGTCAGAAGGCGAGGCCGCGCCTTGCCCATTGTGATGAGTCCCAGAGATGAAGAGGACGGCACAGATCGCCTTCATCACTCTCAACAGCCACAGTCTCGGCCACTGCCGTCTGTGATGATGATAATGTGGGTTGAGGTTTTGTTGTTGTTGGTTGGTTGGTTTGTGTGTGGGTGGTGGTGGGGGGGGGGGGGGGGGGGGGGGGGGGGGGGGGGGGGGGGGGGGGGGGGGGGGGGGGGGGGGTCCCGAGGGTGTTGTTATATTCAGTAGCATTGATTCGACGAATTTCGCCTTTTCTTCTTTACTGCTATGTCTGTCTGTTTGTCTCTCTGTATGTATGTGTTTGTCTGTCTGTCTGTCTTTCTCTCTCTCCCACTCTCTCTCTCTCGGTCTAATGTCTTATTGTGTTCTCGTCACTATCAGAGAAGCTGAGTATTAGAAGTTCGAGAGAGAGAGAGAGAGAGAGAGAGAGAGAGAGAGAGAGAGAGAGAGAGAGAGAGAGAGAGAGAGAGAGAGAGAGAGAGAGAGAGAGAGAGAGAGAGAGAGAGAGAGAGAGAGAGAGAGAGAGAGAGAGAGAAGAGAGAGAGAGAGAGAGAAGAGAGAGAGAGAGAGAGAGAGAGAGAGAGAGAGAGAGAGAGAGAGAGAGAGGTAAAACAAATGTAACGGAAGAGGGTATCGAGGAAGAAGAATTAGCTGTTCATGATGCTATTCTCCAAGACCCAACTGCTGATTCTTTCCCAGTTACTAGGGTTGGCTGCTTATATTATGCAAACGAACAAATAAATAAAAACAGACCCCCCCCCCCCCCCCCACCCACCCCCCCACCCCCCAAAAAAAGAGCTCCAGAGAGGAAAACAAAAACTGACCACAAGGACTCATTGTATTAAACTTCCGAGACGAGTCCAACCCGCAGACACCGACAAGGGACAAAAATAGCGTCACGTGACCGTCGGCACGTCCACGTGACCTGAGTGGACCCTGCTGGACTAAGCCGAAGGAATCCCCCTTTGTGCTGGGGTCAGACACACCGGACAGCCAATGGAGCCGAGTGGAACCCGAGACAGCGGAGATCGGTTCGAACAGCCGACCGCTCTGGACAGCGGGGTCGCCTCGTACACGAGTTGCGATCGTCGCGGCCGCACTGCTGTTAAAAAAACACGTGTATTCATGAATGCCGTCATTATCATTATCTGCGCTGACGAACAAGCGATGCTCGGAGTGAATTTGCGCCTTGACAAGGAAAGGCACCTGCATACCGACACACTAAATAATCAGCATGCGACCTCCTTCGTTTCACCGCTTCCCGCTCGTCCTGAGGTGACCCTGTGCCTTTGACCGAACCTCGTCCTGAGGTGACCCTGTGCCTTTGACGGGACCGCGTCCTGACGTTACCCTGTGCGGTTGACCGGACCTCGTCCTGAGGTGACCCTGTGCCTTTGACGGGACCTCGTCCTGAGGTGACCCTGTGCCTTTGACGGGACCTCGTCCTGACGTGACCCTGTGCCTTTGACGGGACCTCGTCCTGACGTGACCCTGTGCCTTTGACGGGACCTAAGGTTGATTGTGCGATTGACGATAAATCGTCCTGAGGTAACCATGTGCGGTTGACGGTAAATCGTCTTCAGGTGGTCATGTGCGGTTGACAGTAAATCGTCCTGATGTTAGCTGTGCGGCTGACGAGAAATCGTCCTGAATAAATACAAACAACAGTAGCACCCCACTGTGTTCAAACCTTTTGGTTTCTCGTCATTTTGGGCCCGAGGAGACCGACGCTGGCAATCAGTCAATGTTTTATTTTATGTCTGTTTACCGCAAGGTGATTTTAGATGCAGTGTTGAGAGAGAGAGAGAGAGAGAGAGAGAGAGAGAGAGAGAGAGAGAGAGAGAGAGAGAGAGAGAGAGAGAGAGAGAGAGAGAGAGAGACAGAGACAGAGACAGAGAGACAGAGAGACAGAGGGACAGAGAGGGACAGAGACAAACACAGAGAGACAGAGACAGACAGAGACAGAGACAGAGAGACAGAGAGACCGTCCATTAATGGTCATCGGACATGTATAACGCGTCTCAGTTCACTGACACTTGGCTCCCAGAATTCCGTCAGTGACGTCACACGATTGTTCTCGAGAGATAGAGACAATATTTGCCGGGATTTGCGGATGTGGGCCCTGTTTGAACATCCTCGAACGCCTCTGCGCTGCAGAACTGACCACTCATTTCTCCCCTTCGGAATCCACGTCTCTCCATCGTCTTGTCGAGGAGGGGTGGGCGTGGGGAAGGGGGGAGGGAGGAGGGGGGGGGGGGGGGGGGGGGGGGAGGGGGAGGAGATAGGAAGGAGGCGGACCGTAGCTGCTGACGACTGTTTTATGATCGTCATGAGATGATCATGACGATAATAATTATGTGAATAGAATACACAATCATGTGCTTTTTTTTTCTTTTTCGTTGCTTTTTTTTTTTTTTTTTTTTTTGCGTCAGAGGATGAACCAACATTACTGAATGAGCTGATGGACGGGCAAACTGCCCGGACCGCCCGAAGGACAACTATTGATAGGCAAATAAATGCATCCTGAATGAATCAGACAGGTATTTAGACCGATGTAACTAACACGGAACTACATGAAACTTGCTTTGATAGAGAAACGGCAAGTAGAGAAACGGTCAGACAAGACAGATAGACAGACATGGAGCCACACGGACAGACAGGTCAATAACAGACAGAGTGATCGACAGACAGACAGAGAGACAAAACCGATTGATCGATCGACAAATGGATTGATTGATAGATACGTCGACAGGCAGACAGATGGACAAACCTGCCGACCGATCGATTCATCGATTGGTTAACAGATAGACAGATCAATAGCTGGCTATTTTGAGAGTGTGTGTGTGTGTGTGTGAGAGAGAGAGAGAGAGAGGGGAGAGAGAGAGAGAGGGAGAGAGAGAGAGAGAGAGAGAGAGAGAGAGAGAGAGAGAGAGAGAGAGAGAGAGAGAGAGAGAGAGAGAGAGAGAGAGAGAGAGAGAGAGAGAGAGAGAATGAGGTGTGGAGTTCTGAGTATGGAGATGAATGAGGAGACGAGAGATGAGAGTCTCTTTCCGTGTTATAGTAACTTATACTTTATCTCATGATTTCGGCTTTTAGTTGTATCTTCTAGTTATTGCTTTTGTGAGTACACGAATTTATTTGTTGATTTTGTTTTTGTAAACAACTTTCTTTCCTCGTTGTATATTTTATTTCCACTTTCTTCCTCCCGCTCCCATCCCAACTTTCCCAGGTACACCGTGCCAAGACCTCCTTAAAACTCCACACGCCTCAGTGTAAATGAAACACAAGGCATGTGACAATTCAGTGGTATTGTTTATCGACAGTGTGTCAGTGTTGGAGGCAACAACTTTGATGAAATATGGACGGCATTTAAAGCGGACTCCAAGCAAACAAGCCAGTCAAGTTTTGTTTTCCAACATAAAAGTTCAAAAGAACGCTATTTATTAGGACAAAACACAACATGCGAATGTTCGCAGTAATCCCCTTTATGAAGCTACAAAAGACACCTAAACAACAGTTAAACGGTGAAAAATGAGACGGAAAGCTAAACCAGTCACTTGTTTTTGTCTTGCTCCATATCTCATTTTTGATCGTTTTTCACCGTTTAGCTGTTGTTTGAGTGTCGTTTTGAAGCTTGATAAATGGGATTACCCCCCGAAAACTTGCATGTTGTGTTTTGTCCTAATAAATAGCGTTCTTTTGAACCGTTTATGTGTTTGGATTTTTTTTTTTTTTTTTTTTTTTTAGAACGCTAGCAGTCATTCTTATTCAGATTTTTTTGTTCAAATTTTGTTTTGAATATTCATGGAGGTGGTGCACTTACAGCGCTGTTTTATTTGTTACGCTTGCGTGCACAAATTATTAGTATATAATCTGCTGATTAAAAAGTGTTTTATTTTCAATTCTTCTTACCCGTCGGAATAGTCATTCAGAGCACAAGTGATGGTGGTACTTGAAAAAGAAAAAAAAAAGATAAAAAAGGAAGAATAAGACTATAACTTTGGCCTCCCTTTAAATTCTTCAGTCTCAGTTCATTGAGAAAGGTTTGAAGAAAACGGACAATTTTGAACACAGTGAGGTGTTAATGTTGTTTTTATTTACGCTAGAAAACGTCTAACTGCTTGTGAGCAGAAGTATAGAATTTATTATTCATATTTATTTTCCGCTGAAGTACCTTGTCGGGCACTATGACGCAGGGTGCACACAGCGTGTTATCTTCCCCTCCTCGGCACTGAAAGGGTTAAACAAAGAAAAACAAAAAACAAAGAAACGAAAACAACAACAACAAAAAACAAAACAAAACAAAACACCCCCCTCCCCCCCCCCCAAAAAAAAGGGGGGGGGCTGGTGGAGTAAAGAAGAAGAAAGGAGAAGAAGAAGAAGAAGAAGAAGAAGAAGAAGAAGAAGAAGGAAGAGGAGGAGGAGGAGGAAGAGGAGGAAAAGAAAAAAGAAAAAGAAAAAAAAGAAAAAGAAAAAAAAGGGTGGGGGGGGGGGGGGGGGGGGGGGGGGGGGGGGGTGGTGGCAGGAGGGATCTTTGAGTGCACTGAGCTCCCAGCAAACGGATTCTTAATTTAGGCCTGGCGCGGTGGGCGTACTCAGATCTACTGCGTGGGGTTGTCCAAGTTTCAACAAAGCTTTGTCTTACAAGCTTGCTCGGTTGACCAAGACAGGCCTGCGTCAACAGCGCTGTTGGCTCGGCTGTCTCAAACGTGGGTGAGCGCAGTGCATGACCACAGGATGTGACGTCGAGCGGTTTGAACGGTCATTGCCAAGGTAGGCTTTGGCGGCCTCAGGCACGGGGGGGGGGGTGCGGGGGGGGGGGGGGGGAAGAGAGAGAGAGAGAGAGAGAGAGAGGGTGGTGGTGGTGGTGTTTAGCTAAATAACTTAAACAGTGACGAGTATGCCGTTTAAACAGTGCCGCTAAGAAAACAAACAGACTGACAAGCAAACAGCGAAACAAACAGACTGACAAGCAAACAGCGAAACAAAGAGTAGAAATTAAAAACCACCTTCGATCCATGTCCACACTTCCGAGACAAGGAGAATGCGCTGCACGCAGCAAACAGCTTCTACTAAACTGTAAAATCATCAACGTTTCACGGTTCAGTCGGATCCTTTTTTTATTTAATGTTCACACTCGCTCCAGTATTACAATAACCTGTTCCGTCTATTCCCATTTTTCTCACGTGACTCCACACATACCCCCATTGCTGCCCCCCGGCTACGTCCCCCCCGCCCCCAGTGTCACACCCGCCCCCTCCTTAATCCCTACCTATTGCGTAAAGACTAGGCACCAAGCATTTCCCCACGGGCGACCTGTCAGTGAGCATTCACCCGCCGCCCGTCGACATAACCTTGTAAATGGCAGCTCTTTTAATGTCATAAAAAAATGCTGTTGATTTACATCTCACTCTGCTTTCGCTCGGCATGAAAAGGGCGGAGCTTAATTTCCTATCCTCCACGTGCGCAGCACGCGCGGGACAACGCGACGATCCAGCCGTCTGGGACAATGCAGAACATCGGCCGAGGAACAAACCAGACGCCGGCCGCTCGGGAGTTTCCGGGAGGTGTGATTTTGTGCGCATGCGCATGCGCATTAAAAGCTTCCCCACCCCCTCCAACCCCCCATCCCCACCCCTCCCTGACTTCAGTGCGGGCTTAATGTTTTCGGACGTGGGAGAACGGTTTAATCCCACTGTGGTCGTCTGGTGGGAAGAATAGCGAATATTGCACGAAATTAATGATTCGTTGAGCCCAAAAGATTTTGTCTTTTAAATAACGAAAAAGGAGAGAACAATCAGTAATTTGAGTTTAACGTCAAATAGCCCAGCGGTTACCTCAGAAGGCGGAAGACAAAAGAAACTGAGAAAGAAAGGAAAACAGAGGGCTGGGAATTTATTGAACGCAGGTGGCGATCGAGTGGCAGTGACTGAGGAAGTTAGATGAGTGGATCAGATGGTGTTTCCGGTACGTCAGTATATATTGACGCTAGCTCATCAACAGTAACACCCCGGCCACATCCACATCCACTCTTCGTTTGCTCATTTCCGGCAGGTGATACAAACGTATGCAGATTTTCAGGGGAAGACGTTCCTCACACACACACACACACACACACACACACACACACACACACACACACACACACACACACACACACACACACACACACACACACACACACACACACACACACACACACTCACACACACACACACACACACACACACACACACACAACACACACACACACACACACACACACCACACACACACATCACACACACACAAACGTACTGCACTCACCACTTTCAGCACCACTCACCACACACACACACACACACACACACACACACACACACACACACACACACACACACACACACACACACACACACACACAACACACAACACCACACACACACACACACACACACACACACACACACACACACACACACACACACACACACACACACACACACACACACACACACACACACACACACACACACACACACACACACACACACACACACACACACACACACACACACACACACACACACACACACACACACACACACACACACACACACACACACACACACACACACACACACACACACACACACAACTTATCTTCCAGTCAAGAGGGTACTTCCATCTTCGATGTTCTTAAATTAAATGTACAGACTAAATGTTTTAGCCACATTGAAAACGGTCTGCTGAGATTTACTGTTCATAAGACTTAGGAAATGACTTCT
>JABMCL010002817.1:65000-77500 GCA_018857735.1 Alviniconcha marisindica
GTTAATTTTAGGGGTAAGCCTCTTTTTCAAGCGGTAAAATTACACTAAATCAACAGTTAAACGGCGAAAAATGAAATGTAGGCTACTTATCTGCTTTTGGTTGTGGTGTGTTGCTATAGACTGGTCTAGAGAGATAGATAACTGATTTTTAACGCCCAGCCAAGCATGACGGTTATATAAAGGGCGGTAGCGCTATTTCCAGGGCTTTGTAGGCACAAAGCTCTAGAAAATACCGCTACGCAAACATATCCGTTACAAATTACACGGAAACTCTCGCAGGTTCCTTTCAGCGGGAGGCCGGTTGACACTTCATACCTAGGATGAGTTGCGTGTTTCTCCACGACACGTTTCTGTGGACATCTCCAAGTTCTACAAAATACCGGCGCAGGAAAACTTCCGTTACAAATTAAATGATTTTTTGTTGTTGTAAGAGGCCGCGAAAGGCCGATTTTTTTTCTCTCCTCCAGGCCATGTATTAGTATGTTTTGGGTTAAATTTAATTACAGTAGTATTGTATTATGTGAGGCGCTTAGAACGCGAATTTGCGCCATACAAACACCATTTGATTGATTGATTGACTGATTGATCAATAATTGTACAGTAAAAGGACTTTCCATCCAAACGGGCTTGCTAGACCACCGCTGAACACTGTACAAAGAAATAAGTTAAAAACATCGTTTGTCGTTAATTTTGACTGAAGAAAACAAAAAGAAAAACAATGCGCAGTTACAAACGGAGCTTTATCTGTTGCAGCTTTTGCTTTAATTGTTTGTTACCACAAAGCACAACGAATTTACCACATGCCCAGACCAGAAAAAAAGACACTGACGTCGAAAATGAGCATTTTCGGAAAAATACCGAATTCTTAAAGCATGTGTGTGTGTGTGTGTGTGTGTGTGTGTGTGTGTGTGTGTGTGTGTGTGTGTGTGTGTGTGTGTGTGTGTGTGTGTGTGTGTGTGTGTGTGTGTGTGTGTGTGTGTTGTGTGTGTGTGTGTGTGTGTGTGTGTGTGTGTGTGTGTGTGTGTGTGTGTGTGTGTGTGTGTGTGTGTGTGTGTGTGTGTGTGTGTGTGTGTGTGTGTGTGTGTGTGTGTGTGTGTGTGTGTGTGTGTGTGTGTGTGTGTGTGTGTGTGTGTGTGTGTGTGTGTGTGTGTGTGTGTGTGTGTGTGTGTGTGTGTGTGTGTGTGTGTGTGTGTGTGTGTGTGTGTGTGTGTGTGTGTGTGTGTGTGTGTGTGTGTGTGTGTGTGTGTGTGTGTGTGTGTGTGTGTGTGTGTGTGTGTGTGTGTGTGTGTGTGTGTGTGGTGTGTGTGTGTGTGTGTGTGTGTGTGTGTGTGTGTGGTGTGTGTGTGTGTGTGTGTGTGTGTGTGTGTGTGTGTGTGTGTGTGTGTGTGTGTGTGTGTGTGTGTGTGTGTGTGTGTGTGTGTGTGTGTGTGTGTGTGTGTGTGTGTGTGTGTGTGTGTGTGTGTGTGTGTGTGTGTGTGTGTGTGTGTGTGTGTGTGTGTGTGTGTGTGTGTGTGTGTGTGTGTGGTGTGTGTGTGTGTGTGTGTGTGTGTGTGTGTGTGGTGTGTGTGTGTGTGTGTGTGTGTGTGTGTGTGTGTGTGTGTGTGTGTGTGTGTGGGTGTGTGTGTGTGTTGTGTGTGTGTGTGTGTGTGTGTGTGTGTGTGTGTGTGTGTGTGTGTGTGTGTGTGTGTGTGTGTGTGTGTGTGTGTGTGTGTGTGTGTGTGTGTGTGTGTGTGTGTGTGTGTGTGTGTGTGTTGTGTGTGTTTCCAAGCACTTAAAATTTTGAGTTATCGACGATTACAATGACCGACGATTGTAATTAATATGCCAGTAATGAAGAAGAAGAAGAAGAAGAAGAAGAAGCTAGTAATATAACCAACAAAGCGAGATAATTAGCCCTTGAAAAACGTCACATGAACACATGCAGCAAAGACCCGAATCGTCCACGGAACTTTTCACATGGCATACGAGTAAAAGTACAAAGTGCATACGCTTCACCGAAGGTGCACCCTTCAAGTAAGATAAGGTGACAAAAGCCTGGGGCTTTCACTGTGTTAAACAGGGAACAGCAAAGCGCACGCGAACGCGGCGTCACGCACGTGTCCAGGTCACGCTTGTAGCACTGACAGGAGCGTGTCAAATTTCCTCTTTTGCTTTATAGGGATGCAAGCTACTTACGTTTAAAGGAACTAGCCTTCACAGCTTTGGCGAAAAAGGGAATTTTTTGGTCCGGATTTAAAAAATTTTTTTAGTCATGATTTGTCTGTTGAATAAAATAAATAAATAAATTAAATACGTTTTATTTGCCGGCTAATTTGACTAAACTATTACCAATCAATATGAGTTAAAAATGTGATTGGGTAAAACCTAATAGACCACATCTGATCTTGTGTGCTTACATCATCAATCTTTGTTTCTAGAACGCTGAAATACGTCATCAAAAGTTCACTCCACAGAGATAAAAACAATTGATGACAAAAATTATTGCAATCCACATGCATTTCTTCGTTCTCTCTCTCTCTCTCTCTCTCTCTCACACACACACACACACACGCGCGCGCGCGCGCGCGCGCACACACACACGCATACACAGACACTCACACACACACACAACACACACAAACACACAAAAACACAACACACACAAATCACACAACACAATCACACACACACACACACACACACACACACACACACACACACACACCACACACACACACAAACACAACAACCACCAAACACACACACACACACACACACACACACACACACACACACACACACACACACACACAAAACACACACACACACACACACACACACACACACACACACACACACACACACACACACACACACACACACACACACACACACACACACACACACACACACACACACACACACACACACACACACACACACACACACACACACACACACACACACACACACACACACACACACACACACACACACACACACACACACACACACACACACACACACACACACACCAATATCACAGACCCAGGGGGTCTGAGGAGTTCAAGATAAGATAGGGATCTTTGAGTAATTCAGCATTCTTCACGACGTGACAAACTCCGTTACTGAACTCCCACAAGCCGAGTGCCGCTGTCAGAGTGGCAGGCAATGTACAGCACACCTGTATGTGCGACAGTATGCACAGGCTCGGGGAAACGGCTGCACACGCTACCTTCTCACCCAAAATTGGTGAACCTCAGGGTTTTTCAATGAGGAACGCTAAAGCTAAACAAACAACCGCTTCAAGTTTTTGTACCCCCCCCCCTTCATCCCCCCCGCCCCATCCACCCGATCTCCACTCCTCCATACACACACTTCATTTGTTTGAAAGTATTTTATGAGTAATTAAATTTTATTATTATTTTTATAAAACAGCAACAATTGGCAAAATCAGTCATATTGTGTTCAGGGTTGTTCCTTTGAAAATTATGACAAATGGAACCAAAGAGGAACAGACAAAAAGAATGACTGTCATAACGGACAGAAAAAAATAACAGGAGAGAGAGAGAGAGAGAGAGAGAGAGAGAGAGAGAGAGAGAGAGAGAGAGAGAGAGAGAGAGAGAGAGAGAGAGAGAGAGAGGAATTATTAAAGCAACTAGATTTTTAAAAGATTTTTTTTAGAATTTGAGTTTTCACTTTGTGCAACGCTCGATTAGTACAAATGCCTGATATTGCAGATGTCCTATTTCCACAATTCTAATTTTTTACAAGGAATAGAAAGTGTAACGTTTTGGGAATGTGTGCTATTTTTTTGCTACTTTGATTAACAACTAATGATAATAATAGATGACTTTTGTATAGCGCTATTCTCTGGTGTACCCAAGCTCACTGCGCTTTACAACATTCTCCAACATTTTTTAAGTGAGAATTAAAACAAATTTTTATTAAAATAAATCGAAGGTAACATGTTCACGAAAGTTTTACATGTATGACAACTAACAATGTATACACACACAAAAAAAATGAAAAAAAAGAGTACATGTTCCTGACCGCGTGCGTATGCATCTACGACTCTTTAATAATAATAATAATCATAATAATAATAATAATTAAATCGGTATCATGATAATCATCGTAAGAGTTGTAACCCTCGTCACATCGGGCGTCATCGTTTTTTAACGGTGCAACCACCACCACCATCACCACCAATGCCATCATCATCTTCATCGCCACCCCCATCATCACCATTTGTCTCTGTTCGTCCTGAGGTAACCCTGACCCTAACCGTGACCCCGTCATCGTCATCGTCGTCATTTCTAGCATCATCACGGACGACTTCAACTCACCTGGTGGCACGTATCCACGCGACAAGAGCATCGGGAGTGAGTGATGCTCACGCTTTGTGTTCTTTTCCGCTCAGTGAAATGGTTGTTGGTTTACACCCTCTCTGTGAAATGGTTGTTGGTTTACACCCTCTCTGTGAAATGGTTGTTGGTTTACACCCTCTCTGTGAAATGGTTGTTGGTTTACACCCTCTCTGTGAAATGGTTGTTGGTTTACACCCTCTCAGTGAAATGGTTGTTGGTTTACACCCTCTCTGTGAAATGGTTGTTGGTTTACACCCTCTCTGTGAAATGGTTGTTGGTTTACACCTTTTCCGTTTGATCGGATGTGGCATAAAGACGCGAGAGAAGGTAAGGTTAGTCTGCCAAACACAATCCTCTTTCTTGTGATATCTAGCACAGGAGGTGGCGATTTCCAACCAGCGGAAAACTTAGTTAATGAAATAATCAGCTACTGAGAAAACAGCTGAGATGTTTTCCGGTTTTTAATCGGTCGAACCACTTTGGACTAACACTCATTCACAAGTAAGTAACTGTGTGTCGTCTAGATTTTCGCATACAAAACAACAACTAATCCGTGGGCAATATCCTGATAACTGTGAGAACTTGGTCTTTTTTCTTCTTCCTCAAAATCAGTCAGTATTTGTTATTCGCTGGTTATTGCTCACTGCTCAGCGAAAAGTTCTGCCGGCAAAAAACAAGTCTTGATAACTATTCACCTATTTTAAAAGATGATTCTTTGTGTGTGATTATGTGCAGAACTAATCGACTCATTTGTCTTATTTGCTAGTCTCGTGTTCTCTTGTAGATTCATGATGCAACGTCTTGGACACCAGTTACGCAAAGTCTTCAGGACGTTCCCGGCGTATGACTAGAGACAGCTCCGCGAAACAGTCGAGACACCAGCAGAGATGCCAGAATCACACAAAGCTCTTGCACGGAATGACTTTGAGAACAGTCTCAGAAATGCCACCAGAAGCATCGTCCTTGTGTCGCGAAGAGACAGGAAAACCGCGATGAAGCATCATTTTAAATTCTTGATGAGAATCTGAAATCAATTGCAAATCATTCTGACAGAAACAGACCCGGCGTCTGTGTCGGTACGGTACCAGTCACAGAGAAAAACCGAAGCCAGAATTAGAAGTAAGATCGAGAGCAGTGAAAAGTCTTTTTTTTTCTTTTTCTTTTTTAAATGAAAGTTTCTGCAACAATGACCTCGTGACGGTAAAACCAACCAAGCATGGGCAGCAAGTCAATGAAAGCGATGGCCGGTTCGAACACTGTTCAACTGAAGACAACGAAGACGGTGGTGGCACTGGTCGGGTAATACTGAATACTGCTTACTGCTTCCCCACGACTTTGAGATCAATTTTCTAGCCAAGCCAGCTGTGGTTAGAGCGCTGTTCGTTCAGTGTTGCTTTACGTCCACAGAGACCGAACAGACCTGGAGCCGAGGACGTCCACCTCGTCTTTCACACAGCTCCTGAGCTCTGAAAAGATGCGCTTCTTCTTCTTTCTTCAGTGTTGCTTTGCGTCCACAGAGACCGTATGGACTGTTAGTGACGTGGAGCCCAGGACGTCCACCTCAAATTTTACACAGCTTCTGAACTCTGAAAAGATGCGCTTCTTCTTTTTCTTCTCTGTTGCTTTGCGTCCACAGAGACCGTGTGGATTACTAGAGACTGTTAGAGGCTCAGGACAGCCACCTCGACTTTCACACAGCACCTGAGCTCTGAAGAGCGAGGCAGTATATAGCCCATTACAACCCGTGACTTGAAGTCCTGCAGCGGAGATACCCACCACCCGTGTGTGTGTGTGTGTGTGTGGTAGGTTGTGTCTGTGTGGCGGGGACCCGGTAGCGACAAGGGAAAGAACCGATCATGTGACAGATCGAACCTGTCAGTGACTTCCCCTTTTCGCCCCTACCCCCACCCCCTTTTTAAAAAGAAAAGAAAAAAAGAAAGAAGTTTTATTCACACGACAAGCTGTTTTGCAAAGGTGGGAGAGCAGGGTGGGTAGGTAGCGGTATGGTGGAGGGTGGAGCGTGTGTGTGTGGGTGTGGGGGTGGGGTGGGGGTGGGAGGGGGGGGGGGGGGGGGTGGGGGTGGGGGGTGAGGTTGGGGGGGGGGGGGGGGGGGTGAAAGTCACCGGTTGGGACAGGGATTGCGGAGGGTATAAGAGGTTGGGAGATGTGCAACATTTGTCAGTTGTTGCTGGTTACGGGGCGGTGTGATGCGCCGAAGATCCCTTTTCGTCTGAAAGGGAAGCGGAGATAGTGGGGTGGTGGTGGGTGGGGGTGGGGGTAGGTGGGGTGGGGGGTGGGGGAATATATGGTCTCTCTTTGTGCTCGCCAGTCTGTCCCACTGCAACTCAGCACTCTTCCCTTCCCCGCTCCTCGACCCCCTCCCGCCCCCCACTCCCCCCACCCCCCACCCCCCAACCCCCACCCCCACCCCCCCAACCCCAACGTCCTGCACAGATCTTTGTGTCTAAAACGCATCCATGTATTCGTGCACACCTACGCAAGCATGAACGCGTGCACGATTGAATATCAGAAAGAAGAGAGGGGGAGAGAGAGAGAGAGAGAGAGAGAGAGAGAGAGAGAGAGAGAGAGAGAGAGAGAGAGAGAGAGAGAGAGAGAGAGAGAGAGAGAGAGAGAGAGAGAGAGAGAGAAGAGAGAGAGAGTTAATGAATAGAATACACTTATTAAGGAAGGGGGGAGAGAAGAGAGAGAGAGAGGAGAGAGAGAGAGAGAGAGAGAGAGAGAGAGAGAGAGAGAGAGAGAGAGAGAGAGAGAGAGAGAGAGAGAGAGAAGAGAGAGAGAGAGAGAGAGAGAGAGAGAGAGAGAGAGTAGAGAGAGAGGAGAGAGAGGAGAGAGAGAGAGAGAGAAGAGAGAGAGAGAGAGAGAGAGAGAGAGAGAGAGAGAGAGAGAGTTAATGAATGAATACACTTTATTTTACGACGGTAATGGGAGGAGGAGAGAGAGAGAGAGAGAGAGAGAGAGAGAGAGAGAGAGAGAGGGAGAGAGAGAGAGAGAGAGAGAGGAGAAGAGAGAGAGAGAGAGAGAGAGAGAGAGAGAGAGAGAGAGAGAATGAATGAAACACTTTATTACGAGGTAATGGGAGAGAGAGAGAGAGAGAGAGAGAGAGAGAGAGAGAGAGAGAGAGAGAGAGAGAGAGAGAGAGAGAGAGAGAGAGAGAGAGAGAGAGAGAGATGTAAAAATAACATACATTCTTTCTCTCTTTCCTCTCTCCCAACCCTCTCTCTCTCGCGCTCCTCTCCCCCCCTCCATCTTCGGTGAAGCCAGTGACTTTAATTGGCTGGCGCCAGTCGGGGGCGGGGCAACAAATCTATCACTTGTTCAAAGCTGTAATAAGTCGACGCGCAGCCGCATTGTCTCCCGGGTATGCAAAAAACCGATCACCAATCTCAGTTGTGTTTTCAACTGCTTCAAAGGCACCGCACGCGCACCCTCCCCGCTCCCTCCGGCCCGTGTCGAGACACAGAAACCTCGGAAGGGATGATGCCCTTTTTGTTCCTGCGACTGAAGTTAAGTAGTGGATGTCAGCGGACAGATAGGCAACATAACTACTTTGCTCTTTGTTCAGGAAGAGGAGAAAGAGAGAGAGAGAGAGAAAAAAAGTTTTTATTTTTATATTTTTACTCTCCCCCCCCTCTGTCTCCGTGTTTTTGTTGTTGTTGAAAACTGTAAACCAAAACCACTTTCCACAAACACACACAAAAGGAGAGAATAATTTCTGAACAAAGAAGGTAGTGAAGAAGTGTTTGTAGCCTGAGAAAAGGAAGACGAAGAAGAAAAAAGACAAAAGAAGAGAGAAAAAGGAGGAGACGAAAAGCGAAAGCTGAGAGAGAGAGAGAGAGAGAGAGAGAGAGAGAGAGAGAGAGAGAGAGAGAGAGAGAGAGAGAGAGAGAGAGAGAGAGAGAGAAGACAGACGAGAGAAGACAGAAGAAGACAGACAGACAGACAGACAGACAGACAGACAGACAGACAGACAGAAGAAGAGCAAGAACAGACAGAAAGAGACAGAGACACAGACACAGAGAGAGACAGAGAGAGAGAGAGACAGAGACAGAGTGACAGAGCGAGCATGCAAAACTGGGATACTCGTCTTGTGGTCAGCCCTTGTTTCAACAACAAGGACCGAACGTACAGCTTCTGTTTAAAAGAAACGAGACTGGACGCAGTACTTTTTTGTTGTTGTTGTTGTTTTTGGCTTGTTTCGTAATCTCCTTACTTTTTCTGGACAACGGTGCGGGTTTCATCAAAGATCACGTCCGACGTGCGGTAAGGCGTTCTGAGACCGATGCAGTGTTTGCCGTAAACAAACAGTTTACGTGTGCATCTTCTTGCGTATGGGAGCTTTCGTTATTATAAGTTTCTATTTGCCTCTCGCTTTTCCCCCGTGTTATAATCCGCTTGTGTTTCTTAGCTGGACAGAGCTTTAGGTGTGGGCCATGCCGTCACTCCAGCAGTTGTGCTGGAAGGGGTCGGGGATGGGGGTGGAGGGGGGGGGGAGTGGGGGGCGGTCGAGGGGAGGGGAGGAGATGGAAGTAAAGGATGAGATGGCAGTCGGACAAAGAGGCAGGCAAACAGACAGACAGACAGACGACGAGACAGACAAGGAGATAGACAAAGAGACGGACAAACAGACAAGCAGACAGAGGCAGACAAACAGACAAAGAGACCGAATCAACCCACAAGGGAGTTAATTAGCGCGCGAAAGACGTCACACAAGTACAACAACAAAGACCTGAGTCGCCCACAGTAACTCTCACCTGGCATGCGTGACAAGGTACGTAAACCCCGCCAGAAATACATCCTCAAAAAATAAAAAAATAAAATCCCTGTCTGTCTGTGCCTGTCTGCCTCCCTGTCTGTCTGTTTGCCTGTTTTCCGGCAAAAAATCTAACAGACGATTAGATTTTTTTGCCGGAAAATTCGATCACATTCTTTTTTAAATTTCTATATTCGTCCGTCCATCCACCTGCCTGTGTGTCTATGCCGTCTAATGTTCTGACAAGGAGACAGGTAAACGGACAGACAAAGAGACAGACAGGCAGACAAAGAGGCAGGCAAACTGACAGACAGACAGACAGACAGACAAAAAGACAGACAGGCAGACAAAGAGATACAAACAGACAGACTGACAGAACATTAGACATAGACACACAGGCAGGCGGATGGACGGACGAATATGGAAATAGGAGAAGAAAAAAAACGTGGATGAATTTTCCGGCAGAAAAGCGGACAGACGACAGGCAGGCAGACAGACAGGGATTTTTTCTCCCAGAGTTAACTTCCGGTGCTCACTCTCTCGCGGTGTCCGTGCCGCCCCCCGTGTGCAATCGCATGCATCAACATTTGTGCGCGCGTGAAAAATCTCTATCGTTGGCAGCCGTACCATCGTCCGGACACAGGAAAACACTGCACACACTGAGAGGGATTGGTGGCGCTGCTCTTGCGGCTGCTGCGCCTTACCCAGGTAAGGCCACCCGAATTCCCGCAACGGACAAAGAAGAAGTACTAACAAAAATTACACTAAAAAATCGCTAAAAATAAATAAAAATAAAATAAAATAAGATGGAAGATTCCGATCATTAGCGACGTTGGCAAGTAAGTAAACATGGTGCTTAACGTCCACAGAAACCGTAAGGCTTACTAGGGACGGGGGAAAAGGAGGGGTGAGGGGTGGGGGGTGGGGGGGAGGGGTGGGGGGTGAGGGGGGCATGGAGATGCGGGATGAGGGTGATTATATATATATATATATATATATACCGCTACACTGTCACCACCAGAATGACTCCTGCTTTAAGATGGGCAGCGATGAGAGCCATTTTAATGTTTCATTAACTGTGAGGGACAAAGTCACAGGACAGTGTCCACAAAACCACAACCCTTTAGGAAAGGAGAGCGGCAGCGGAATCGAGCCGAGGAGGACCTTCTGCTTACCAGCCTAACGCCTTACCGCTAGGCCAAACCGGCTGCACGTTGGCGGCTAGTCACACGTTGAAAGGCATGCAGCATTGCGGGTAATATCAAGATATCAAGATGTTATAAGGGTTCACTTGCTGAGGGGCACTGCTTGTACAAATTCAAGAACTTGTATATATAACAACATAGAAACTGTGAAATTGCGCAGCTGACGATGAACTTGTTGATATCAGAATAAAACTCCAAAAATAGTTGTGTTTGCTGCTACCAAATAAATTTTCCCACGGGGACAGTGAAGTTGTGTTGTATACTTAACCCCCCCCCCCCCGCTCCCCCACCCCCAAAAAAAGTTCCTAAAAGACAAGGAACTGTTTGGGGTTTAAGCTGTAAGTACACCACTTTGGTGGATACTCAAAAACGCGCTATAAAAAGCTATTCACTCATGTAGAATCACATGCGAGCGCTGTGAGTCTGCTCGAAAGCGGAGAATAGCGCTATATAAAAGCGATCAATAATAATATATAAGATAGATCTAGGCAACTAGGGAAATAATATAAATGATTGCTCTAGATCTGTTCTATCTTATATATTATGTATCCCTAGCTTAATATATAATTTAGAGCTTTATGAATCCTTAAGCATGAAATTCTGGTCGCCTCATCCGATAGAGAAGATAGTGAAAATTTGTAATGCGCCTGACCTTAAAATAACTAATAGGCATAATGTAATTTGTATTTTTGGATTAATAGCTGATTCAGCAATACAGTAAATAGTTAAAAACATCAACAACAAAACATTTCCACACATTCTCCTTCACACTTCCTTGTACTCAAAGTCCAAATTTAGAATTTGTAAAGCACACCCAGCGTACGAACAATCTATAACCTGTAGAAGAAAAATAATTATATGAAAATCCATCAACTGAGCTCGTCTTATTATCCAGCTTCTATGAAACTCACCTGTGCTGTTTGTAAAAACCACCATTTTAGACGGTGTTCAGAAAACTATCCCAAGACTGGAAAGTCCATGGTAACACTTGCTGTCCAGTGAAATCCAACGAGATGCGATTTGGTCCGATATGTACCCGTTGCACTTAGAGTCTCACGGGTGCTCTTGTAGGTTGTTGCTGACTGAAGAAATCGTCCAGAGAAAAATGTCCCGACAATCTCGAGAGAGACCAAAGACCACGAGGAAGTGCCAGCTCCAGTTCCGTGACTTCCAAGTCCGTTTTCGCCGAAAAATAATTATTGTGAAACGTTCCACCCCCAAAAAGCAGCATACACTTACACACACTCAGCACAAGTTTATCAAGATGCTATGTAAGACTACACTTAACTTAAGCACACAACACATAGGTTTTTGGTTGACGCTTCACAACTGATGCTTAGGACCGCTGTATGTGCGGTGCTGTATGATCTGTCAATGAACGCCCCGGCCTGTGAACTGAACCGTAGGTATCGCTGTAACGTCCCAGAATAGGCGGTGGAGTGACCGACGATCTCGCACCAGTCTTCCCGTCACGTGATTCGTTCGAGTCCACGAGGAGCTTCACAGGGCAGCTTTCCGCCAACTTGGCCCGCTGTCCAGTGCGATTCAAAACAACTGACATCAGATCTCCACGTCTCTGATGCCCCATCTCTCCCCCCCCCCCTCCCCCAACATATCCACCCTGAACCGCCTCCCGTTTCCTTCCTGTTCTCTCTCTGCCCCCGCCTCCCCCCCTTCACCCCCTCCCCCCCCTCCTTGCGTCCGATTTCACCGTTGGCACGTTTCGTTAAACAAGCAGAAACTTCTAGTGTCCCGAGAGTGTCAGAAATCCAAAACCCAATCAGCTTCAAGCCTCGGTCGTGGTCTAGGTTTGAACCCCACTCCGTCTGTTTTTTTCCCTCCCTCGCACTCCGGCCTGCAAGGGGGAGGGTGGGGGGGGGGGGGGGGGGAGATTTAGTCTTCACATGCATCCCGAAGCTCTACCCCTCCCCCCCCCTCCTGAGCGTCCGTGCCCTCCGTCCCCTTTTTACTTTCCCGTTCCATGTGTGTGTTCGTGTGGGGAGTGAGGTGTGTGGAGAGAGAGAGAGAGAGAGAGAGAGAGAGAGAGAGAGAGAGAGAGAGAGAGAGAGAGAGAGAGAGAGAGAGAGAGAGAGAGAGAGAGAGAATGTGTGTTTGTGTGTGAGTGAGTGAGTGTGTGTGTGTGTGTGTGTGTGTGTGTGTGTGTGTGTGTGTGTG
>JABMCL010002817.1:82500-90000 GCA_018857735.1 Alviniconcha marisindica
TCGAGTCTTTGTTGTTGTGTTCCTGTGACGTCTTTGGAGCTCTAATTAACTCCCTTTTTTAAAAACAACAACAAACAAAGAAAGACCCCCCTCCCCCCCCGCCCCCCAAAAAAACAAAACAAAACACACAACCCCCCCAAAAACAACAACAACAACAACAACACACACACACACAAAACAACAACAACAACAACAACAACACTCCTTTTCTCTCTCTCTTTTTTCCCCTTCTGATTCGCCTGGACAGGTTGTCCGTTCCATCGTTGAAGGACTAAACAACATCCACGTGAGATAGTGGTTAGTGGGATAATGGTTAGTGGGATAGTGGTTAGTGGGATAGTAGTTAGTGGGATAGTGGTTAGTGGGATAGTAGTGGGATAGTGGTTAGTGGGATAGTGGTTAGTGGGATAGTAGTTAGTGGGATAGTGGTTAGTGGGATAGTGGTTAGTGGGATAGTGGTTAACTATCTCTCTGCCGAAGAATTTGTCTGGCACTGAGGGATTCAGTCAACCAAAACAATCTTTCTTTTTTTGAACTTTACTTTTCCGGAGCCAAACTCCAAGCAATTGTTTACGACATCCTTCGTTCCACTACTGCCGTAAGTGATTATGCCATAAGTCTCGAAAAACTGTCCGATGTCTTTCCAGTGCACACTACAGTGGATGACTTCTGTTCCAGCTCCCGATTTCTGGCGATGTCGCTCTGTCGCCGTTGATCCTGGAAATGTAAAAGAAAACAAACCTGTGAAACAAGGCGTGGCTGTGGATCCCAGATAATCTGTTGTTTTCTGTCCTTATTTATCATAACACACACACACACACACACACACACACACACACGCACACGCACACGCACACACACATACACACACACACACACACACACACACACACACACACACACACACACACACACACACACACACACACAGGCATGCACACGCACACACACACACACACACACAGGCACGCACACGCACGCACGCACGCACGCACGCACGCACGCAGGCACGCACGCACGCAGGCACGCACGCACACACACACACACACACACACACACACAGTAAACACAGGTGGGAAGGAGAATTACGAGCTGCACTGAAAGAAGTGTCTCATGAGAACTGACCGGAAATGACGAAGAGAGTCTGTCTCTCTGATGCCCCTGGGCACGGAAATAGTTAGAGGCTAGATGACCATATCGCTTTGTTTTACAAGTCCTTGCCTCTAGGAACATGAAAAAATGACTCGCTCGCCGATCGGATAGAACGGGATAGAGTGTTTGGCGGAATGAGCTCAGAGAGACAGACTCAGAGATCCTGGACAACTGACAAGAAAAAGAGAGATTAATACAAGCAACTAGAGTCGTAAAAAAATAAAAATAAAATAAAAAATCAGTTGCTACGAATGATTTATATGCGCCTGGTATTGCATATGTCCGTTTGCGATAATTTTCAGTTTTTGCAAAGGATCAGACATCCGATCGGTAAAAACAAAACAAAACAACAACAACAACAAAAAACAAGCAAAACAACAACAACAAAAAACCCCAAAAAACCCAAAAAAATAAACAAAAACAACAACAACAACAACACAGCAATAACAACAAACAAACAAAAACTTTTTTTTAACAATTCTTCAGTTTCCATGTTGGTGTGTCACTGATGCGCCACGGCGCTTTACAAATAAACAACAGCAACAAAGCGGAACAACAAATTATGAAGTTCTATAAAACAACAAACAAAGAAGCACACCAACAAACATACTGACAATAAGAAAGATCACTACCCGCTTTGATCATCAAAATGCAAAACAAATTAGCTTCGCTAATGAATTGTTGTTTTTTTTAAATAGATTTTTTTTTCTTTTTTCTTTTTTTTACAGAAGGGAAAATAAATAAAAAAATTAAAAAATCACAAAAACAACAACAACAACAACAACAACAACAACAACAACAACGAAACAAAACAAACAAACAAACAAATGAAAAACAGCTCTGCGTTCTAACAGCTGATTCATTTGTGGAAATGGCAACAACTGCTTAAAACACGCACGCACTCTCTCAACCCCGTGTTTGAGATCACACCGCCTCGCCTGTGCATGTTCGTCACTCTAGCATACAATCAGAGTGCTTGCCCATAAACAAGAGGGCGTTGAGAGCTAATTTGCATAATGTGCCGCGGCGGCGCAATGGCTGAAATAGCTGTCGCTTCGCATTGATTGGCCAGCTTGACTGGCTTACTTCCTCCTCCTCCTTCCCCCCCCCCCCCCCCCCCCCCCCCACACTCGGCCGGAGTTGACCACGTTCCCCAGCGTTAGGGTTTGTGCAGGTTATTTTTAGTATTGCTGGACGCTAGGTTATATCCGGTTTGCTGTGCCAGAACCGATTACAGAGTGTCAGTCAGGTAGGGAGGAGGAAGAGACAGACGGAAGAAGAGGAGAGAAAAGGACGAAGAAAAAGGAAAACTTGAAGACCGGACGGAAGTGTGATCAATAACACGCACGCACGCACGCACGCACGCACGCACGCACACACACACGCACACGCACACACGCACACATCCACAAATCCACACACACACACACACACACACACACACACACACACACGCACACGCACACACACACACACATACACACACACACACACAACTGAAACAACAACTACAGATTTTGGCCATTTAAAAAAAAAATCTAAAAAATCCAGCGTTTATGATTATATTTTGCACTTAATTGCGACAATGTAAATGGGACAATGTAAATTGGGATAACGTAAATCATTGCCCACAATTGTCCGATCCCTCATGCTATGTCCTTGTTAATCATCGTCATTTGATACGGTGCTGTTAGCTGGTACATGCAGGTGCCTTGTTGTTGTTGTCCTAGGGCCATTGTATGCGAAGCGCTTCGAGCTCCAACGAGTTGAGACACTTTAGAAACCTTCCTTATCATCGCCTCTTTACCCAAACCGTCATGTGTTTCTGACAGATGTCTTTGTGGCTATAGAAATCCGTGCAGGAACTTAATCCAGCAGTCTCGGTCCCGGCTGACGCATGCGCACCAGGTGAGAGTTAACTGATTACTCACAGTAATAATTATGGTTCTGTGACGCCAAGCTGTCTCTGATGAGGGCGTGGTAGCCGCAGTATCTAACAGATACACTGTTAACACCAGCAACCGTGCGTTCGTTCAGTGTTGCTTTACGTTCACAGGGACCGTGCGGTCTGTTAAGCCCGTTCTCAACAGACGATTTCCGGAACTAACAGGCGAAGATAATTTGACAGTGTTTTCTTACTCCGGGAGAGTGAAGCCCCCTGAATGGAGGCGGCAGCGGAGAAGAGCCGATCTGCGACAGTTTTAGATCTTCAGCCATGGACCTGTTATAATTTATACTAGACTACCAGCTGGGGGAACCTACTATCCGATCTACATGTTCCCCACGGACAGTGAGTGTTTGATCGGCATTTCTGATGCCTTTTCTGCCTTTTGTTTACGGGTATCCGTCATCTTCCCCACGTGCTCACTGTCCCCCCAACAAAAGCGTGCCTACTCTGCGCTACACGATGAAGTGATGCTTACTGTCCTCAGATGTCGGCTGACATATTAGGGACAAGTTGTGACCAATGCCTAAGCACGGTTCAATAATTCTTTACGTCCACGGAAACCAGAAGGCTCGTTAGGCCGGACAGCTCAGGACGGCCACCTCGACTCTCACACAGCTCCTGAACTAGGCATGGATCTATATATACAGGTCCATGCCCGAAAGCTCTTTCCGAATGCAATCCCCTGGATTTCCGAAGATCGTCTATTGGGCGAACATATTTCCGACAGTTCGGCGAACTATAATTCGTTTCTTAACTGAACTTTTAGTTCGCCGAACATGGTTTGCACAGTTCGACGAACTATGCTTCGTTCTGGCTTATAATGAGATGCAAGCTTCGGCCCGAACTTGCGGCAGAAGCGCAGCAGACAGCATGATGTAAAATGCAGGCCAAAGTCAAGTCATGTGAATATACTTTTATCATCCCTCTCGGGGTAATTCAACTAACTACTATATCATTTTGGGTCCCAGAGACAAGGCTGCGCCTCCCACAAGTCAACAAGTAGGTCAATTCTCTCCGAAGCATGAATGAAGTATCGACACGGTCATCCAGCTTTATTTTTATTTCATCCTCATCCACAGGAGAGCTATCTTTGCTCTCAACCAGTCAGAGGCAATGTTCGCCGAACTGGGCGAATATTCCCAGAACATGTTGAGCGAAGCTTTTTGGACCCCGAATATAGCTTCGTCGCAGTTGGACGAATAACCCGAACTAGGTTCTCGAAGCAAAAGTTCGTCCACTTAAGAACCAATTATGTTGGCCTAGGTTCGACGAATATTCCGAACTATGTTCGCGAAGCAAATGTTCGCCCAATTAAGAAGGGCTTTAAGGGCGGGAAATGGTGCATTCGTTCAATGTTGCTTTACGTCCGCAGAGACTGTAGGGACTGTTAGAGACTGGAAGCGGTGCAAACAGTCAGACTATAAATATGTAAATGGGAATCGAAGTGAAGCAGTGACTCTGTTCCGCACAGCTGTTGAAACGTCAATTAGCGAAGTACACGAGTTGCTTGGCACTGGCGGGGTCCCCAGCACATCAATAGTGTTCTTCTGGCTGTAGCTGACGGTTTCTTCCGTCTTTACGGGTCGGGAAAAAATAATAATCTGAAACAAGAATGACTGCTAGCGTTCTAAATCAATATCCAAACACATAAAAGGTTCAAATGAGCGCTTATTTATTAGGACAAAAACACAATCTGCAAAATCTGATCCAAATACATAAAAGATTCAAAAGAACGCTTTTTATTATGACATAGACACACAATCTGCAAATTTTCGGGGTAATCCCCTTCATCAAGCGACAAAATGACACTTAAACAACAGTTGAACGGTTAAAAATGATGAAAAATAAGATGACTTATCTTCTGTTCGGTTGAGTTGTTGTTTTCTTGTCCAGTGCTTGCTCTGATAGCTTTTTCTGATAGCAATAACTGCTAGCGTTCTAAAACTAGATCCAAACACATAAAAGGTTCAAAAGAACGTAATTTTACTAGGACAAAAACATAATCTGCAAATTTTCGGGGTAATCCCCTTTGTCAAGCTACAAAACGACACTTAAACAACAGTTAAACGGTGAGAAACGATAAAAAAATGAGATGAGAAGCGAAATAACTTATCTGTTTTGGTTGAGCTGTGTTGTTTCCCTGTCCAGTGCTCGGAAGAATAGAAGAATTCAATTAAACGTTTCTTCCAAGCACTGGACAGGGAAACATCATAATTCAGCCAAAAAGTTATTTCGCTTCTCATCTTTCCTATCATCGTTTTTCACCGTTTAACTGTTGTTTAAGTGTCGTTTTGTAGCTTGACAAAGGGGATTATCCCGAACATTTGCATATGTCTTAATAAATAAGCGTTCGTTTTGTTTTTATTGTTTGTTTTTCTTTGTTGTTTGTTTTGATTTGTTGTTGCTCGTTTGTTTCAATTTTGCTGGAAGCACCCACGAATTTTGTTGCTAGGAGAGATCGGGCAAGATGCTGAACGTAAAAAAATGAATTAAAAAAAATGTCTCCGGGGTATTGAATAACGTAATACTCCGGTAACATAAAAAAATAAAAAATAATTTTTAATTCACATTATGTTGAAGGGCTTTCCAACCGGCGGGAGGACTGTTGCGATCGTAAACAGACAGAAATGAATACAACAGAAAAGCCGTTCGATCTGCACTGTATGTTTATAATATCGAACACTGCCATGCTGCAGAACGTCACAGGCCACACTGTAAGCTGTCACCAGCGGAGCGGAACCAACCGGAAGTGAACAGGCCATGAGAAAACACACCTCTCCCAAAACCTTGATGGATGACAGCAGCAAACGACACGTGGCAAACAAACAATAAATAAAAAAATAAAATAAAAAAAGATGGGGGGAAGGGGAGAGGGAGGGAGAGAAACAAAAGAGAAACCAAAATGAGAACTACCGAGTGCGTCGCACTCCAAGCTAATTAACAAAGGTGTGAATTAGAACATCAAATATGGAGGCCTGACGGCTTAAATGAACCGTGTCTGAAAACGTGTTTTGTGAATCAGACAGCAGAGGTGGAAACAAACATTTTAAATCAAGAATATTGCTTTGATAAAAGGCTTAAAAAACAACAACATTGGAGCCTTTTATGAGGGCTGATAGGAACAAGCTGTGCAGTGCCCTGCAGGCAGCCAATTAAGCACTATAGGCCTGCTGAGCAAGGAACAATGACGGTTTCACGTGCTACCGAGCTCGCAATACGGCCAGTGGAGCGAAGTATGTGACCGTGTGGAACTGGGACAATTGAACCGAACGCTTCGACAAACACCGATAATAAAGAGGCCACCTCACGTTGGCGGTGTTCGTTATTCTCCGCCAGTCCCGATTTCTTTTTTTTAAAAGTAGGTGTTAGAAAGTCTGTGGCGCACAGCAACAGCACTTCTCTCAAAACCTAACGGTTCTCTCTCTCTCTCTCTCTCTCTCTCTCTCTCTCTCTCTCTCTCTCTCTCTCTCTCTCTCTCTCTCTCTCTCTATATCGTTATAAGTATCATCGACAGGATCAGGATCATTTATAGCAGAGTCCAGGCGAAATCAAGATGAGGGAAGTGGAGTGGGACAGTCCTTTGCTTCAGTTTTTCGCCAACGGTTGCTTTACGGACGTTGTCTTTGTGACTCTGCTCCGCACAGCTGTTGAAACGTCACTTAGCGAAGTACACAAGTTGCTTGGCACTGGCGGGGTCCCCACCTCCTTAACATTGTTGTTCTGGCGGTAGCTGACGGTCTCTTCGTGTCTCTCTCTCCCCCCCCCCTTTCCCCGTCCCTAAGAAGCCTTATGGTTTCTGCGGACGTTAAGCATCATGAAAAGAATCAGGATCTGGGCTAAGGAGCTGTGTGAAAGTCGAGGTGGACGTCTTGGGCTCCCCGTCCCTAATAGTCCTGCAGTCTGGTCTCTGTGGACATAAAGCAACATTGAACTTGCACACAGGAGAGAGAGAGAGAGAGAGAGAGAGAGAGAGAGAGAGAGAGAGAGAGAGAGAGAGAGAGAGAGAGAGAGAGAGAGAGAGAGAGAGAGAGAGAGGAGAGAGAGAGAGAGAGAGAGACAGACAGACAGACAGACAGACAGACAGACAGACAGACAGACAGACAGACAGACAGACAGAGTTCAGGAGCTGTGTGAAAGGCAGGCAGACAGACAGACAGACAGACAGAGTTCAGGAGCTGTGTGAAAGGCAGGCAGACAGACAGACAGACAGACAGACAGACAGAGTTCAGGAGCTGTGTGAAAGGCAGGCAGACAGACAGACAGACAGACAGACAGACAGAGTTCAGGAGCTGTGTGAAAGGCAGGCAGACAGACAGAGGTCAGGAGCTGTGTGAAAGGCAGGCAGACAGACAGACAGAGTTCAGGAGCTGTGTGAAAGGCAGGCAGACAGACAGACAGAC
>JABMCL010002817.1:100000-106056 GCA_018857735.1 Alviniconcha marisindica
AAAAAAAAAAAAAAAAAAAAAGAAAAAAAAAAAAAACGCTTTCTCGCAAAAACGACAAAAGCGGGGGGGGAGTAAAAAACAAAAACAAAGGAAATGAATTTTTTTAGAAAAGGGAAGGGGGCCCAGGAGAAGATGGGGAAAAGGGGAGAGAGAGAGAGGAGAGAGAGAGAGAGAACTCGAAAAATTTATTTTCAAGGATTGTGTAAAAAGAGAAAAAGGGAGAGAAAAGGAGGAGAGAGAGAGAGGGGGAGAAAGAGAGAAGGGGGAGAGAGGGGGAGGGGAGAGAAAAGGGAAAAAAAGGAACAAAAAAAAAAGGGAAGGAAAAAATTTTACAAGGTTGTAAATTGAGAGAAGGGAAAAGAGAGAGAGAGAGAGAGAGAGAGAGAGAGAGAGAGAAGGAGAGAGAGGGGAAAAAGAGAAGAGAGAAAAGAGAGAAACGAAAACGAAATCGAAAAATTTTTTTAAAGGATTGTACTGAGAGAGGAGAGAGAGAGAGGAAGAGAGAAGGAAAAGAGGAGAGAGAGGAGAGAGAGAGAGAAGAGAAGAGAGGAGAGAAAAAGGAGAGAAAAGAGAGTGGACTGTAAAGAAAACAAAGGGAAACCAAAATGAGATAAACCCGGGGGGTTGGGCCAAGTGCTTTACCCTTTCCCTTTGTTTAGCTTCCCCGCCCCGGGGCCGCCCAAAGTTGTCCCTCCGCTGGGTGCACTTGGTTCCCCTTTCCGATGAGGGGGAGGGGCACTAAAAGGATTTCTGAGCGCCAGCCGTAAGATAGACCGGGGGTACGGACTTGCCCCGGGAAAAAAAAACCAAAATACATACGGGGGAAAAAACTACAGAATTTTGTAGGAAACCAGTTTAGTCTACCTTGGGAAAAGGGCCTGCCCCCGGAAAAACCCTAACAACCGCAGTAAAACTACGTGCAAA
This sequence comes from Alviniconcha marisindica, assembly GCA_018857735.1. Lineage (NCBI taxonomy): Eukaryota > Metazoa > Mollusca > Gastropoda > Provannidae > Alviniconcha > Alviniconcha marisindica. The sequence continues at coordinate 100,925 of JABMCL010002817.1, forward strand.
ACAAACAAATTTTGTAGCCGCTAGCCAACGTATTTAACCCCTTTGGGTGTGAACCCGCCCGGGAAAAGCAAAAGCAACTGCGTACGTGGAAAAAAGACTTCAGGGGTTTTGTAGCCGCCAAAAGTTTAACACTTTGGGGGGGGGGAAACCTGCCTGGAAATGCATCTCAACTACAATGGAAAAGCCTACAGCTTTCTGTAACTGCAGTCAGTGTATGGACATTTAATTGGGCTATGAACTGCTGAAAATATATTTATTTATGTTTGAAAAAAAACGATCTCTTCTGTGTGACGGGTTCTGGACAAAGCTGGAACGTAAAGCTAGCCCTTTTTAAAGTGTCCTGCAGGTCCACAAGTCAACGAGCCAGAATGAGGTGCTTGTAGAAACTTAACAAACCAAGGGGGTTACTTCGCCAACAGATCACGCGATGTAGGCGATTAAAGGTAACTGTGTTGCTGTCCCTGTCATAGTTCTGGCCTGTCGCGGAGACCCTATTATCCATTTCGGCAGTGCGTGGGCGCGCGTCCTTTTGTGTGGTGTGTAGTTTGTGTGTGTGTGGGTGCGTGCGGTGTGTGTGTGTTGTGTCCGCGTGCGTGCGTGCGCAGTGCGTGCGTGTGTGGTAGGGGGAGGTTTGGGGGGCGGGAGGGTTGGGGGGGGGGGGGGGGGACGTGGTGCTTCCGTGTGTGGTGGTGGTGGTGTGCGTGCGTGCGTGCTTGGGTGTGAGTGTGTAGTTCATTAGGCCCACTGGTTTTTTGTCTATGTGGAAGTGTTGATGACTTTCCATACTTTTCTTTCAAAGGTGGTGCTCGAGAACGCTCTTAAATTTCACTATACTATTAAAATTTATTATTATTATTATACCCCCCCCCCCCCCCCCCCCTTATTATCCATTGTGTTGACACGACCTCTGGAATTGGCGACTTCTCAGCGGTGGTCCAGGGACGGTCCATCCTGTCCGTGTCGAGAGCTGACCAGGCGGGGGCCGATTCCAGCCTGAATTTGTCGTTCTTTGCTGACCACGCCAGGCGTCCTTCCGCGGGCAGCTGACCCCGCTTCAACTTGCCCGTCAGGAAACCTCTGTGGGTGGTAAAGAGAGTGGTAACTGCATGACCTCCGTGGATGGTAAAGAGAGTGGTAACTGCATGACCTCCGTGGATGGTAAAGTGAGTGGTAACTGCATGACCTCCGTGGATGGTAAAGTGAGTGGTAACTGCATGTCCTCTGTGGATGGTAAAGTGAGTGGTAACTGCATGACCTCTGGATGGTAATGTGAGTGGTAACTGCATGACCTCTGTGGATGGTAAAGTGAACGGCAACTGCATGACCTCTGGATGGTAATGTGAGTGGTAACTGCATGACCTCTGTGGATGGTAAAGAGAGTGGTAACTGCATGACCTCTGGATGGTAACGTGTGTGGTAACTGCATGACCTCTGTGGATGGTAAAGTGAACCGTAACTGCATGACCTCTGTGGATGGTAAAGAGAGTGGTAATTGCATGACCTCTGGATGGTAAAGTGTGTGGTAACTGCATGACCTCTGTGGATGGTAAAGTGAACGGTAACTGCATGACTTCTGTCGATGGTAAAGTGAGTGGTAACTGCATGACCTCCGTGGATGGTAAAGTGAGTGGTAACTGCATGTCCTCTGTGGATGGTAAAGTGAGTGGTAACTGCATGACCTCTGGATGGTAATGTGAGTGGTAACTGCATGACCTCTGTGGATGGTAAAGAGAGTGGTAACTGCATGACCTCTGGGTATGGTAAAGTGAGTGGTAACTGCATGACCTCTGTGGATGGTAAAGTGAGTGGTAACTGCATGACCTCTGTGGATGGTAAAGTGAGTGGTAACTGCATGATCTTTGTGGATGGTACAGTGAGTGGTAACTGCATGACCTCTGTGGATGGTAAAGTGAGTGGTAACTGCATGGCTTCTGTGGATGGTAAACGGAGTAGTAACTGCATGACCTCTGTGGATGGTAAAGAGAGTGGCAACTACATGACCTCTATGGGTGGTAAAGAGAGTGGTAACTGCATGACCTCTGTGGATGGTAAAGAGAGTAGTAACTGCATGACCTCTGTGGATGGTGTAGTGAATGGTAACTGCATGACCTCTGTGGATGGTAAAAAGAGTGGTAACTGTATGACCTCTATGGATGGTAAAGAGAGTGGCAACTGCATGACCTCTGTGGATGGAAGAGAGAGTGGTAACTGCATGACCTCTGTGGATGCTAATTGTGTGGCAATTACATGACCTCTGGATGGTAAAGAGAGTGGTAACTGCATGACCTCTGTGGATGGTGCAAGGAGTGGTAACTGCATGACCTCTGTGGATGGTAAAGTGTGTGGTAACTGCATGTCCTCTCTCTCTTCCTCCCTTCATCTCTCTCTCCCTCCCCCCCCCTCTATCTTCCTCTCTTCATCTCTCTCTCATTCCCTCCCTCTCCACCATCCTTTCCTCCCCCTCTGTCCCTCTTCAAAGGGTTCCCCTTTCATCCCCTTTTCCCCTTTTCTCCCTCTTCCCTCTCTTCCCCAATCCCCCTTCCCCCCCCACCCACCCCCCCCTTTTCCTAAAACCCGGGACCTCCCCCTTCCCTTTTTTCCCCCGGTCCCTTTCTTTCCCCCAAATCCCCCCTTGGGGGCTCTTCACCCCCTCCTCCTCCTCTGCTCCGATCCTCCCTGCTCTGTCTGTCTGTTTGTGACCCCCCCCCCCCTTTTCCCTCTCTCGTGCTTGTTCACGGTCCATAATCATGTGATGGCCCCTAACCCCTTCAGTGGGCTCCAAAGGGAGGACACCGATGCCGTTCAGTTTACACACCTGGAACGGCCCAGCTCCGAGGGTCTGCTGGGCCCGACTGTACTGTTTTGGGAAAACAAGCAAGGCCGGTTTTACAGCGGGAAATCTCTTTTTTTTTTTTTTTCCCCTTTTTTTTCATTGACCCGCTTTTATGTTAATTTTGTCTTTTAAAAACCCCCATAATGGAAAAACTGCTACTACCCACCAATACTAATGCCACTACATAGGAAAAATCTTTAAAATAGAGACTATTCAAGGCCCCGGCCCACACACCCCCAAAACAAACCAAAACACACACCCCACACGCACGCACCCCCCCCCCCACCCACCGGGGGCCCCGCACAAAGGAATGAACAAAAAACTTTTACCCAAAAAAAAAAGGGCGGCCGTTGACGAAATGGGCTCAAAACCACTTTACTACATGCTTGGGGTTTTTTTGCGGCTATTCCTGTACTTACGGCTGCTGCTGCTGCTGCTGCTGACTGCTGCTCTCTACGTGCTGCTGCTGCTGTTTTCTGCTCGCTCGCGCCGTGCCCCAAAATTCTACTCTGCTGCTGGGTGCTGCTGCTACTACTACTTTTCTGCTTCCCGCTGCTGCTGCTGATTTATACTTTCTACTTTCTGCTGCTACTACTACTACTTGCTCTTTCTGCTCTCTTGCCCACTACTAACTGCTGTACTGTGATACTATACTTACTGCTGCTGCTACTGCTGCTATAACTATTTTCTGCCCCGCTGCTGTGGTTTTGGGGGCTACACTACTAAATGCTGCTGGGGGTAAATGCTGCTACTTAATTTTTGCGCTTCTGCTGCGCTACTGTGCATACACTTTCTCTGCTGCTGCTGTAAATTTTTTTTTTTTTTAAAAATAACTATGCTGCTGCTGCTGCTGATACTACTACTGCTGTGCTGCTGCTGCTGTGCTGATTTCTGTCGGTTTAAGATTTTTTCTTTGGGAAAGTAGATGGGCAAAAAAAAAAGGGGAAACCCCCCCCCTTGGACCCGTTTAAAATTCTGGGGTGTTTTTTTTTTCCCCGCAGTGACACAAAGGGTTGAATTTCCCCTCTTCTTTTGAGGTCACGATTTTTTTTGCAGCTGCCCGCCCCCACGTTTTTCTGGCTCCTAGGTAAAGGGACCTTTTCCGCACCGCACCCGGGCCCTTCAAAGCAGCCCGCGTCTCCCTTTCCCCCGGGGGTGGCTCCCCCCCCATGGGTGAGTCTGAAAGTCCAAAAATGTACGTAAAGGGTTTCATTTTGGGCGTCAGCGTGGTTACAGGGGGGCGAAAACGTCGATCCGGATTCCCGGAAAACATGAAACAGTCATTGGGTTTTCCCCCCCCTGGTGGGGTGTGTGGGGTGTGGTGTGTGGGTGTGTGTGTGGGTGTGGGGTGGGGTGTTGTGTGTTTCTCTCTCCTCTCCCCTTTTCTCTGTCTCCCTCCCCCCCCCCCCCCCACCCAGTCCAACGGTGGGGTGGTTTTTTGGGGGTGGTTTTTGGGTGTTGTTTTGTGTGTTGTGTGTGGGGTGTGGGTTTGGGGTGTTTTTGCGTGTGGGTGTGTGTGTGGTGGATGTTGTGTGTGGGTTTTGTGGGTGTGTGGGGTTTTTGTGTGTGGTTTTGGGGTTTTGGGGTGTGTGGTGTGGGATGTGGGTTTTGTGGGTGTGTGGTTTTTGTGTTTTTTTGGTTTTGGTGTGGGTGGGGTTGTGTTTTTGTGGGTTTGGGTGGGGGGGTGGTGGGGTTGGGGGGTGTGGGGGGTTGGTTGGGGTGGGTGGGGGTGGGGGTGGTGGGGGTGTGTGTTGGGGGTTGGGGGGGTGGGGGGTGGTGGTGGGGGTGGGGGTGGGTGGGGGTGGGTGTGTGTGTGGGGGTGTGGGTGTGTGGGGTGGGGGGGGTGGGGTGTGGTGGTGGGTGTTTTGGGGGGTGTGTGGGTGTTTTGTGTGTGGGGTGTGTGGTGTGGTGTGTGTGTGGTGGGGTGTGTTGTGTTTTGGGTGTGTGGGGTGGGGTTTGTGTGGGGTTTTTGTGTTTTGGTGTGTGTGTGTGTGTGTGGGGGTGTGTGTGGAATGTGGGTGTGGGGTGGGGTGTGTGGGGGTTTTTGTGGGGTGTGTGTTTTGGGGTGTGTGTGTGGGGTGTGTGTGTGTGGTGGTGATGTGGGGTGGTTTTTTGTGTGTGTTGGTTTGGGTGGTGTGTGTGGTGTGTTGGGTGTGTGTTTGTGTGTTGGGGTGTGTGTGGTGTGGTGTGGGGGTGTTGGGGGTGTGTGGTTGGTGGTGGGGGGTGGTGGGGGTGGGGGTTGGGGTTTTGTGTGTGGGGGTTGTGTGTGTGTGTGTGTTGTGGGGGTGGGGTGTGTGTG
>JABMCL010003570.1:0-32500 GCA_018857735.1 Alviniconcha marisindica
TAAACACACGTCGTTATCGTACGCTACACCTAAACACACGCTTGTCTCCACAAGCTACACCTAAACACACGCTTGCCGTCACAAGCTACATGTAAACACACGATCGTCGTCACAAGCAACACCTAAGCACACGATCGTCGTCACAATCTACACCTAAACACACGAGCCTCATCACAAGCTACACCTAAACACACGATCGTCATCACAATCTACACCTAAACATACGATCGTCGTCACAAGCTACACCTAAACATACGATCGTCGTCACAAGCTACACCTAAACACACGAGCATCGTCACGAACTACACCTAAACACACGATCGTCGTCACAAACTACACCTAAACACACGGTCTTCGTCACAAGCTACACCTAAACACACGATCGTCGTCACAAGCCAGTCTAAGAATGTCCTGGTACAGCTATATAGTGACATTAATCTTTCTTTTTTTGTATTTGAAGTTTTTCACTGCATTTATATTAAACTCATTTTAAAATATTTCTAAGAACAATAAATGGAGATAAAACATATAATCATACAGCTGCTTTAAGAGAGAGAGAGAGAGAGAGAGAGAGAGAAGAGAGAGAGAGAGAGAGAGAGAGATGTATATCAATATATCAATATCAACGACCGGAAAACGATAAAAGAATAAAATAAAAATGCTCCCATCGACTTAAAACCATGCTTTCAAATGCCCACTTCTATGAACTTATATCAACATATACACACGTACGCATCCATACGCATAGCCATAGCACATTAGTCGGTTTCAGTTTTTGACTCTCATGCGAAAAGTGTACATCTCATCATCAGTGCACAGTAGACAAACGAAAAACAGTTCTTGGTGAATACTTTAACGATCCAGTTCAGATTTTGTGTTGTTGTTAGACAGAAATAGTTTTGCTTAACGTCCACAGAAACGAGAATGTTCATTAGGGACGGGGACAAGGGGAGAAGGGGACGAAGTGAACTCAGACACAGTTGATAATTCAAAAGAGTGAAGGCTCAGTCGCAGGCGCCAACCGAAGACCAAGGATGCCGTGGAACGCCGCCAGAACAACAAAATGTTAAGGCAGTGTCCGCTTCGCCATTGCGCAGCAACTAGTGTACCACGCAGTTACTGTCCCAACTGCTGTGCGGAACAGAGTCACAAAGACAATGTTTGTAGCTCCACTGTTGGAAACAACTGGTGCAAAAGAAGTCCAACTTTTGAGCCTAGCTCCACCTCCTACTGTTGATGTCTTCTGGGCTAACTTGAAGGTCCAGCACCACCTCCCTCCTCTTGATCTGGCCTGGACCCGCAAAGGCATCTAACTTCTTCGTGAGAATCCATCTCACCTCCCTCCTCTTGATTTCGCCTGGACTCTGCTTCCTTGTGGGTCGCCAAAGTCCATCAAAAACACCATGCGCACTAACTAGTCTTTGAATTCAACAAACCGTACACCGTTGGAACTTTATTGGATTAAAAGAAATTCCAAACTTCAATTCTAGCAACAATTTATTGATGCTGTGACATCATTATGCGGTCAAGGTCGTCGCAAGTGGTACGAATGTTTGAAGTACAGTATAGTACACACACACACACACTTACACACACACACACACACACACACACACACACACACACACACACACACACACACACACACACACACACACACACTAAACATAATTATGTGATAGAGACAGGCATGTCGGCAGGGTCAGCACAAACAGAAGTGGACTGCACGTGAGGAAAAAATGGTTCTGTTTGACTTCATAAGGAGATGTATCTCAGAGATGTATGTTTGCGTAATGGCTGTGTTTCAGCGAAGAGGGGAACGTACCGTGTTTTAGTAAAGATGATATCGTGCTGTGCATGTTAAAGTACTATGTTTCAGTAAAGTAGGTAACATACTGTGTTTCAGTAAAGAAGGTAACATACTGTGTTTCACTGAAGATGGTGACGTACTGTGTTTCAGTGAAGATGGTAACGTACTGTGTTTCAGTGAAGATGGTAACGTACTGTGTTTCAGTAAAGATGGTAACGTACTGTGTTTCAGTGAAGATGGTAACGTACTGTGTTTCAGTGAAGATGGTAACGTACTGTGTTTCAGTAAAGATGGTAACGTACTGTGTTTCAGTAAAGATAGTAACGTACTGTGTTTCAGTGAAGATGGTAACGTACTGTGTTTCAGTAAAGATGGTAACGTACTGTGTTTCAGTAAAGATAGTAACGTACTGTGTTTCAGTGAAGATGGTAACGTCCTGTGTTTCAGGGCGGCCAGTATGCACGAGATGAAGCAGCTGACAGCTGAATTCACGCCTTGTGTTGAATCAAGCGTGTCTGAGTTCACTTCTGACGTCACTTCTGAGGCCGCCGCTTCTTAGGTCTCTGCTACTGAAGTTCCTTTATGTCGTTAAACTGGATCCACTTTAAAGACATAAAGAAATAAACGCCTATGGTACCAGGAGGACAAAATTGCGGCACCAGTAACCGTACCTCGAAGTAACACCGACGAAGGACTTTCTTAATTAATCAGTCGATACTTTATCGTATATTTGTTCACAGACAAAAGGTCTTCTACCGAATCCAGTCGAATCTATCAGCGTAGACTTTTGTTTAAAATTTGGAATGCTGCAAGACAGGCAAGGCGAGCGAGTCAACTGAAGTAGAAGTCATAAGACTGTCAGCGTGACCTGAAAACGTGTTATTATGTGTTAAAGTACCCGTTTTGTCGATCGTTATGCTTATTATTATTATTTCAATTTTTTTAACCTATGAGATTGTTTTGAAAAGGTTTTGAAAAGAAAAGAAAAATTGATCTATGATTGTTGGGATTTTGATTCTTTTTAATTAAGGATATATATATTATTTTTTGATCTATGATTGTTGGGATTTTTTAAAAACAAACATTTGTTTGAGTTTTTGTTGTTTGTTTGAGTTTTTGTTGTTTGTTTGTTTATTAGTTGTTGTTGTTGTTTTTGTTGTTGTTGTTTTTTTTGGGGGGGGGGGGGGGGGGGGGGGGAGGAGTTGAAGGATGGGGTATTTTGATTTGTTTTTTTTTTTTGTTGTTGTGACGTTGTTGTTGATTTAGGTTGGTTTGTTCGTTTTCAAAATATGGTTTTCCTTATCCATGATTGTAAAATAGTAAAACATTAAAATTGTTTTCTACAGTTGTTGTTTTCAGGGTTGGATTTTTCGTTTTGTTTTTCATTTGTTATACGTGTGCTTGTGTGTTATTTTGGTTAGTTTTTGTTGGTGGTGGTGGTGGATTTTGTTATATTTTTTTCCCTTTAACACGAAAGCGTACATTTGACTATATGTTTTCTCGGAATTTGCCAAAATAACTCAAATGGAATCATTCTATCATTATTGTACCCCATCTCATACAAAAATACAAAGCATTAAAATGGACTAAAATGAACATAAGTGGGCCGGATCAGTCGTCAAGAACATGTTATGTATAATTTGCTATGGCTACATGTTATATATAATAAGCTATGGCTTCATGTTGCGTATAATAAAATTATGCCTACATGTTATGTATAATTTGCAGTGATCAGTCTGACATGGCCAACAAGACTCCAAAAGCCATGCAATCCCATGTGCAACTGTGAATTTATGCAATAATGAAAGAAAGAAAAAAAAAGGAAAAAAAAGGTAGCTCATCAGTGACCACCGGCACATAATGGTGAGATGATGTGGGGCTTAATGTCTTCGAATGTCGGGCTGACATATTAGGGGCAAGCTAATGGTGAGATGATATCAGCCCAATACCAACGAAAAAAACACCGTCTAGGCGGTAGACTCCGCTAGCATTGGAGAATACGCTCGGCTGACACACCCAAGACGCTTTAAATGAAGGGAGACTTGTGTTCAGAAGAAGTGTGTGTGTGTTGGGGGGGGGGGGGGGGGGGGGGGGGGGGGGGGGGGTCTGTCAATAATTAGCAGTTAAATTTGAATGTTAGGAACGATCTGTTTCGGAAATGCTGAATTTTGAATATTTGAGAGTATTTTGCAAAGAAAGGTAACTCTGATAGTATGAATACTTTGTCCTTAACCTCTGTGTCCATAAAGGATGCAAGAAAATGTTAGATCTGAGGGGGGGGGGGGGGGGGGGGGGGGAGACAGACAGACAGACAGACAGAGACACACACAAAGAGAACTCGAATTCGAAAACTTTCACATACAGACAGACAGAGAGAACTCGAAACCTGTCTAACAACTAGTCCTTGCTAAGCTACTGATGAGAAATACAAAACTGCAGGCATCGTTTATAAACATAATTATACGCATGAATGAGTCAGAGAAACGTTATACGTGAGAATTTCCACCCAAAACAGGGCGTGTCTACAGCGCCCGATACATGCATACATCACTCTGTTACACACCATGAGCATACAACCAGCAAATAAGGCAGTAGAACGTCTGATCAGTTCATATAATTAGTATTGGAAAAGAAAACAGAAGCATTCAATGCATATCTCATAAAGAATGAATGAATGAATACACTTTATTTTACGATGGTAGTGGAGAAGAGGTCTTTTTACATCCAGCCCTCGCCCATGAGGGAAACTACTATTAACTAAAGATACAATGAGCTACAGTATGTTGAGTACATGTACATTCATACAAACCATCTTGAAATGGACACCAGTAAACCGAGAAACAAGTAGATAATGAGCATTAAAAAAGAAAAGAAAAGAAAAAAGACATACATATAAAAGTTAGCTTGATCTGGGGTAAACATATATACACGCGCGCACGCACATAAGATTAAGAACATGTTTGTCATCAAAAACTACATGCACATAGAGCACAGTAAGGGGGGGGGGGGGGGGGGGGTAACTCTCACAAGTAGTCGGAAGGACTGGGCGGAGTTCTATGAGTGTATAAAGTAGGTCTCAAATAACCATGCAGTCATCGCAATGGCAATCACTCGAAAACCTCACTGTCTGGTTCTCTCTCCCTAGCAGTATTTTCTCACAATCCATCCTATGTAACTGCTTCAAGGTGTGCACGAAGTTTTCGCTTGAAGGATCTAAATGACTGACAAGATCTGATCTAGGTTGTTCCATAGAAAAGCACCAGAGAAGGATATACTTGTTTTGAATATGTCTATCCTTGGCCTAGGCAAATTAAGCTTATAGTTACTAGAGTTGGAATAGCATGAGGGAGTGTATGTGTACAGGCATTAAACTGTGGGGTTTCATTGTTAAGGACCCTGTATATGAACAAACCCTTGTTATATTCACGTTGTTTTTGTAGGCTCATTATTATCATCTCTTTTAATTTCTGGTTGTAGTTAGAGTTGTATCTGGAAAGATTAACTTTACAGCTCTTCTGTGCAGAGAGGTTTAATGTGGGCATTGAAGAACAGTTTCCTGGTGTCGATGTCTACGATGCACCTTAATTTCGACAGAAAGAAGACTCGTCTTGAAACTGTTTTACACACATTATTAGTATGTGAGTCCAGCGAAGTTTACTGTCTATGGTTGTACCTAAAAGACGGTTTTCTGACACTTGATAAATTTTCTCTCCGTTTAGAGCGAGATCGAGCGGTAATGGTGACAACTGGTGTTTCTGTCTGGTAGCGATTGTCATAGACTTGGTCTTGATCGGATTGATGACCATGTGATTATTATTACACAAATTGGATACCTGATGCATATTGCTTCTGATTTGCAGAATATTTGTTTCCAGATGTGTGCAGTCGTCTGTCATCTGCCAGCATGTCACAATCAACAGATATATTTTTCACGTGTAATGGAAGGTCACTGACAAAGAGACTAAACAGAATAGGTCCCAAGACAGAACCTTGTGGTACACCATACTTTACTGACTCTTTGGAGGAATAAGAGCCATGGAGTAAGATGCATTGCTTTCTATTATGAAGATATGATTTTTAAAAATGGTAGAGAACATAAGTTTTTAGGTAAATGGCGAGCTTCTTCAATAGGATATCGTGATCAACCAGGTTGAAAGCCTTCTTTAGGTCTGGGAATTCCACGCCAGACACCTCATGGCTGTTATTCAAAAATTTGTAAGACGTGCCAGTGCTGTGCTGCAGGATTAGCTTACGTCTAAATCCAGACTGAAATGGGTGAAATAGTTGCCGCTTTTCTAAGTAATCATTTAAATAAACGTGCACGTGCTTTTCGAGTAGCTTTGACAAAACAGACAGAAGTGAAACTGGTCTGTAATCGGTTGGATTTGTTGTATCCGTATATTTTGGAAGCAGAACCACTTTGGCTTTTTTAGGCTCAGACGGAGAATTTTTTTCTTTTTTTTCTCGTTGCATAAATTAAAAACATATGTAAGCGAGTCTATTGTGTATGGCAATGACAATTGTAAAAGCTGGTTGCTTTTACTGTCCAGATCAGACGAATTTTTTTCCAGCCTCGATATGTATTTGCCTAGTTCCGAAACTGAGAGATATGGGGTGACAAATGGGTCTTTCCCGCTAGTTTTGTGTTTGCAGTAATCATGTAGAGGATTTGAGCACTCATATACATTTGTTCTTGGTTCTATTAATAATTCTGACACAGACTGGAAATAATCATTGAAAACATATGCAGTTAGATTCTTCTGGACGTCGGCAGAAGTAGAACGATGTCCTTTCGTAAACACATCCAGAGCACGCCACACAGACGCTATAGTGTTATGATGCTCAATGAGCTTTTTGGAAGTATTCTTTTTTGGCTTTTCACACAATATGTTTTACTTTATTTCTGAATTTCTTGTATTCTTTTAGGCTTCTCGAAGCATGACACGGAGGCCACATCGCAGATTGAGTTTTTTTATGTCATCCTCAGTGGCGTGCTTCAGTGACGCTAGAGAGCTGAATCCCTCTTTGCCCAGAATTGCCCTTATTTCACTTGGTAGGCCCGTACACCAAGACAAATAACAAAAGCTGTACGAATCCATGATTAGATACACTGCACAATACAAACAAACGAATACAAACAAAATGTCACTGCTCGCTCTCTTCCCTAGTTACCACACGTGCACTCGTCCCCCCCCCCCCCCCCTCACTATACCCTCCCTCCCACCCCATTCCCCCTCCCCCCCCCCCCCCCCCCCCCCCCCCCGCACCCCCCCCCCCCACCCCCACCCCCACCCCAACCCGCCTCTCGGTTCCACCGCAGTTTAGTTTATCGTTCATTCTTTTCTCTAAACAACACTTAATGTCTGTATACTTTCTTTCAAAGTGTGTTTATTATTTTAATAGTCGGCTTTAGGGGTGCTTAGGAAAACTATTATTAACAAGCTAAATGGTGCGATTATATAATGAATCGTATTTGGATACTTGGGGGAATCAGCTAGCAAAAAGCCGTCTAATCAAACAAAGAGCGGTGTATTCTGCCATGGGCATACCTGACAAAATGTCACAGACATGTGCTGGTTAATCTGCCATGGGCATAGCAGCCTCATCCGACATGTGGTTGGTAATCTGCTATGGCTTTAGTTGACTCACTTTCAAGATGAGTAGTGGTTAATCTGTTAACGCTGTAACTGACTCGGTTTCAGGAATTGTGGGTAATCTGCCATGGTCATTGTTGACTAGCTATCAAAAGGAGCAATGTGCGGTTTGCTATTCGTACTCTGTTTTTACCAGACAGCGTGAAACGTTTTCAGCAGACAGAATGCCTTCCTTCAGCCACTGTTTGGAGATCTGCAGTGCCTCTTTCTGGGTACAGTTACAGAGCCGGGCGACCCTGTCACTGTTCGTGTCCTGGGCCTGCATCTGGGACGACAGCAGCTGCTTGAAGCGCTCCTCGCGGCGTTGACGACGGCGTTCTAACAGCATGTTGAGTGTGTAGAGGAACGGGTTGATGGCCGAGTTGAGAGGAAGGACAAAGATGGCGAGAGCCACGTTGACCTCGCTGGGGATGGGAGTCCCAGAGGACGCCATCAGCCCCAACACGCCGATAGGGAACCAGCAGAGGAAGTCGGACACAACGACGGTGATGAGTCTGCGAGCTAAGGTCAGATCTCTGCTGCATTTGGCCGTTGTGTCGTTGTTTCGCATTTTGTTCTTCTGCACTGAATGGTAAATTAGCAGCTGCCCCAGAGCAATCAGCACGAAGAGCGCGAAGTTCAGGACGATCATGACACCGAAGGCGTAGCTGCGTCCGGCAAAATCCTTCCTGGTGACAGGAAGCGGAATGCAGATACCGGTCTGACTGAAGAACCGCCAGTGTGACGTCCAGGGCAGTAACGGCACCACGGCAATCACCAGACCTGCTATCCAGACCAAGGCGGAAACCATCAGAGCTTTGGTTTTGTTAAAGCGTAGATGGCTGAATGGGAAACGAAGCACGAGGAATCTGTCCAGCGTGATGAGGCAGATGATAAAGGCTGACACTTCATTGGATAACAGAGACAGGAAGCCGGCCGTTTTGCAAGCAGCGCTGTTCCGCCAAATGACGTCATTCCACAGATATGTACCCAGGTAGTGGCGGTCTGCTACACCAATCAAAACGAGGTACACACCCATGAAAAAGTCTGAAATACACAGATTCGCCACAAATACTGCAAAACCCATCTTCTGATTGATTTTTGTGACACACAGTCGAAAAAATACACTGATCAAGTTTCCAACGAAAGCTGAAACAGCGAAGACGGACAAAAAGATTCGGTAAAGGTTAGAGCGAAGCAGACTCTGGCACGACGAGATCTCGTCCGACGGTGCCTTGCAGTTGGCAGGATTAAACCGAAGGGGCAGCGTGGCCGGGCAGCACAGCTTGTAGTTGTCGGCAAAGACAGCCTGCAGGTCGTCCAGCCCGTCAAACACGCCTCTGGGAAACAGAGTGAGTGGACAGCCACGTAAGTCCAGCACACGCAGCTGCTGCAGAGCCTGAAAGCCGTCACCGAGCACACGGTCCACGTCACAGTGGCTCAGGTTGAGGGTGTTCAGGCTGGGGAAGACGCTCAACGCGGACACGTCCATCTCTGGCAACGACACGCCACTCAGGTCCAAGGTGCGGAGGTTAGGAAACGACGCTGAAGACACGACGCGCTGTTTGAAGACAGAGGTCAGTGGATTATTGGCCAGCGTCAGGTGTCGCAGGTTGACGAGACCTCTTAGGTGGTAGTCAGAGACGGAGGACAGGTGGTTGTAACTCAAGTCCAGACTCAGCAGGTTCGGCAGGTTCAGCTGGACGAGGTCCGTGATGTTGCATTTGGACAGGTCGAGATAGGTGAGCAACAAGTTTCTGCCAACGTCAACGTAATTCAGACCGCTACCGTTCGCCTTCAGGTAACGTAACTCGGGATGTTTATTGACAGGAAAGAAGCCTCTGCAGACAAAAGCCAGTCCATAGCAAGTGCAGCTTTGGGGGCACGTGACATTACATGACCATTCATCGTCACGCTGGGGACACTGGTACACGCCGTCACACAGCTGGCTTGCATGCACGCACACAGTGGATCCCCGACAACGGTAGAATCCCGGACACCTGTAGCTGTCACAGTCCACCTCATCCTCGTGGCCCGGACAGTCGTAGATCCCGTTACACAGCACGAAGACCGGCAAGCAGTAGCCGTTGTCCGGACACTGGAAGTGAGTCTCCGGACACACAGATGACCCGCTGACCCCGCTGCTGTTCAATGGACGCACGAAGGTAGCCCCGCGACCATCGAACTGTATGAGGGCTGGCGGGGGCAGCGTGATGCTGTTGTCGATGTCTTTACGGAAAAGGCCACACACGTCTTCGTCACTAGCGTCAGCACAGTGGGGCACGTCGTCACACATCGAAAGCAGGTTCCACGCACTGACAACAACAGTGTCAGTGACACACATTAGAAATGACGACCAATTCGTGGGCTGAAGTCTTAAAGATACATACAAAAGGATTCAGCTTGTACAAGAAGAGTAAGCATAAGTAAGAGAGTGGATTTTAACCTAGACGTGGAGATAGTGACAAGAATGAGTAATGTTTATTAGATTAATTAAATGTAATAGTAATGACATTTTCATATTGGTAATTAAGTGTCACTATTTAAATTACCTCTTGTTTCCAACCTATGGTTGACCAGCAGTGGTTTGTGAAAGGTGCAGTGTCAGCAAACATATGACAGGCATAATTCTTTTGAGGAAAAGTCCATGTTTTTTACACACTTAATTATGGTGCTCGGTAAACGGAATGGTACTGGCAATCAAGGTCTTGCAGACTGTTTGTGTTCTGTAGCCGGCCAATCAGAGGTGACAATAGATAGGCCCTCCGTAGGAAAACACCTGATGTTAGTTGGAGACTGACACAAACACAGAACTGAGGGATCCAGCGGAGAAAATAGAGGTCGTTGTCAGGTTTACAAACTCTGCTTTGCAAACAACAAACGAAAACCGCTTAACTTGAAGTACTTACTGTAAAGATGGACTCAGTTATCCATCATCGACGGATATGTCAAAAGACGGATAGCTCGAACAAAAAAAGATATTCTCCAGCACGTTCGACTTAAGCGTATTCAACCCTATGTACCTTTTTATATTACATGTATTTTCAACAACTGTTCCTTGAAGTTTGAAATATGCAATATTTATTATTGTCCTCTTTGGTGTGATTTACCTCACATGAGATAATAAAATTATCTTGAATAGGTAGGTCCGACTAAATTTTGAAACTCAGACAACGCAATCCATTCATATGTTACAAGGCAAGTGCACGTGCTAAATTTCATGCATTTATGTCTAATAGTTTCTATGATATGATCCCTCAAATATCAACACATTTAGGCGTTTTAAGCACATCTCACAAAATGCCATTTTGCATGCCTCAAACATACAAGTTATCATTCGTATAATTATACCTACCACTTCTGTTATTCAGTGTTTGAACTGCATAGAATAGATACTATGTTTCGAGTACTGCTGCTCACTCAAATATTGCAAGTACAGAGTGTCAAACGTACGAAAATGTCTCGATTTCACATTGCTTAATCGTCTGTCTTTCGTGCCCCCACGGAGCCGGCTTCTCGCGCCGGTCTTTTTAAAAACTAAGCTGTTCCACCCCTTTCACTCTTTTCTTGTGTCTAGTTTCTGTCTACCGGCCCTTTCACCGGTATTTCATTCCAAAAAACTCTCCCCACGATGCCTCTGTTTTTAGCTCCCTTCTTGCAGCTGGAAAAATTATCCAATGTTAAGTGTGCTCACAATGATAGTAATATGTCATAAGTTCAGTCCCAGTTCCTGAGTAAATATAAACAGTACGTATAATAAACGACGGAGTGGTGGCCAAACGTTTGACGGTATCAGTTATCAAATGCATGATGCTTTCAATGCTTTATTTCTCTTGCAGGTCTGGAGTAACTCGTAGAAAGTGGTACCATAATTAGCCTAAGTTTCTGTTCTGTATTAATAAAAAATTGATTAATTCCGCTAAATTAACACATGAAGAAATCCACACAAAACAGAAGCAATACAAACATTAACCCCAAACCCTGTGGCTTTAACTCTGCACTGTCACAGATATAGAAGTAACACTGCCGTCTACCATCGCCTCTTGTATTGCCGCTTTTCTCCACCACTATGCATGAGTTCGCTATTTTTCCAACTGTTCTGTGTGTGTGTTGTGTGTGTGTGTGTGTGTGTGTGGTGAGGGGGGGGGGGGGTAATCTGGCACTCCCAGCTATTAGAGGTGTTGATACAACCTGGACTGCTGCAGGAGAGAGGCTGGAAGTGTCTGGCTTACTAATTGCTTCGGCAGGCTGGAACCCATTTCGCCCTCACTGGAATGTAAACTGTTCCTTCCCTTTCCCATCTGACCAAGGAGGACCTGATAAGACTAACTGCAGACCAGTTATATTATCAACACAGTGACCCATGTCTCAAAAGACCCTTTATAATTACAACAATGCTAACAGGCTCACAGCATGCATTGACAGCAGCCGCCATTTTCTTTTTCTGGTCGCTAGGGGGGAAAAGGCCTGTGCGCATGCGTGACCTTATGAGGCTGAAGGGGAAAAGGAGGGGGTAGGCTGGCCAGTGCTAGCAACTAAAGTGGCTGGTTTTGCCGAACAGGCACTGTCGTGGTATGGGATGTGATGAAAGCTTGACCATAAAACATATTTTACTCACTGGTTCAGATTTCGTTGAAATAAGAGAGAACAATTTGACAGCTGAATCACTGCGTATCTTCTTTCAAGACACTTTAATGTAAAAGAATCAACCCACAAGGGAGTTAATTAGAGCTCGAAGTACGTAACACAAGTACAACAACAAAGACCTCTTTCGTCGTTGTTTTCATTCGATTTTGTAAATAAAAGGTTCTCCAATATTTTTGGAAGAATTTAAATTCGACATACTTTTTGATTATTGTTGTGCTCTAACCATTTTTAATATTAATCTATATTTCTGACTGTATATCAGTTTTAATATGTACATATTTTTAACATTTATTGTGTGATGACAAAATGTGTCTCGTCTCGATACAACTGTTCTGGTTGACTGGTCGTAAACACCAAGTTACTTTCTCACTCCCTTCCGAGGAAGCACCATGAGATCAATTTATTACTATAGAATAGAAAGAGCTGTAGTCATGATTCTGGTACCAACCTGTTCAGCATTAACCAGAGTATGCATACAGTCTTACGAAGTATGATGTAATGCTTAAATATATCTGTAAACACGTTTAATTGAAAGAGAGACAGAGAGGGGGGGGGGGGGGGGGGGGGGGGAGGGAGAGAGAGAGAGAGAGAGGGGGCGGAATTTATGTAGTATTCAAAGGCAGCAACATTAAACTAATCATAAAGTTCCCTAGAATAAGTAAGAAACAGAGCTAAGGTTCTGATATGTATGGATACAGGGCTTGATGATGTGCTAATGAAGCTTCCGTTGTATCTTTATTTTGTGTTTGAATGAATTGTTCTTCAAACAATAATTATGACTTCTATTGATCGGAAAATAAATATCAAGAATCAAACAACAAACCCAATAGGCGGAAAAGCACACGAAAATAATGTAATAGTAAATAGCGACAATGGCGGGGAGGGGGGGGGGGGGGGGGGGGGGGGCGCAGAGCAGTTGAAGAGGTTGGAATAGCATACCTGCTGATTCCTGCACTGGAACTGTGAAGTGACGTTGCAGGGAGTGAAGACACAGAAACGTTCGTCACTGCGGTCACTGCAGTCAGAGCGGTGGTCACACACCAACGTGTACGGCACGTGCTGCACGCCGTTGCTACACGTGAAGGAGGGCGGAAGTGGCGTTAGGGGAGCTGGACAGGAAACGGAAGTGGAGGAATCAAGAGCAAAGCACGCGCTGTGTACGTCACAGGCCAGGTAGACGTGGGTCATGTGACCATCCGGGCACTCAACGAATGGTGCCTTAGGGAATAGATTTGTAGACAAGTTAGATATCAACATTTGGCTGCTGTTGTTGCTGCGTTGTTGCAGCACTGCGATACCGGTGTCTGCAGGGAGCTCGCACAGAAAGTTCGCCACAATGGCAACATCTCGACTGGCTTTCTCGATTTGATTTCGAATCAGGAGCGCACAGTCAGGTATGACACTGTCGTCTTCTGGCATCAGGCCGGTGTAGTGAGCAATGGTGCCATCCATGTGCCTCCACATATTCTTGTATCTGTACAGATGTAGGCATCTGACCGCGTTAGTCCTGGCTGCTTTCCTATCTTGTCTACTACAAAGAGAGAGAGAGAGAGAGAGAGAGAGAGAGAGAGAGAGAGAGAGAGAGAGAGAGATCATGGAATCAACAAGCACAACGGTTGAGTGCGCACGACAGACGTCACACATGTAACAAGGGAGACAACGGCACAGCCAGGAGTCTCCTGCAGCAACAATCACTTGGCATGCGAGTGTGTGCCTGTGCTGCATGGTTCGTCTCGCCGACTCCGCTCGTCTGCCGATACTCGGGCTTTTTTCCTCTTTGGTGTGGCCATCTAAAGTCTTCTGTTCAACGTGCCTAATTCTTCCATGAAGCGTTATTACTGTGGAGCAGTCTACTGTGCGGTACTCTACACTCATCTACTAGTTAAATGGTTGCTTTGGAGCAGCCGTAGTTTCACGGCCGCAGAAGCAGATTAATTTCCAGCGGCCCAATGAACGTGTACGAGTGGAGGCTTCCTAGGCTGCTGTGGATGACCGTGTCGCATTCTGCGCCGGGACAAGCCCTTTGCGTTCCACGATGCGTTACTGTGCCGCCTTCGTGGCCGTTCAGCCGATGCTACTGCATGGTTTCCTCCGCCCACTCCGCTGACTCAGTCTTCACATGGTGGGATGAGCAAGTCCCCAACTCATCCAGCGTTCGACACCCGTCCCCTACACTCACCTGGTTCTTCCCGCCACTCGAAGCGGTTCGCCATAGAAACAACCAACCAACAAACAAACCGTATCTTTCAATAAAAAATACTGAAGACAGTTGTGGCAAATTAGTTCGTTCTTGGATTTTAGCACCCCGTCAGCTGCCGGGCCGTAGGGTCACCTCAGGACGGTTTCTGGATAGAGAAAAAGTCAGGAGACTGGGCCATTAGCAGATTTAGTATCTTGCGCCATCAAGGCTTTGGTGTCTTGCACCAGCTCTGTCCGTTGCAACTCTGGATCACGGTTAGGTGGGCGTTTTCCAGTTAGTGTCACTGCGCATGTTTTGTGTATATCAAGTTGCTTAATACCGGCGCATGTGCAAATATAAATATAACGGGAGATAATGCTGATTAGCATTATTTCGCCTGCTAGTTGGACATTACAGCAGAAGAAGTACCGGGCATGAAGAGCAATAGAACTAGGTAGAAGAGCAAGACAAATGGCAGCCCTGAGATTCCAGACAGGGAGTGGACATCGGACATTTCCCGCCTTCCATCTGAGAGAGAGAGAGAGAGAGAGAGGAGAGAGAGAGAGAGAGAGAGAGAGAGAGAGAGAGAGAGAGAGAGACAGACAGACAGACAGACAGACAGACAGACAGACAGACAGACAGACAGACAGACAACTCGAAGTCCAAGGCTTCAATACTTAGGGATAGTAGCATCAGGTCCATTTGGACCTATCTAACAGCCAGTCTTTGCCATACTACAAGCACAAATGAGCACGAATATACTACATGCACATATATAAGCACGAGTAAACAATTGATTAATGCAGTTACATACTTATATCAAGATGCACAAACATCGGAATTAAATTTCGTTCATGAACGTTCTTTTACACAACACTAAAGCTAGGCAAAACAAGTCAATTCAAGTTTGACGAAAAGTTATTCTCAGAAACGTGCTTGTGCAAACTACGTTTGAAACAAGGACGAGAAACAGCGGATTTAATATTTTGAGGCAGTGACTTCCAGAGGGAAGGATATGCTAGTTTTAAACAAGTCAAGCCATGTCCTTCGCACATAGAGGGTATTCCTGGATTTAGTGTAGTGGGACTGGTGACTAATAAAAGGTTGTGCCAGGCAGTTTGGGGAATTGTTATTGAGATCTAGCCTATATGCATACCTGTTCCTTTATTGTGAGTGAGTTGCAGTGATAGGTTTAAAATTCCAAGTACATTCATTTTTGCTCTGTCGATAGGGAGGGATCAGGAAAGATAAATTTACCTACCCTATGAGAGAGAGAGAGAGAGAGAGAGAGAGAGAGAGAGAGAGAGAGAGAGAGAGAGAGAGAGAGAGAGAGAGAGAGAGAGAGAGAGCTGATTCAACAAACAAATGCTTTAATAACAGTCAACAGAAGTCACAAGATGATCATGGCACAGGCCTCGGCCATGATGATTTGAAGACCCTCGAGAAGAATGTCTCATACCCTCGGATCTACAGATCGTCATGGCCGAGGTCTGATCCTTGATCATGTTACAGTGCTCTCACAGGTAAGGGACGGATCTCTCCACTGGTATCATTCCGATGAAGAAGGGCTCGTCGTCCGAGCTGAAGAGCAGCTGCCTGACATCCGCCATCTCCCGGTACGAGCTGAGACTGGCCAGGTGACCCCCTTCCTGCCGACACCTCTCCTCGGCCGCCTTCCACGACACGCGCACGTAACCCTCCTCGGGAAAGCTCAGCGAAACCGGCTTCTCCAGTCTCTGGAAGCTGCGCATATAGTAGCACCGTCCGCCGACACTCAGACGTCCCCTGCCGCAGCGTGGACTGTCGTAGGGACACTGCTCCTCGTCCTCCCCCCTCGCGCAGTCCGCCTGCAGGTTGCAGGGGAAGTGGTGCCGGAAGTCCGGCCAGTCGGCCACGGAGCAGTTCCACGTGCCGTCAGGGAGCCGGAGGGGGCGGGCTGAACGAGGGTAGAAGGAGAACTGGAGCCTGAACCCAGCAACACCCTTATAACTAGCGAGGGATGAGAAACGCACGAACAAAACCCCAGAGTCAAGGTCGTAGACCTCTGGGCCGGGAATAGTGTTTCCGCACAAAACCCTCAGCTCCCTTGAGAAATCGTCACTGTCGTGAAAACTGACATAAGCGTCGGGTTCACAGCTGTGGAATCTGCCGGGAATGTCCATGTGAAGCACGCTGACCATGATCACGTGACCGACTGGGATAAGAAGTCTGACCGAAGTGTCCATGGACAGAAGATATGAAGTCACACCGTCCCATCCTGGAGTTGATACTGTTCCTACAATTAGCAATGGAGATATGTAACAGTAAAAATCACAACCGACACATCAGCGAAGACACAAAGTAACTGACGAAGAATGACGTGTTTTGTTGTTTACTACGTGCGCTAAGACTGTAAGAGGTGGCGTGTCTATGATATGCACTCCACACAGAGGGCAACACAGTGTGTCTATCAAATGTCAACCTTAGGGCCGGCCTCGTAATTATTCCTGCAGACTACACGTGTCTGGCGGATGTCATGTCTTAGCCTAGCCATGAATCCAGACCAACCCCCCCCCCCCCCCCCCCCCTTGATTCCTCAGCTGTGGCCCCGGAACTGTATACAGGTCTTGTGACGCACGCTTGCCTTTATTTCTATTGGAATGCCGATTTAGTTATTTGCCGATGACTTCGTTCCGATAGCCACTGGAGTGGTTATAAAGCGCACTTTCTCACAGGAGCTCATAGCGTTTTACAATTACAACATTTACAATGGCAAAATACAGACGCGCTGAGTCAAGCAGATATAGCCTGCTCATCATCAACATCATTAGCATCATCGTCATCATCGTCATCATCAGCATCATCATCACACACACACACACACACACACACACACACACACACACACACACACACACACACACTGGTCATTATTATGTGGTGAATTGTAAGTGCTGATTTAAAGGAACATGATGAATGAGAGTATATAATGTCTTTTGGAAGTGTATCCAAACAGGAAAGGGGTGTTTTCCCAGGAAAAAAAAGAAGCAAGCAAATAAGGAAGTGAAATTGGATTGACAAAGGCGTGTGTCACATAAAAAAAATACTGAATGACAATGGTACATTTATGTCATTTAAAAGTTTTAAAGAAAAAATCGGAATTAAGACAGATTACGTTACATATATTGGATGTGTGCAAGCTATCAAAAGCTACATACGTAAAACAGAAATAACAGTGGAGGGTAAAAATTAAGCAGATTTAATTAAGACGCTTAAGACGATTTATAATCAACAAAAATGCTCACGCTTTTATTATGAGATACTTACGCAGAATATAACTAGACCTAACTGTTGTGACAAGAGGGAAGTTAAGCTAAATAAAGATATTGATTGTTGTATCACCTTTAAGAAAATGCAACAGATTCAAGAAATAAAACTGAAACGGTTTCAGATAAGACTAGTACATAGAATAATTGCTACTAATGTTGTTTTAATGCACATGGGAATTGCAAATGACATTACTTGCTCTTTTTGTCGACAAGACCGAGACTCAATTAACCATATATTTTGGTCATGTACATACGTGATGTCATTTTGGGAACAATTCCAGATTGTAGTTAATGCTGGCTGTTCAAATGCGACATCAGTTACACTTAATGAAAATATTGTACTGTTTGGTCACAACATCAATTTTAAATCAGATAACACCTTTGATTTGATTATTTTGCAAGCAAAGTTCTTTATTTATAAATGTAAAATTAACAAGACTATACCACAATTGCATTTGTTCAAATGTTATTTAAAAACTAACTTTGAGGTGTACAAATATAATGCAAACTGAATATGTCATATAAGATTGTAATTGAATGGTGTCCTTACCAGCAGCTGATTGACGTATAGACTATGTCATAGATAGTAAATGTTAAGTGACACGATGTACAACATACATACACGCATTCAGGTAAGTACTTTTTTGTTAGGATCGTCGCTGATCTGTTTGCTGGGCCATTTAATTGCTTGAATTTTAGTTTGGAATTGTGAGAAGAAGAAAAAAAGAAGAAGTGAAATTAGCTGTAAGGAAAACAAAGATGTGTATGTACAAAACTACGAAAAGAAAAAAACATAGCTCAACCAAAAAGATAAGTTATTTCGCTTCTGATCTCATTTTTAATCGTTTTTCACCGTTAACTGTTTGTTTAAGTGCCATTTTGTGGCTGAACAACGGGGATTGCCCCGAAAATTTGCACATTGTGTTTTTGTCCTAATAAATAGCGTTCTGATGAACTTTTTATGTGTTTGGATCTTAGAACGCTAGCAGTCATTCTCATTTAAGATTTTTGTACAAAACTAAGATTGAGTCTAAGTTTGCGAGAGGCAGTCTTCGTCATGCTTGGGAGAGAATCAATAACATGGGTTCTATTAACTCTGCGATTGACATGAACAGGGCAAGCGTGAACATAGAAGGGGTGAATGAACAAGAATTGCCAGATTAGTTGAATGCATTTTTTACTATGTCTGAAAGGCATGCTTTTTCAGCAGACCTGTTAGAGTTAAGAAAAAAGTCTTTGTTGCCTGAAAGAAACATTGAAATTAAGGAAGAAATTGTGAACATGTTGTTGAAAGGGATTAATGTGAATACGTTTTCGGGTCTTGATGGCAGAACTTAGAAATTTTATACTGATCAGCTCAGCGGCGTTCTTCGGCACGTCTTCCAGGCTTCCATAGACATTTTGTAGCCTGTCTCTGGAAAAATTTGAGTGTTATTCTTATCCTGAAAAAGTCTGCTCCAAAACAATTTAACGATCTCCGCCCTTTTGCTCTGACATCGCCTTGATGAAAACCGTAAAAGCTTGTGAAGTAATTCATTCTCGTTGCTGTTCAACCCATGCTTCATCCATTACAGTTTGAATAAAGGGCAGGAAGGGGTGTTCAAGATGCCAAGCCGTTCAGTTTGGGTAAGTTGTATAAGCACTTGGAGCTGCCGCAGTCTCATGCTCAAATGCTCTTTGCTGACTTCTCTTCTGCTTTTAATGCACTGCCACCTGAGAAGGGCATTTCAAATGTTACTCTTCAGCATGATCTGGCTTTGTGGATTGTGGATTTTTTAACAAACACAATGCAACAAGCGTTTGTGAACATGTTGTTCTCAGCGCGAACTGTCACTTGTATTGGATCCCCCAGGAGTGTGTCCTTTCTCCCCTCCTCTACATTATGTATACAGATGACCGCAGCAGTAATCAAGAGAGCAGTTACTTGGTTACGTTTGCTTATGACAGCGCTTTACTTTCCCTCCTTCTGGGAACACAATATGGTCACGGCGCAGCCCCCGATGACTTTACATAGCGGTGTGACGAGTCGCACCTTGACCTGAATGTGAACAACGCTAAAGAGATGACAGTTCATTTCAGGAGACGGAGGCACACTCACAGGGCGATCCAGATACACGATGAAAAGGTGGAAATAGTCCATTCGTATAAATACCTCGGAATGATCTTTCATCCTGAAATGGGATCTCAACATCGAGGCCATCACTACGAAAGAGCACCAGCGACTCTATTTGCTGCGAAAGCTCTGACCTTTTAAAGCTGATGCATCTATTTTTAAATGGTCGGCCTGCCTATAAATAGCAGGCCGGGATTTTTATATATATATATAATTTTAAATTGAAAGTATGAGACGGTTACATCAATGCTGGTTTATCACAAATATATCTGGAAATCAGACCATCGCTTGAACATGACACTTGGCACAGACATAAAGTGTCACTCTCAGCTTTCTGTCTGCTAAATCACTGTGTCGATGAAAGTGAATTTTGTCTTATTTCAAGACTCAAAAGCTTTAAAGCGATGATAATTTGAATAGAAATGGGCGGGGCTTATCTAGTGACGTGGACAGTGCTATGCTTTCAGTTTTACACACATCGGTCACTTCAACATTCCAAGGCCAGTCGTTACTTTCAAACAGTTGCTGAACTGCGTCTTTCTGTTCACGATTTATGCTCCTGAAAGTCCCGCCCCTTTGCCCAAATTAAGATTGACGCGAGTGCGCATGCGTGAATTTTCGCAGCCCGAAGGTAACCGAGGCTTTAAGCTGTTTTATAACTCTTTTGTTGAGAACGTTTTGACCTTGTCTTTCATTTGCTGGTTTTATAATCTTAGCACTAATCAAAGAAACTCTTTACAGAGAATTGTGAGTTTTAGCTCTAACATAATCTGTGATCAAGTTAGAACTTTATCCTTGTTCTGTGACCAACGGATTTTACATAAAATGGAATCTATTTTAAGGGACCATGAGCACGTTTTGTCACTAAGATGACAGAGAGAGAGAGAGAGAGAGAGAGAGAGAGAGAGAGAGAGAGAGAGAGAGAGAGAGAGAGAGAGAGAGAGAGATTGATTGATTGATTGATTTGAACTTTATTTCTCAACGGTGAAGATATTAGCACAAAGGCCGACTCACATATCTGCCGTTGCTACAGTACTACTAATAACCAAGACATTCACAGTTAAATATTATTACAGAAGGATATAGACAAATACAGCATCAGTAAAAATAAAAACAGCAATTAATAAAATAATTATTATTATTATTAGAGAGAGAGAGAGAGAGAGAGAGAGAGAGAGAGAGAGAGAGAGAGAGAGAGAGAGAGAGAGAGAAGAGAGAGAGAGAGAGAGAGAGAGAGAGAGAGAGAGAGAGAGAGAGAGAGAAGCGTCCGGAGTACCCATCTGATGGTTCGTCAACACCCCCACCCCCTCCCCGCGCACGCGCAGACACGCACGCTCGCACACAGGTACCCCTCACCCATATATATATAACGTACTGAAATCCAAGTGAAAAAAGGTGCAATGCCTGAACGATTCGTCACTACCCCGTTGGTGACAAATTGTGCGGCAACAGCATGCCCTGTATGGGGAGTTCGAACGCTTGCTCCAGGGGCCGGTTTGGATCACAGGCACACAAAAACAACAGAAGAGGAAGCTCTTTTATTCCCACTGCATTTCCACTCCTCAACAGGGCATGATCAGCCATCTGAACTGTCTTAACCACTCTGTGTGGTTTTACCAGGGTAGCTGATTAGGAGTGAGTGGTGTGTATGATCCGATATTTCAACCAAAAATACCCTCAGATGAAACAAATTCCTTTCTGACTAATTTTAAGTTTAGTATAAACTATAGACCTCCCCTAACAAAATATCAAAAGTATAGAAAAATACATTGGGGGAAATGCACTTTCTACGTCATACAACGTCACTGGTGTGCCCGAAACCTGGAGAGAAAAAAGCATGCATCAGCCCTTAACTGACATATTTATCTGTAAGCTACACAGAGAAAAAACTAAAACTAAAAGGGTCCAATGCGGTATTCTCTTGTAAAGCTCAATACATTGGGGGCAACTCCTTTGTGATTTGTGTGTTGAACAATGAAAAAGCTGTTAGATCATAAAAGAACCATTTCATTGAAAAACGACGTTTCTCACACAAAAGTTTAAAACCTACGACCGAAACAAAGAAAAAGGCGCGACGTGTGTGTTATTCCTACTCATACGTGTAGCATGTTTACACTGGGGGAGAAAAACGTTTGGCGAAACTAAAGACAACAGTAAACTACTGCTGAGCTGATATCACCACAAAGCAAGCAGGGGTGCTATACTGATGGTCCCTAAATGTCATGTTCCCCAGCCATGGTCTTTACACTGAAAATCGGGCTTCTGTTGTTGGCCAACACACGGGGTTTGAAAGGAATAACTACACTCGGTTGACCATTAAAGAAATATATGCACTTTAAACGGACACAGGTTATGTTCTCCAACTCGAGTCACTTTTTTCGGCATTTGTCATTCATATTCACAGCTGCATCTGAGTCCATCTTAAGGAGAGAGTTCATGGAACTTTCTCCTCTGCATTACCCGCACCCCACTGTGCATACAGAGCCCTGTTTTCTACGCGAACACTTGGCAGAGTGGCAGTATGTTTTGCAGCTGCATTTCACCGAGTGAAGCAGGTCCACTGCTTTACCTGAAACTACGTTCGCAAAGAATAACATTTTTCTGCAGGTGAGATTTGGGGCAATTTGCAGGGTTCCTCTACCGTACAGGTGAATAGTTTCGGTATCTACTTGTCAGGTTGAAACGTGTTCAAGCAGTCATCCATATAACAGTTCCTCCATACAACAAAACAAGATCCTCTTCCCCCTTGCCTCTATGCTTTTTTGCGAGTTTGACTTAGCGGTAAACACTTTCGCATGGTTTCAAAACCAGCTTCTGCATTGGCAAGCCTTTTCCTACAGAGAAAAGGCTACTTGTAGTATTGTAGCCTCTCAGTGCATGACCAAACATGGTGTTCTCACATATATCTCTAATCTCTCTAATCCTTTGGCTGCAGGATTTGTACCGGTCGAAACAAAACTGTGCAGTGCTCACGCTGAACGTGAAATAATAGAAGCAGCAGACGCCCGTGTCTTCTCCAACGACAGCGGTGGCTATTCCTTTCGCCAGTGTAAGGGTTGTACCAACAATGAGACAATCAGCATCGTCAGCAGCATGGACTGTTTCAAATAAATTATTCTTCAAGATGTTGCTCAGTTAGTCGATGAAACAGTTTGTAGTTTGGATTCGCCAGGAAGTTTTTGTTTTTGTTTGCTTGTTTGTTTGATCACACAGCAGCATGTTACCTTCGAACATTACGTAACATCGGATTTTGCGCCCTTGTTGTTGTTGTCGCTGTTTTCCCCCAGAGATGTTTGACATCTTTGGTAGAAGGGCCGGAGGTGTATCCGTTAGACGCTTGTTGCTTTCCATACCTTCTTATAACAAAGTCTGCATACATCTGCACCAACTGGTCGTCCGTCAAACATTTTCGCCGCGCCAATGTGGACATGCTGCGGCAACTGCTTATCAAGATGTTTGGACAGTGACTGTATGCTTTCAGAAAATAGTCTTTAATTTATTTTTCACGTACAGGACATATTGTATGCATTTTTTGATATGCATAGTCCTTCGTCCTCTAAATTCATCAAGTTCCTTCACACCAGCTTCGTCAGTCAACTATGGTCACTTGCTCATTGTCCGTACTCTCGAAGTATTGGATTACATGCTAAAACGCAGCAAAACATCTTTCATTTTCGAGTTTTCCGGTGCATTTGTTTCTTTGATGGCGAACAGTGTGTGTATCTGGGAGTCTGCATGGAATTCAGAGTAGCACACATTGTGCTGGGCAGCATTGTGCGCAAAACAGTCTTGCAGACATTCTAGTTTTGCCTTTATACCTCTAGACAATGTGACATTTTGCTTAGAGCAGTACATGTTCAAGAACTGACCCCTGAAACTGTGTCTTCGTGTTTATCAACATCAATCTTCTA
Source organism: Alviniconcha marisindica (assembly GCA_018857735.1). Taxonomy (NCBI): domain Eukaryota; kingdom Metazoa; phylum Mollusca; class Gastropoda; family Provannidae; genus Alviniconcha; species Alviniconcha marisindica. Next base: position 23,602 of record JABMCL010003570.1, read on the forward strand.
TATTATCTCTTCTTGGCATCCTTCTTCACAATCTGCTCCTGATGGCCACAAAACAAACTTCTTTGCGAGCTGTCAACAGAAGAATCACGTGATCGCAATCGTCTTTTCTTTGATGGCGACACGATGGTAAATTTAATTAATTTAACAGCAGTAACACTTTTGTTGGTGTAGACACGTCGACGGTGAGCATGGACGTGATCTCCCGTTTTGGCTTGTAAGTCTTCCCCTCACTGGACACTAACACAGTTAATTCATGCACCCCCTCTCTGCAAGAGTGATTTTGTTTCTCTCGTCATTGAAGTCCGTTTTGCAGATTGTGAACTAGCTTGTGACTTGTGTTTTGACCTGGTATTGAATAATGTTGAATGTGCGGTTCGTACTGGGGTGATCGTATGATCACTGACGGACCTCAAAATACAAAAAGGAGCTGGTAAGTTTATTTACATGCATAAGTTATAGCCGAAGTGGGTTACCATACATTGGTAAGCATCAAGAATAACACAAGGGAATCACGAACGGTTTTCTCAGGTGTCTTCGTGCTTTGGCATCAGCGCAATACGTATTAATAGATAAGAAGTATTTCTGGGCTCACATTCATGCAAACTATCGGCTTTACCGCTTCTTTTTTTCTTTTTTTCTTTTTAACGACTGTTGAAATTTCAAGTCTCTTTAGGTGCCCCAATGTTTGATATGTTCCTGTGCCAAAATTGGTAAAGTTTGGTACATTTAAAGCTCCTGTTGCTAAAGAAAAACTACTCAATGCACAGTAAAAACTTTAAAGTCGATTTTCACAAAATGGCCTCCGCCTCCGCCACACATGCAACCTTCCAAAGCACGTCATGTCCATATTTTGTGGAGTAGAAACGTGATTTAAGTATCAAAATAACGAACAGAACCTGCAGATTTGAGACATGTAAATATCTCTAATTGCCAAATTTTAAGTTAAGACTCATTTCGTGAGAACGGGTCACATATGTCTTTCTGTCTAGTCAGTAACCTTGATGTTCTATTTGCTCAAGCTACCCCTGAATTCCCCACGATTTTCACAGAAACACTATGTTCTTCCGTCGTATGGGTACTGCCAATCGATCTCACACTGAACAACAGGATCATTTTGACGGTTGAAGCCGAACCGTCGTTGTCAATAATGACTGTACTCTCCTCCACCACTCTTCTTTCGTCGCGGAAACATTTTGGATTACCACATTTGTCTCCCTTGATGAGCTATTGGCGACGATGAGCCATAAAAACACAAACGTTAATTTAAAAAAGAGGATATATTGCATTGGTCAGTTAAGCCAATTAGCTGCATCAATAGGGGGCTAGTAACAATTGTAACTGATGTATCGACCAGTGTTACAAAGGTGCCAAAGTCGCAAAACACTGGCGAAAACCAAGCCGTACCGCCCGATCGCTTTTGTGTCTAGATCTAACCTGCCTAACTGTTGGAATCTTGAATGATGCTAATTAAATAAATAAAAAAAAATATTTTTTTAAAAAGCCGCTCAGAAAGCAGCCGAAACGCTGATATTCAAACAAACAACAACTTGCATTTTATAGTATTTCTGCAGACGAACACGCATTTCAACAAACCAATCTCACGAGCAGACGAACTTTTGAACGATGCCGTGAAAAACCTCTAATCGAGTGACCTAATTATTGGCGCCGAATTTTGGCCGGTTTTTCTTGTCTGTATGTGTTAATTACTGCTGATGCTGACTCAGATGTTGTTTTTTGGGTAGAGTTGCGATTACATTAAAAACGTACCCCCAAATAGTCCTCCCATGAAGATTGGCGTGGACTGTGCCCTGCGTGAAGGTCACCTGTCATATTGTAAAGAAACAGCGCATCCGGTATGGCTGGCCAGTTTAGTCATACACTCTCTGCTTAAAAAAATAGATTTTTTCAAAGTCGAATTTCTCGAATTCCCCCCAATATTGTTTTTTTCTTCTTTTTTTTTTCTTTTCTTTTTTTCTTCTCGATATTACACATATGTTGCTCCGGAATAATCGATCTTAAAAAATAAAATAAAAGTAGCAGAAAGGAATTTGTTTTATCCTGAAAGTCTTTATTCAACAAGATCCAGCGATGTGATAGTGGGATGCGTATGTAGGTTTGGGGAAAAGTGTGTGTGTGTGTGTGTGTGTGTGTGTGTGTCCGGGGTGGTGGGCTAATGGGACATGTTTTTTGCTGTGATAATTTATTTTATGGATTTACTTTTGTTACTTAAAATAACAAAAATCCAATATGTCTGTTCATCATTATCAGTTTAAATGCTTTTGGCGTTGCTCTGATGTTCTTTTTGCATTTTGTTTAAACTGAAGGGCCTTAGTAGTTAGCTGAATTGCCCTGTGAGGGATGATTAAATACATTGACTGAACTTGACTTGAATTCTAGAGCTATGCAAGACAAAGAACGTTCGCCTCACGAATTAGTGTTGACAGATGGCATGCACAATATACGGCTGTATGTGGAAGATCTTGAGCAGCTCAGATAGGCAGACAGGGCCAGAAGAAGTTATCGCACCGAAGCAAAGGGAAGAAATCACTTTTGGGGGCCCCCCTCCACCGCCAAGGGGAAAAACCAAAATCACTTTTGGGGGCCCAACTCCACCCCAGCCCCCTCAGCTCTTTTATCTGGGTGATCGGTCATATTGCATTCAGTCCAACAACAACAACAACAACCACAAAATCCCGACATCGACAGTCACCTAGAGTATGAAGATAAAATACTCATTTTTGAAGTATGGTCTACCTTAGCCCTAAAGATGGCTGCCACGATGTTCAGATGTTTCGTTCTACATGTACCCAAAATAGCTTGTCTCTGCTATCAGATCCTCACTGGCACTGCCCTTCAGTAAATGTCTGAACTTGTCCAGAGCCAGATCTATGTCTCTTCTAGGTCTCTGCGCTCTTTGTGGAATGATATCACTTTTCACATCCCCACCTTCAAAAGAAAACAGCATGGTGGTCGTGCCTTCTGCTTAGCCATGTCCCCCCACTCCAACCGTCCTTCTCAGCCGTGTTTGTGTGCTCGCGGGCGTGCGTGTGTTCTTTATTGATACTGTGTGTGCGCACTCGATCCGATGTGTGTGTGTGTGTGTGTGTGTGTGTGTGTGTGTGTGTGTGTGTGTGTGTGTGTGTGTGTGTACCCGCGCGATCAAATGTGTGCGTGTATTTCACTATGCTTTGTATGAAAGTATCTGTTAACTTTTGTATGTTTTGTTTGCTTGTTTACATACCATTGAGTTGTATGTGGGTATTTGCGCGTTGCACGTTTTTCTTTCAGTTGTAAATCGCTTTGAGTTTCCGAAAGTGTTCTATTAATTATTTATTATTGTTATTATGTTATTATAACGCGAGATTTTAAAACGTTCCTCATTGTGAAGGACGAAACGGATCGATTGTCAACAACAAGGCCAACTTGGGAATCATTGGAGGTGGAGCGTATATGGGCTGTCCCTAGCGCGTGGATATCATCTCGATCTGAACTGTACGGAGAAAACGAGCTCACCGTTGAAAGAACCGGCGAAGTCGACGTCCAGCAGGCTGGCGGAGGCGGGGAGAAGGGAAAAGTGGATGACGAGAGAAAACGGAACATATCTTCGTGCGTCATTGATTACCAGTTCAAAGGTAACGTTGGACCCAGGTCTGCTGAAGATGCGTTGCTTATCCGGGCTCCACGGGCCCAGAAAGTATTCGTAGCATAAATGAAACAGTCTGTGCGACTGGCGGCGGCTTTCCTCATACTTTGTTCTGACCAGTAACTCGTTACAGTCTCCATTCCAATGAACGATCGTGACGGACATCAACCGGTCCGGTGGAAGCGTTATTTGTACCTGGCATTCGCAGTAAATATAACTGACCGGGTCTGCACCAGACAAGTTGCGTGCCGCTAGATCTGCACTGTCCATTGACAAGCTGCCACTTGCAGCAGTGAAATGCAAAACATCTAGGCTCAGAGCACAGTCCGTCAGCTGTTGTGAGGAGAGGACAAGGTGTGGCTGTGTTGACGCCTCATCCGGCGGACGGCGGGTGGCGACAGAGGCCTCAGCTAGGAAATGTGGGGTGTGCGTGAATCAGAGTGCAGAATGAAGCTAGGGAAGTGGTGATAATAACTGATCGTCTGGACTGTCCCTCCTGAGACGTTGCCAAGTGAAGGTAACGCACTACTGCTGTGTCACAGTGCTGCTGCTGCTAAACTGTCACTGCTGCTGGTCTCACTTCTAGCGCTAATATTGCTACTTCTGCTACAACTACTACTGCTACTACTACTATATTCACTACTACGTCTATGTTGTGAACGGACCTGTAGGAATCTGTAATGTGTGTTTGGTCCCGTGGACACCCTGTGCAGTTGATGGAACGTTAACAGTAGATTGTATTTGTATTGCGCCTGTCCCAGTTTACGCTCAAGCTCCAAGCACACTACCCCATCAGTCACGCGATAGCTCAGAAATACACTGATAAAAAGCAAGATCTGGGCGATGCAATTGCATATAACAAGACAGTGATAATGATCGATCAATACCCCCCCAAAAAAATTAAAAACAAAAAACCTACATTAATACAATTGTATAATTGCGTTTAAATAAAGTTTTGACTTAATTCAAATACACCATAGCAACAATTTAGAAAACCCTGCACATCCGTAAAACCCAAAAGTAGCTTATAGCCTCTTACCTCTGGAGTGATGGTAATAACCTGGATAATCGTTTTCTTGGCTTTAATTTTCTTGTCAATATGGACAAAGAACAACGAAGAGTATAGGTGGGGGGATAATAACAACAGAAGACAGTACATCTAAATACTACTGCTGCTGCTTTCTCCTGCTACTACTACTACTACTACTACTACTACTACTACTACTGTCGTTGCTATTGCTACTATTACAGCTACTACAATGATTGTTTGATTCCATTTCTCTCTGTAAAGAAACCATTTCATCATTATTATTGCAACTGATACAGCTACTACTGCTGCTGCTATGTTGCTACTGCTGTTACTGATAAAATAGCATATTTTTGTGAGGCTTTCAAAAGAGAGAACTAAAACATTCACAGACACATGTAATCGATTTTCAGCTACTACAATGATTGTTTGATTCCATTTCTCTCTGTAAAGAAACCATTTCATCATTATTATTGCAACTGATACAGCTACTACTGCTGCTGCTATGTTGCTACTGCTGTTACCGATAAAATAGCATATTTTTGTGAGGCTTTCAAAAGAGAGAACTAAAACATTCACAGACACATGTAATCGATTTTCATGTGTGCTGCGAATTTGCCTGATCCTCGAGAGACTCCGTCGCAAGCAGACACATTGAGGCGTGTTCAGGAAGAAGGACGCCTTTGCAGAGCCATTGCTTGAACACGTACAGAGCATCATCTTGAGTGACGTTACAAAGCCGGGCACTGGTGTCAATGTCCGCTTCCTGAGTGTTCACGCGAGACAACAAGAATAGTTTCAAACGGTCCTCGCGTTGCTGACGACGACGTCCCAGCACTACGTTGAGTGTGTAGAGGAAGGGGTTGGTGGCGGGATTGAGGGGCAGCACAAGGATGGCAGTGGCCACCCTGACCTCACTGGCTGTGGGGATCCCATTCCACGACAACAGTTCCAGCACACCGACAGGGAACCAGCAGAGACAGTTGGACACCGCCACAGTCAGAAAGCGACGAGCGAGGATCAGATCATTGTGGGCTTTACCCGTAAAGTGGCTAGCGCTCATTGCCTTTTTCTGCACGGACCAGTAAATGAACACCTGCCCCAGGGCTACCAGCACAAACAGCACCAGGTTCAGGACGACCATCACCTGGAAGGTGTCGTTATGGCCAGCAAAGTCTTTCCTGGAAAAGGGCAAGGGAACGCAGATGCCGGTTTGACTGTAAACTCTCCAGTGTGACGTATGGAACAACAAGCGGACAGTAGCAATGGTAAGGCCGGCTGTCCACGCCAAAGCAGAAGCTAGAACAGCGGTGTTCCTGTTGAAGCGAAGCTGGCTGACTGGAAAATGAAGCACGAGGAATCTGTCCAGCGTGATGAGGCAGATAGTGATAGCTGACACTATGCTGGACAGCAGAAACAGGAAGCCGGCTGTTTTGCAAGCAGCGCTGTTCCGCCAAATGACGTCATTCCACAGGTACGTACCCAGGTAGTGGCGGTCTGCCACACTAACTACGGTCATGTAGATTCCCATCACAAAGTTGGAAATGCACAGATTGGCCACGAACACAACGAAGCCCATTTGATTTTGAGCTTCGGCCATAACAACTCCACCAAAACAACAAATTGCGTTTCCAGTAACGGCTAAAGTGGCAAAGACGGACAAAAAGATCCTGTAGATGTTGGAGCGAAGCAGGCTTTGGCAAGACGAGATCTCGTCCGACGGCGCCTTGCAGTTGGCAGGATTAAACCGAAGGGGCAGCGTGGCCGGGCAGCACAGCTTGTAGTTGTCGGCAAAGACAGCCTGCAGGTCGTCCAGCCCGTCAAACACGCCTCTGGGAAAGAGAGTGAGTGGACAGCCACGCAAGTCCAGCACACGCAGCTGCTGCAGAGCCTGAAAGCCGTCACCGAGCACACGGTCCACGCCACAGTGGCTCAGGTTGAGGGTGTTCAGGCTGGGGAAGACGCTCAACGCGGACACGTCCATCTCTGGCAACGACACGCCACTCAGGTCCAAGATGCGGAGGTTAGGAAATAACGGTCGTGGTGCGAGGTGGCGCCTGAACACTGAGGTCAGGGGATTGTTGGCCAGCATCAGGTGTCTCAGGTTGGGGAGACGACTGAGGTGCTGGTCAGTGATGGAGGTCAGATGGTTGTCACGTAGGTCCAAGGTGAGCAGATTGGGCAGACTCAATTCAGTGACTTCAATCAGACCGCACCTGGCTAGGCTGAGGTAGATAAGCAGGCTGTTTTTACTGTTGGGGTAATTTAGGCCACTGCCTCGGGCATCGAGGTAACGTAATTGGGGATAGAGACTAACGGGAAAGAGGTCTCTGCAGACAAAGGCCAGCCCATAGCACGTGCAGCTTTGGGGGCACGTGACATTACACAACCACTCATCGTCACGCTGGGGACACTGGTACACGCCGTCACACAGCTGGCTTGCATGCACGCACACAGTGGATCCCCGACAACGGTAGAATCCCGGACACCTGTAGCTGTCACAGTCCACCTCGTCCTCGTGGCCCGGACAGTCGTAGACCCCGTTACACAGCACGAAGACCGGCAAGCAGTAGCCGTTGTCCGGACACTGGAAGTGAGTCTCCGGACACATAAATGACCCGCTGACCCCGCTGCTGTTCAATGGACGCACGAAGGTAGCACCGCGACCATCGAACTGTATGAGGGCTGGCGGGGGCAGCGTGATGCTGTTGTCGATGTTTTTACGGAACGTGCCACACTCGTCTTCGTCACTAGCGTCAGCACAGTGGGGCACGTCGTCACACTGATCGTCCAGAGGAACACACTGCTAACAGACAAACATATAAATATGCACTGAGCACAGCTTAGAACACAGGAACACACTGTCAACAGACAGACATATAAGCACGCACTGAGCACAGCAACAAACACAGGAACAGGACCAATTCTCGTAAGGTAATTGAAAGAATCTTAAGATCTTGATTAAAACAAACGGTTAAAACCGATGCTATCAGTTGCATATTTTCCAAACATCTTTCTTGGAAATGACAGCAAACAAACAATGTAAAGTGACAATGGAGAACATAAAACTCTTTTTTTTAAATCAACAACAACAACAAACCCCTTTCACGCCCCGTGTTCTCTTGTGTACATATTCCCAGTCATTCTTTTCAGTTTTGTCATTCTTGCCATCAATAACTACTTCTAGGGCCATTGTTTCCTTCGACTCTTCCTTCTCCTTTCCATACTCTTGCGTCAAATTATTGATATCGTAATGACGTCAAAATGATTTTGCCATCATTAGGGTGGCATGGGGGAAATGTGTCCACTCGCTCGGTTGGGGGAACTTCGGCCACCCAAACACCTTGTGAACTGTACTCAATACTACGCATCGACCCCTACAATTGAACTTTTCGAAACTGTAACATCAGTCCACAAACAAAACAACAAACGAGTGATTGTTACAAGTAGCGTATGGGAAAACCTGTTCTACTTTGGGAGCCTTGCTATTTGCTTGGCAAAAAAACCCATAGTGTGGGTTGTACGAAAAGCAAGGACCGACATACTGTTGGCAGATCTTGTGTGTTTTGAAGTTCAGTGTTTGCCACGATCTGCCCACTTAAAAATCTTCCTAATTTTGGCATTTTGATGACGTGGTTTTAAATCTGCGTACCCATTCAAACATTTTTTTTTATTTTTTTTTTACATCAGCTTCTTCTTGTCTGTCTTCTTTGCTTCCTTCTTCTTTTATTATTATCTGTCTATTTTTCTTGCACCTGACGAAGACAAAGCGCTTGTGTTCCATTGTTTCCTTGTGTTTCGTCGTATAGGTGAATACATTTCCCTAGTTATGTTCCATCAGTTTTGTCAACTTCACCAGTAGTTGTTCACTCATTCCTCAGAAAAAGAATGTTTTCTTTCATATTCATGAAATCACACGGGTAGCTGTGTTGTATACTAGTTTGCGATTTGTCGAAGGTGTCTACAAACCACAGTGAGCTTGTGTTGGTTGAGCCAGTGTGACCGAATCGTGCGTACGTGCATGTGAATCAAACGTACCTGTTTGGATAAATTTCCCCCAGGCCACCCTAAAATGTTCGAAAGAACGCTAGACATCATTTCTTTATTCGTCTTGGCAGTTTCAAACACTATCAATTTATTTCCGAACTTGTTGTGCTGTTCCCCATGAAAACGTTAGGAAAATGAAACTGTTTCACACAGACTGTCCAGACCTAAAAAATAAACATTGA
>JABMCL010003570.1:37500-72500 GCA_018857735.1 Alviniconcha marisindica
ACACCCATTTACTTACCTACTTGCAGTTTTTGTGAAATTAAAAAATACGCCACCCCACCCTCACACACACACATGCACACACACACACACACACACACACACACACACACACACACACACACACACACACACACACACACATGCATCAGCCTTAGCGACTTCACTGTGAATTTTTTCAGCCCCCTGAATCCACCCACATCCAAAGTAATGGATCTTCTGACCAATTTCAGACTGACCCAGGCTGTCAGTCAGCCTACTCGTGACAAAGGCCACATCCTGGACTGGCTGTTACACTTCACTACTTTCCCCCAGCAGAACAGTTATGCCAACTTTGTAAGAATTGTGACTAGAATGTGTTGCCATACTTTCTACAAAGCATATTAAAAGATAAAAAAAATTCTCGTGTAACAATAATCGCCTGCTACAGCCAGTCGGTAAATGAACAAGGACCGCCAATCACTTACAATCAAGTCTTATGTGATCTTCTTCTTCTTTTCTTTTTCTTTCTTTAAATGCCCACAATCATGTTGATGATTATTCCGGCACTTTGTAATTCGGCAGTCTATTTCATCTCGATGCATAAACAGAACTGAACTCTACAAACCTTTCCCGATACGGTAGAATGGACACTGACAAATCTGCTGTTTTGTTCTGGATAATCTACCAAATGTACATCTAGGTCAACATGTTACGTAAAATACCAGAATCTAAACAATAATTATGACGTATTGTGGCTATTTTTGTGACGTCCTTCGCGAGAGTCAAAAAAGAATAATATAATTAAAACAATATATATATATATAATAAAAAATAAAATAAACTTTAATCTGCTTACCGCAGGCCAAAAAGTTCTGAATATTATGAGGATAATTTTTCACAGCTTCGAATCGAAAATTATACATGTTTTATTTGGCTTTGGTTGTCCTGTTATATAATTATATGTAACAATAAGTATACTTTTGGGAAGCAAATGCCGCCAGATTTAGCCGTGTTGCTTGCTTTTTTCAATCAAAACCGTAGATCGACTAGACAAAATGGCGTGGAATGAACACATGGCTGTAGAACGGCGTGGAGTGAACTTCTGACGATGGCGCGGGATTGTGACAAACCTTCTCTTCTTCTTTACAGCCCTACCCACCACCATCTTTTTTTCTTTTCTTTTTTAAGAATCGTTTCCCAGTTTTGAGAGAGAGAGAGAGAGAGAGAGAGAGAGAGAGAGAGAGAGAGAGAGAGAGAGAGAGAGAGAGAGAGAGAGAGATGCGGTTGTTCTCACAAATACGGCGCAGAAGCATCCACTGGTATCATCCCAATGAACACGACAGGAGTGTCCGTTTTGTACAGCAGCTCTCTGACCTCAGACATCTCCTGGTACGAACCAAGACTGGCCAATCGCGCTCCATTCCTGCGACAGTCTTCCATAGCGGCTCTCCAGGTTATTTGTTCATTTTCATGGTGAAGTGGGGTAAGATAACCTTTAGTCATTATGTTCCAAGTGTACCTGTAGCAGCGACCCCCGATGGTCAGACGTCCCGGGCCGCAGAGGTCACTGGTGTAGGGACACTGCTCCTCGTCCTTCCCCCCTCGCGCAGTCCGCGTGCAGGTTGCAGGGGAAGTGGTGCCGGAAGTCCGGCCAGTTGGCCACGGAGCAGTTCCACGTGCCGTCAGGGAGCCGGAGGGGGCGGGCTGAAGGAGGGTAGAAGGAGAACTGGAGCTTGAAACCCCTGAAAGACCTGCTGTTCCCCCATCCGTAAAACATGAACGTGAGAAGGTTCGTCTCGTACAACTTTGGGCCGGGGATCGTGTTGCCGCATAAAAACTCTTCCAATATAAGTGCTTTTGGGTCTGTCGATAATGCGACATTATAGTAACTACAAACCCTGTAGGAGCCGGGAATGTCCATGTCGAGTACGCTGACCATGACCACGTGACCTTCTGGGACACGAACACTGGTGTTAGTGTCCATGGCGAACAAGTATGACGTCACTCCGTCCCAGCCAGGAGTCGCTACAGATCCTGTAAAAACCAATGGAAACATACGATGGATGATAATACGTGGATTAGAAATAAACAACTAATATCTGCCGTTTAGTCAACCGCAACGATCACAGCAGCTAGGGGCTGACAGACGAATATATGTGGCCGAAAGATTGTTCTGATTCCGTATACAGCACACGATTATAAAGCGTATTGTCTGTCCCCTGTACCCCCCTCCCTCTCTTTGTCTCTCTTAACTGTTTCGTCTCTTGGTGTTGGAAATCCAGTAGACAGCTCCAGCGTTGTTTCGTGCAGGTGTGATACGACTGTCGAAGACATTAACGTTTTCTCAAGAACTATCAAGTCCAAAGATATTAGAAGGGATAGGCCGGAATATAGCCTGGTATGCTTCGCCTACTGCTATGGATTATGCCTTACTAATTTTGAGCGTTCCGGTTCAGTCATCATCATTCTTTTCAACAACCCCCCCCCCCCCCCCCCCCACACACACACACACACACACACACACACCCCTTTTTTTTTACATTAAAAATAATAATAAAAACTGCATAAGTTTCGTCTAGTGCAGGTTTTTCTGTTGTCGCGCGGAATAAAATAGGTCACTCTGCGATCCGTCAGTCGGTTTGTGCAGGTTTCCGTGCTGAGTGCCTGTAGAATACACATGGAACCGAGTGCATCTGCACATTGTGTTTGTGTTGTAGTACTATGCGTGTTCTTTCGTGTGTGGACGTCATTCAGTCTTTTACGTATGTGCTACGTGTTGTTATTTTGGACGTCACTAAAAGACGTGGGCAGAGACAGCGCGAGAGAAAGCGAGAGGCAATACCAACGGCCTCTCGCATATACCGTCAAAAGAAAAGAAGAAAAAGAAAAACAGGAACCTCTGGCTGTGGCTCGTTTGTTTTTCTTTACTTCCAACCTGCTGCTTCCATCGACCGTTTACATACGTAAGTTCCAAAACTTGTGAGTGTGTAGTTTAAAGGGACTGGTCCACGCGTATTCGGCTAAAAAACTATTTGTTGCATGATTTTTATTGTTTTACGTGCGATTATTATGTAGCATTAATTTCTGCTTTGGTCATGTTGAAATGCGACAATTTAAGAATAACTGAAGTGGTCTAAAAATAGATTGGGGATCTCCCCCTGGTGCAGCTATTTACGGAATGCGTATTACATCATTACATTTTGTTGTTTTACACACATTTTTTTAGACTCGGTCTACAAACATGACAAAATGGCGTTGTCTCAGGCACGTAATCTGCTCAGGTGAAATAATTTGTCGGGCGACTTAATTGATGATTGTGTGAATAATTTTATGTTTTATGAATAAATCGCTTAATCGTGCTAATTGTACTTCACTATAGTGGATGAGACCTGTAGCTGCCGTTTACTAATAATGCTCGGCGATGGACCGAGGTGCAAAGTGTTGGGTGACAATTCTTTCTCAGTGTATTAATCCAGTGCTACTACAGAAAATATTTTAGTCACCATAACAATAATAATGAAAAGAAAAGATAAACCTACCGGCCGGTGGCACGCCAGAAACACACTCTTACGCAAACAGGCAGTACTTAGTAGAATATTTAAACCTATGGTTCCAGTAGACTACTCCTATCAATCAAAAAAGAAGTATCAGGAACCTTTTCTTTTACTTGTCCGGTAACAGCTTTGCCAGTTTCCTATCGCAGATGTCTAACCTTGTGCACCGCTCTCTCCATCTCTCCACCTGGTCAGCCAGGTTTACCAGCCACGACCTGTATCTACGTTGTCGGTCTCTTGCCAGTCAAGCTAAACTTCTTCTTTTTTCTTTTTTTCTTCTTTTTTGTCCTCCGAAGATAAATAGTAGTAACTCCAAATTATCTCTGCTTTGATTGCATAATCTTGAAAAAAGAAAAGAACTATTGTAACCGAGTGTATTGTGTGTGTTCCGGGCCATGACCCTTTAATCTTTTCTTTCCTGTCCTTTCTCCTTTTTGATTGGGTGGGAGTTTTATGGCCCCAATTATCTAAAGTGTTAAAACTTGTGCGCTGTTGTTTAGACTTTACATTTGCTTTCATGTTCTAAATGTTTTGTTTGCTTGTGTCTTTTCCAACACAGACACTGTTTCCTGGTTGGTTGGTGTACAAATAAAAAGTTATGTTATAGCAACCTCTGACTTGTGACTCTTCATCTATGCTTCCAACCTGCTTCCCTCAACTCCCCTACAAATGAAATACAAACGCTTTCGACAGAGGTATGGAGGTGTTTTTTTTACATCAGCTTCTTCTTGTTTGTCTTCTTTGCTTCCTCCTTCTTTTATTATTATCTGTCTATGTTTCTTGCACCTGACGAAGACAATTTTCTGTCGAAAGCGCTTGTGTTCCATTGTTTCCTTGTGTTTCGTCGTATAGATGAATACATGTCCCTAGTTATGTTCTATCAGTTTTGTCAACCTCACCAGTAGTTGTTCACTCATTCCTCAGAAAAAGAATGTTTTCTTTCATATTCATGAAATCACACGGGTAGCTGTGTTGTATACTAGTTTGCGATTTGTCGAAGGTGTCTACAAACCACAGTGAGCTTGTGTTGGTTGAGCCAGTGTGACCGAATCGTGCGTAAGCGTGCATGTGAATCAAACGTACCTGTTTGGATGAATTTCCCCCATGCCACCCTAAAATGTTCGAAAGAACGCTAGACATCATTTCATTGTTCGTCTTGGTAATTTCAAACACTATCAACTTATTTCCGATTTTGTTTTGTTTTGTTTTGTGTTGTTCCCAATGAAAACGTTCGGAAAATGAAACTTTCACACAGACTGTCCAGATTTAAATAATAAACATTGACAAAAATAATTTATACATGACATGTACACAAAACTGAGAAGTTCCGGTATCCTATCAATGATGTCATACTGAAACGCGGGAAAGAGCTCGTGAAAACAGTGTTAGTAACACTGTCTGGGAAAGTCCTCTTCTAAAATCGTTATAATATCAACGGCACGTTCAATCACAAAACGTTTAACGCTGATCATGTTCATTTAACCTCCTCTAAGCACATGAGAAGTTTAGCCGCCGAAGGAGAGTTCCTTTAACAGCAAATCAGACATGTGTTTGTCACTTTGTGATTTTGAAGACTGCTGTCATCTGCCGCTCATTCCACACAGTGCACTTTGTTTGGTGGTCCCCTCCTTTGTGGGAGAATGTGATACTTCTGTCGGTTATAATTGGGGGATAGCCCTGATATAACCCTATGGGCTGATATGGGCCCAAAGCACAAGCTAACCAGCTCAATAGTTGTGTGGGATGTAACTATAGAGATATGCTTATTATCGAATGTTTTTGATTTGCTTGCGTTGGCTGTTGACTGTGTTGTGTCCAGAACTGTGATCCAGCTTTTGACTTGTAATTCAGTGACTTGTGTTTTGAATGTGTGATTCGTCCTGAGGTGACCGTTTGAGTTTGAATGTGGTTGACTGGGCTCAAAGAACCAACTAATAAGCTAACACGTATCAGGTTGATGGGGCTAAATACGACAAGAACTAACTAACTAATTAACCCAATTCTCTTCGATGTTGCAGTGACCTTCATAGAGAATCGAACTTTGACTTGCGGCTTTGTCAATTACGTTCCGGTCTGACACGACCTCCGTGATCAACCGGGTGTTACTATCATGACTCAGTCATTCTGCATTGTCCCGTGTGCTGCTTTGTTGTGTGAGCTGACACTATGCTTTCCCTTAGTAGGAGCAACTGTGGATGGATCATGACTGTTAATCACCAAACAATCAGAATACCTCAAATAACATTCTGCGCTAAAGTCTGCATGAAGGTCACGAAGGCCGCCAAAATCTGCTCCCGAAGAATAGCAACACAGCGAAAGTCCGGTGAATTCCGGACATAATCTGTAAAATCAATAATGGCGCACGTTCACTGTATCAGGTGTAATCAAATGAAGCAAACTTTGTTTTTATGAGATTGAAGTCATAGCACCACATGACGACTAGACCGAAAGCGTGTTAGAACGCAGGTCTAAGCCATGGCAGGCGGTGCATGCTTGGAGCTCAGCGCGGTCCACCTGCTCTGATTCCCAGTCTTGCAGCATTTGGCTGTTTGATTGACTGGTTTAGTCACACGGGTGGTGTGATAATTCCCACAACAGAGATATTCTCACGGCATGTTGCTGTTTGATTGACTGGTTTAGTCACACGGGTGGTGTGATAATTCCCACAACAGAGATATTCTCACGGCATGTTGCTGTTTGATTGACTGGTTTATTTTCACACGGGTGGTGTGATAATTCCCACAACAGAGATATTCTCACGGCATGTTGCTGTTTGATTGACTGGTTTAGTCACACGGGTGGTGTGATAATTCCCACAACAGAGATATCCTCACGGCATGTTGCTGTTTGATTTACTGGTTTAGTCACACGGGTGATGTGATAATTCCCACAAAACACACTTACAACTTACCATTTAAAGGAGTACTGAAGTCCACGTCCAGCAGGTCGGTGGAGCCGGGGAGGCTGGAAAAGTGCATTTCCACAATAAAGGGAGGTACTGGAGAAGGCGGCATTGTGGATTTGTCGTGTTCGAAGACGATCCAAAGCCTTGCGTATGGAGGGACGTAGATGTGCTCACGGCCCGGGGTCCAGCCCACGCTGAAGTGCTCCGGGCACCCCAAGTAGGTTCTGTCAGATTTCACGCTGTCATATTTAATTGTTTCAATGACCACGTAGATAAACACACTGACGCATATTCCCTGCAGCCTGACGGGCTTCAGGGCCATGATGTGACCGTCCGGAACTGTGACGATCACAATACACCGTGTGTAGTCGTACGACACGTTGCGAGGCTCCAGGTGGTTGGTATCTATGGTCAAGCTGCCGCTGAAGGCATGCAGGTACAATGTACCTCCGCTCAACAGGCAGTCCAGTAGTGACTCCGTCGAAAGGTTCCGATGTTCTGGTGTCGGGGCTTGGATTGGCGAACTTCGTGTGGGCACAGATGATTCGTGTGTGAAAGCATTGGTCGACGAACTATCTGTTGAACCAAAAGGTTCGTGTATGAAAGCACTGGTCAGCAAACGTTCTGTCGAAACGGAGGGTTCATGAATCGCCAGCTCAGTCGTCGTTTTCTCTCGTTCAGCAAGCTTCGTTGACAATGACACAGATTTTGCCGTGGCCATCTGACTGAAACCGTCACGCTGTGTTGTGGAAAATTCACTTGCGAACACACTGTCACCCGCAGTCTCTTGTCCACCCCGAATACCTAGTTGAGCTGGACTCGATGGTATGAATGTGGCATTTCCTTTGGGAATCCAGTCCCCACCTTCCTGTGTCTGACCGGGATCTGGTATCACGGACGATAAATTGGAGCTAACCAGATGTTGCCCCCGTGTCGAGGGAGACGTTGAATAGAAGCGGGGCTCTGTTCTGTCCGGTTCCTTGTTGGCGTTGCTTGGATACGTCCAGGCCGACGTCATCACGCCACGCGTCAGGACAGCCAACACGACAACAAGGCCAGCAAGTCTTGTGACCGTGTCCCAGGTCCTCATTGCCATTCCTCTCTACTCAGATTCGTCTTCGTCCTGTTGATGCTGCCTTAGCTACATGACATGCTATGAATTATTATAATTACGTATCGTCCGTTTGAGAGCAGCTTGATCCTGATTGGATTTGTGTGTGCGTGTGAACATATTCTTTATCCATTCCTACTGTGTGTTTTTTGTTTTTGTTTTTAAGGCTTATGCACATGCAGTATAACAAAGTTTTGTTGTTTTGTTTTTCGATTTGGTTTGAATAGTCGTTTGTGTTGAATTATTTCTCTATTATTTTAAGGAAGTGTCTGTATAATTTCTGTTCTTTGTACAATACACTCACACACACACACACACACACACACACACACACACACACACACACACACACACACACACAAACAACAACAACAAACACAACAGAGCGTCAGACAGATGACATTCGGGGTATATGTAAACTGCGGTCAACGAAGCAGTTGGCGACACATAGAGCGGTACAGCTGATCCAAAGTATTCACTGAACGCGCCGTTCGTTGTTGACGAGCCGTTCCAACTGTCTCCTGTCCTTGCAGTTCCAGGCTGAGAGTGGATCAATAAGAAAGCTTCTTAGCGCTGTCTGCAGGGACTGGCCGGGCCTGGGAAATCACAGGAACAATCTGGTCCCTGTTAGCTCAGTGGATACAGGCCTGTCTAACGTCCTCAACGACCGAGCTGTACCGCTCCCTTGCTTAATCCAATCAGAACAAAACAACAATATATGTTCTATAGTAGGGTGCGTGCAGGTGGCTTCTTCCTCTTCAGTTAAAAGAAGTGATCTATACATACATGAGTGACAACTGTTTTCAAACGTTTCCTGCCTTGGAGTTCCAAAATATAACAAATTATTGTAGGCTGCATTTTCGTGTGTGCATAATTCTGAGGCAATTTTAGGTAACTAGAAGCCAAGGATGGTTCGTGAGTTTCTATGTGGAGGATTTGAACAGGAGATGAAGTACAAAACTTAATGCCATTCTCTGATTCTCTGAAACCCACTACTGAGCGTTGCTAACACTCAGTAGCATTGCCCTTTCCACTCTGTCTAACGACTTGCCCCATACACACACAGCAATATTGTCAACAAGCGAGGAGCAATCTGAACCAAGGTCACCCTGACTAACGCCGCATCACTGTGGGGTGGCCCACACTGGTTATGCAGACTTTAGAGAAAAATGGCTAGTGCGTCAGACACCTGGACAGCCCATGGACGTGCCTATGTAGGTGCTGACTGACTGACACCCACACGGGTCATGCAGACATTAGAGAAAAACGGCTAGTGCATCAGACACTTGGACAGCCAATGGACGTGTCACCCACATGGTCATGCAGACATTAGAAGAAAAACGGCTAGTGCATCAGACACGTGGACAGTCCATGGACGTGTCTATGGAGGTGTGACTGGCTGAAGCACATCTGTCAATCAGAGGACGGCGAGAGTCAATTCACTGCAGCAACGACATTATCACCTGTCTCCATCGAGTGGTGCGTGCAGCACTAAGTGAACCCAGCATTCTTTACGGAACCACCGTCAGTCTGGTCTGTCCAACGTTCCGTCTCTGCTGGAGATTTATACCGTTGTGTCGTGCGGTCTTCCTTACTGCCCCCTTCACCCACCCCACAGCCTCTCTTCCTATTGATAACAACAATTAAATACGTAAACCGCGCCAGCCTCTTTTGTGAAAATAGAGCTCGGTGCGCTGAACAGAATTCAGATATAAACTACATCCACGTTGTTGAGACACCGTAAACGGAAAGCGACAATAACAATTTATTTGTTTGATCTCTCTTTCAACGTATATCAGTAGGTGCGTGCATGACACAATGTGTGTGTGTGTGGTGTGTGTGTGTGTGTGTGTGTGTGTGTGTGTGTGTGTGAGTGTGTGTGCGCGCGCGCGCGCGTGTGCGCGTGCGTATGCGCGCGTGTTCCATTTCCAGTTTTATCTCTGTGTTTGCTCTTCTTTCTTTCTGTTTTGGTGCCGATAATGTCCGTATTATTTTCTTAATGATTGTTTGTGTGTGTGGTGTGTGTGTGTGTGTGTGTGTGTGTGTGTGTGTGTGTGTGTGTGTGTGTGTGTGTGTTTCTATCCCTATCGATTGTTTCGTGTTGTATTTATTACTTTGCTGTTGTTTTTCTTTCTGATTAATAACCATTGCATCCCAGTGATCAGTGCTATGGCGATGATCATTCTCTTAGAATGATCTATTCATATTTAGAATGAAAAATATTTGGTACGATTTGTTTTGTTACTGTTGATTATATTTCTTTTTCATTTTTCACCCACGCGCACGTGCGCACGCAAATATATGTATTATATATATATGTGTGTTGTATTGTATGTGTGATGTATTGTGTTGTTGTAGTAGTGTGTTGTGTGTGTATGTGGTGTGTGTGTGTTCTTGGTGTGTTGGTGTGTGTGTGTGTGTGTGTGTGTGTGTGTGTGTGTGTGTGTGTGTGTGTGTGTGTGTGTGTGTGTGTGTGTGTGTGTGTGTTGTGTTGTGTTCTTAAACTTGCATGACCGCGTTTGCGATTTGTATGTTTATTTCATTTGTGATTATAGTCAAGTAAGAAGACTTGTTGTGGTATTGTTTGTAGAGGTGAGTTTTTAATAGGAGGCAGTTAACCTTTCATGTGATTGGATATTGCTTTAGAACGCTAGCAGTCATTCTTGTTTCAGATTTATTTTCATCTGTAATTAAACCTAGTTAAGAGCTTAGTACGTTTAAGGCTAACAATGGACGTCATTGTTACTTTAGTGATTACATGCACAGCAGTCGCATTTAGAAATAGCCAACATGTTGAAAGGACTAAAGGTTTCAAAGTACTTAATGACATTAATAAAACATGAATGACGAGAATTGCCGGATGACGTAGGCAAACCTTTTCAGGATGAAAGCAATAAAATGGCAGACCTTGTGAGAATGAAGGGAATAAGATGACAGGCATTGTAAGTGTGAAGGGGATAAGATAACAGTCAGCTGTCAGTGTGGAGGGGAGAAGATAACAGTTGTCAGTGTGGAGGGGAGAAGATAACAGTCAGTTGTCAGTGTGGAGGGGAGAAGACAACAGTCAGTTGTCAGTGTGGAGGGGAGAAGATAACAGTCAGTTGTCAGTGTGGAGGGGAGACGATGACCGACCTTGTTACTTGTTATGATGAAGTAGAGAAGATTCCTCACGTGGTTTGCTAGACTGTGGCTGTCGCGTATGACTGGTCGTTTGGCATTTCGGCTAAAAGACCATACTCTGTGTGTGGTGTGTGTGTGTGTGTGTGTGTGTGTGTGTGTGTGTGTGTGTGAGTGTGTGTGTGTGTGTGTGTGTGTGTGTGTGTGTGTGTGTGTGTGTTAGCAAAGAAGGATAGATTATAAGTGTAGGTTATTGCCTGAAATCTGTAGCAGTGAGTATTAAAGATCAAACTCTCTCTGTGTCTCTCCCTCTCTCTGACAGACTTACACAGGTGTATGGTACCAGACTGCAACTTTTCTAAGGCTTTCTTAAAGACTTGCACAGGTGTATGGTACCGGATTGCGATTTCTCAATCCATTTCGTCAAACATTTAACATAGGTGTGGATTATCCTCTCTCTCTCTCTCTCTCTCTCTCTCTCTCTCTCTCTCTCCTCTCTCTCTCTCTCTCTCTCTCTCTCTCTCTCTCTGTGGGTGTCACTCTGTCTCTCTCCTGTTGACAGGACGGTACAATACTGTCTTGTTCCATTCTAACATCCATTACCCCGCTTTGGCGAGGGATCGGCTCTAAACTACGCCTCCGATTGTTAACGTGTCACAACCTTACCATTAGACTATCATGTTTTACTGTGTTGACTCTAGGAAAGCTCGACCACCTGAGTTAATGCCGCCATTGTTTATTGTGTTGACTCCTGGACAGCTCGATGATCTGAATTTGATTCAAGCGTTCAAATGATTGCGGGTATCTGTGGTCATCGGCGAATTGTCGCCATTACCTGTTTTGATGGTTTTGTTCGGAATCCACGAAGTTTTGCGCTCTGTTTGTATGCTTTAGCTGGTGGGTCAAACATGGCGAACACTTCGGGATTTTCGCGCGAAATCTCATTTGTGACGTTCTGAACGGTTTAAGCTGCTCGGATGATTGTCAGTCCAAAAACCCACTGTCTGAAGACAGCTGACCTTTCTATCAATGTATCGGCTGGTAGTGATTATTCTTTGTGGTCAGTGTGCACGTTACCTAGGCAGGTCCGGCTTCAGAAGTGGACGGAATGTAACAGGACCCACACTGCCTGCAGGCCCACTTGTGTGTCCTCCTTTCGGCACGACGGCAACCAAGTAGGCGCGGCTTGGGGTGTGGGATGCACCTGGTGATGATGCTGCGGGGCTCAATGCCCTCAGAAAAGCTGGATTTGGTCAGGAACTCCATAACTGTTCTTTACTTATTCAGGAACTCCGTAACTGTTCTTTACTTATTCAGGAACTCCATAACTGTTCTTTACTTATTCAGGAACTCCATAACTGTTCTTTACTTATTCAGGAACTCCATAACTGTTCTTTACTTATTCAGGAACTCCATAACTGTTCTTTACTTATTCAGGAACTCCATAACTGTTCTTTACTTATTCAGGAACTCCATAACTGTTCTTTACTTATTCAGGAACTCCATAACTGTTCTTTACTTATTCAGGAACTCCATAACTGTTCTTTACTTATATGCAGAAAGGACTCAAGGGTGATGTTATGAAGGACATGATTGAGGAATTAAATGCCGTTGACATGACACCTTTTTCTCGACGGTTTTGTTTTTTTCTCACAAAAGAATGCGGCTCTACATCCTTGCAATTTGCGGTGACAAACACATACGGGTGCAGTTCCAGAAACGTGACAGGCACAGCCAGTAAACCGTCCAGCTATCCGTCACAATTTCACTAGGCAGCCTAGGCCTAAATGTACCTTCGCCGTTTCACAGAAATTGGTTGAATCACAGTTAAATACGCCTTTGCTTGCATGAAGCACGGGTCAAGTTGAGTTCGTAACGCATCATTTATGACAGACGATCAATGTAAGAATACATGCAAATGACCACTGCCTTGTCAGCGAAAGGCGTCGATACCCGATAGTTCGAACGCTCGACGTGTTCTGGAATTACTGAGTAGCAGCAGAATGACGTCACAAACACTCCGTGCGAAAGACGGAGAGGACTAGAGCAGACAGAGCAAGGCTGTCGGAATATTTTATTATGAAACGACACGAAAGCACTCACACAACTCAAGTCGTGTAAAATGCCTGATGTCAACAACATTGCACCGACACACATCAGCCTGCGCTGGTTTCTAGAGACAACGCAGCTTTCAGTCCGTCAGCATGATGAAGTGTTGCTTAATGTCCTCAGATGTCGGCTGACGTATTAGGGACAAGCTGAGGCCAATGCGTGAGCATGGTTCAGTACAGCTTCACGTCCACGGAAACCAGAAGGCTCGTTAGGACGGACAGCCCAGGACGCGGCCACCTCGACTCTCACACAGCTCCTGAACTGTGACCGTCAGCATAAAGTAAACATGGTGTTTAACGTCCACAGAAACCATAAGGCTTATTAGGGACGGGCACCGTCAGAATTGATGATGAAGTGATGCTTTATGTCCTCAGATGTCAGTTGACATATTAGGGACAAGCTGAGACCAATGCCGAAGCACGGTGCAATAAATCTTTACGTCCACGGAAACCAGAAGGCTCGTTAGGACGGACAGTCCAGGACGTCCACCTCGACTCTCACACAGCTCCTGAACTATGCAAAGAGAGCACAGGTAGGTAGGTAGGTAGTGTTGCTTAATGTCCTCAGATGTCAGTTGACATATTAGGGACAAGTTGTGACCAATGCCGAAGCACGGTGCAATAAATCTTTACGTCCACGAAAACCAGAAGGCTCGTTAGGACGGACAGTCCAGGACGTCCACCTCGACTCTCACACAGCTCCTGAACCATGCCGTCAGCATCCAAGTCATGCCGTTTTTATAGCCAACAGCTTTAACTGCCACCTGACGTAGGCCTACTTCTCAGTCTCGTGCGTCTCGTCTGCTGAGATTGCCACGTCACGAGCTTTGCCCGCACGACTTGAGACGTCTGTTCAACTTCACAGTCCACTCAACGGAGATAAGTTCAGTACGTTCAAGTTCAAAGGCGTATCAAAATTGAATAGATACGAAAACCAAAGAAGTGTAAGTCGTACGGAGATTAATGCATATTGGCATAGACTTTGTTACAAGACTACTGTTTCGGCCGTTTTCGCTGTTCGGTTGCCGGCTTCTCGTTGTTCTCGTTTGTAGGCTCACGGCTACGCCGCACAGAACAATGATCTGAACTTCTTTATCCGTCGTTTTCTGTAAACGCTGTCAGCTAAGTGTGTTCTTTTGTGTCTTGTTTGTCTACGCTGGGTGAATGCACTGAATTTGGGACCAATTCCTTATAGTGCGCATTCAGCTGCACAGTGTGGAAAGGACGTCATCGAAGACTGAAAATGTTGTTGTCATTTCACACTCAAAGCTGGATCCATAGCAGGATGAGTTACTGCACGTACGTGTAATAATTAACTCACACAACGGGCCTTCTTCGTGGGTTACCGCCAAATAAGAAACAGACTCGCTGGCGACGACAAAACTTACACAAGTCATGTTTCTTATTTAGCGGTAACCCAGTCAGACCCATTGCGTAAGCTCTATTAATCCTTAAAAAAGAACATTGGGTTGCCTGCCTGCGACAGTAAGAATAATCAGTAAAAAGAAATATAAATGTGTTTATAGTTTCACTCGCTTACAAGCAAATAATTATAAAGTAAGTAAGAATATACACAGTTCCTCTCTCACGTGATGCCCGTGGTGTTCAGACAAATGCTGTGACACATTGTATTTAACCTTAAGTAGCCATCGGGGATCCATGATGGATCCACTTAGCTTTGCCGGTAACACTTGGGGCAGCTACGTCATCCGGTCTCGCGTGGTCATGTCTACAAATAGACAGGATGCTACTGCATAACGGCTACCTGCAATTGAAGATCACACTTGTATCGCCCAAAAAAAATGGCAATGCGATTAATTGCTTTCTAGCTTTGTCAGTGAACTGTGTTTTCTTGTAAATGGACAGTTTTCTCGAACAGGAACCCTATGTGAGACGCCCCCCCCCCCCCCCCCCCCCACCCCCTCCCCAGTGAGCTCGAAACTTGACTGTGAAGTTGCTAGTTTCAAAACTTGTCGTCTGCCGGCCGTTCCTTTGGCGCACTGAGCTACTGTCAACATTGTTCTTCAATTTCTGTCGTGAACTTCAAAGCCAAAGGTATGTGCACGTTACACTGAATTTATTTCCTTCCTTTTTTTCTTTATATGATTTTTATATTGATTATGATCTAGAGCATTACTCGAACTCGAAGAGACGGGGGTATTTTTTTTATTTTTTTTTACCCACAGTCAAAGCCACCAATCTTGTTCCCAGTAGCTCATAGGATATACTGTCTTACTGGAGAGAGAGAGAGAGAGAGAGAGAGAGAGAGAGAGAGAAGAGAGAGAGAGAGAGAGAGAGAGAGAGAGAGAGAGAGAGGACTCCTAGCATTATAAAACAAAATCCAAACATGTGAAAGGTCCAAAAACACTGGACACAAAGACACCACAGTCAAAAGCAGATAGGTAGCCTACATAAATTTTTTCACAATCTAACTGTTAAGTGTTGTTCTGTCGCTTGATATTAAACGAAAGCGTTGTTGTTGTTGTTGTTTTTTCTTCTTCGTTTTTGTTTTTAATTTTAATTTTAACTTTACTGGAAACAACCCCGTGGGAATCTAAATATCATGGCGGACGGAAAATTTGTTTGTCATTTGTTTCTTTAATAATTTGCAATACAACTATTAAAAAATAAATAAATCAATCTTTGATTTGTGTCTGCCGCAATCATTTGACTTTGCCTCACGTCAAACACTTGGCACAACTCTCCTTCCTGTGGCACTATGACTCACGTCAAACATTTGGCACAACTCTCCTTCCTGTGGCACTATGACTCAACTCTCCTTCCCGTGGCACTAGTGCCCACCAGAAAGCTCACAGCTGTCGCACATTGACGTTACAGCCCACTTCAGAGCGCGTGCCTCTTCTGCGCTGGCATTACGGCCCACAGTAGCACACTTCTTGCTCCCTGAATCGAGCAGCTTTCTGGGCCACGAAACGTCGGGACGCTCTACTCACAGCTCGTGACCTTGGAGAAGAGGCGACGCCCTTGGAACACCTGAAGTCCCTCGAATCTTCCATGTCCTTCAAATCTTCCATGTCCTTTGAATCTTTGATGTCCTTCGAATCGCATAGTCCTGGGGAATGTTCTGGAACGATGACTTGGCGCGGCATGGGCAGCTGTTGCACATGCTTTCGGTTCCGAAGCAGTACTCCCGCAGGTGAGGTGACAAGGTATGTGCGATGTTCAGGATCGGCTGCAACGACTGTACCTTCCTTGTCCCATGCTCGTTCCGCCTCAGTCTTGATGAGCACAGTGTCCTCTGGCTTGAGCTGTGACACCGGGTGGCTCAGCCCCATGCCTCTTGTCCTAGTTCATTTGTA
Source organism: Alviniconcha marisindica (assembly GCA_018857735.1). Classification (NCBI taxonomy): domain Eukaryota; kingdom Metazoa; phylum Mollusca; class Gastropoda; family Provannidae; genus Alviniconcha; species Alviniconcha marisindica. The sequence goes on from JABMCL010003570.1 coordinate 53,598, forward strand.
GCCGTCCTTTGTCCGCCTCTGGTCAGCTTTCCTGATGTCATCGTCCTTGGGTTGCCTCGGCCACAGGTTGTGTGGGAGTGTAGGAAGCTTGGTCCTCAGCTGTCTCCCCATCGAAGCTGCTGCTGGCTGACACATGTACCGGAGTGTGCCGTTGCTCTGTAATTCAGCAAGGCAATGTCTGGCGACACCTGCTGAATCATCTCCTGGGCCATTTTAACAGCACTTTCCGCTTCCCCATCAGCCTGATGAAATCCTGGGCTGCTGGCTTGGTGCTGAAAATCGGACTCCCGGGAAAAGTTCCAGAATTCTCCGCACTGGAACTGTGGCCCATTGTCCGACACAATGACAACTGGGATTTCATGAGTGGGGAATATCTGTCGAAACTTGTCCATCTCTACCGAGGCTGTTGCAGAGTGAAGCTGCAGAATATCCAGCCAACGTGAATAGTAATCAACAACTGCCAAGTAGTCTTTACCTTGACAGGCGCAGAGGTCTGCTCCCAGCTTCCGCCATGGTCTTTCCGGCAGAATCGTTGGACGGAGTGGCTCCTTCGTCTCTGAAGGTCTGTGTTCTCCGCCTGCTCTGCAACTTTCCGTCAGTTCCGTCAGATCTCGGCTCAGTCCTGGCCACCATACCGCATTCTGTGCAAATTGACGGCACTTGGTGAGACCTTGGTGAGACTCGTATAGTTTCTGGAGTATGTACTCGCAAGAACCACAATGCAACGGTTGTACACAAGCAAGCCATTTATCATCGACAGTTCGCCCTGGGCTTGCTGGTATGCGCTAGCTTGCAGACACCACAAGTGGCTGTGCATTCAGGACACAGCCAATCTCCTGTTGAAGTTGTGCGTCATACACTGTCGCCGCTCTGAGTATGTCCAGACGTCCGCTTGTGACTGACCAACTTGACTCAACCGCATCCACGTACGCCGTCACAGCTTCCCCTATCCGTTCGTCTGCTGGTGTGTGTGTGTGTGTGTGTGTGTGTGTGTGTGTGTGTGTGTGTGTGTGTGTGTGTGTGTGTGCGTGTGTGCGTGTGTGCGTGCGTGGGTGTGTGTGTGTGTGTGTGTGTGTGTGTGTGTGTGTGTGTGTGTGTGTGTGTGTGTGTGTGCGTGACTGGACGTACGTTTGTAGAGTGCATCCGCGATGACACGGTATTTGCCTGGCACATGGATCACGCTGGCGTTGAATCTGATCAGACGGATCACATATCACTGACAACGAACTGGCGCTCTGCGGATGTCTTTGCTGGTCATAAGCTGAACTAGTGGTTTCTGATCTGTTTGCAGTTCAAAATCGTCCAAACCAATCAGGTACTTTGCGAACGTTTTACATGCCCACCTAGATGCTACATATTCCTTTTCTATATGTGCGTACCTACAAACACGAAAAAGTCCAAAACGAACGCTTATTTGTTTAAACACGGACACACAGTATGCAAAATTTCGGGGAAATCCCCTTTATCAAACCACAAAACGACACTTAAACAACAGATAAACGGTTAAAAACGATGAAAAATTAAAGAAAAAGAATGTCCAGTTGTGTGCATGTGTTTTGTTTTACATTAATGTTTGGGGTGGATTAATTTTGTGGAGTTGACTTTAGAAAGGGTTTATATATAATTGTGTGTGTGTGTGTGTGTGTGTGTGTGTGTGTGTGTGTGTGTGTGTGTGTGTGTGTGTGTGTGTGAGAGAGAGAGAGAGAGAGAGAGAGAGAGAGAGAGAGAGAGAGAGAGAGAGAGAGAGAGAGAGAGAGAGAGAGAGAGAGAGAGAGAGAGAGAGAGAGAGAGGTGGCCCTGTGCAGTTGACAGGATCGACTTTAAGATCCAGTTATCTCCTTATTGTTTAATTACGTACATGGATAGGTTTTGATTCTAGTGACATTGTTTGATCATGAAGGTGAACAGGCTTTAAATTCCTCAGAAGTCAACGCGTTCATCATGATGACATTGTTGGATCATGAAGATCGTGAATTTCTGTGTTCTGTGCCTTTATCCTAATCTCGCTGTTTGATTATGAAGATCATGAAGACTTTGGATTGTTTCATTGTACTTATGAATGAAGCGGACCTATTTGTCGTTCTACTCAGCGGTAAGGCACACCCGTTCGATTGCCTTCTTTTCACATTTTACTTTTAAAACTGTATACATTATCATGCATTTGACATTTGGCATGACCTTGTGACAAAACGGTTGTCCTCAAAGTGTGATCATTTTCTGAAATGACACCCCCAGGGATCTCTTGAAGATAAACCCGGTGATTACCAACCATGAACATTTTTATTGAAGAACTAGCTGGCGTGTTTCCAAGTTCTCATGTGTATCAACACTTCTTGCCACAAATAACCTGCACTTGATATTATGTAACGATTATTTTTTTGTAGCTGAACCCAAGAGAAACTTTGGGTGTACGGTCATGTATTGTTCTACTCACTATGGAATAGCTTTGTGTCATTCGTATGATTTCACGATTTCTTTCAAGCTTGTGCGAACCATTCGTTTTGTAATATAATTGTTTTGACTGAATTCAGCTAACATTAGTGGTTAGGCTGTTGCTATCACGGGAATAATTCCAAAATGTAAGTAACTTGGTGTGTTACGCCCAGTCAACCAGTACGGTTATAACTGGCGATAATTCCAAAATAAATGTTTGACTTGCAGTCGTTTTATGGCCTTTTCACATACCCCCCCCCCACCCCCCCCCCCCACACACACACACACATATGTGTGTGTGTGTGTGTGTGTGTGTGTGTGTGTGTGTGTGTGTGTGTGTGTGTGTGCGTGTGTGTGTGTGTGTGTGTGTGTGTGTGTGTGTGTGTGTGTGTGTGTGTGTGTGTGTGTGTGTGTGTGTGTGTGTGTGTGTGTGTGTGTGTGTGTGATTACAACTGTAAGTAAGAATCAGTAAAGCCGAATTTCTATATGGGTATTATGTGGACACCAAATTGGTTTCTTCTGAAAAACAGTCGGGCAACCATTATAGAATATATTGGGTTCCATCCTGGAAATATGTTGGATCCATTCCTAGAAACATGTGGGATTCATTCCTAGAAACATGGAATCAATCCAGTCCTAGAAATATCTGGGATTTGTCTTGGAAGCATCTCGGATCCATCTTGATTCCCGCTTGTTAGCCGTATGGGACCTATGCTGGGCCATTTTGCACTTTTTGTCTTGTGTCCCATATGATACGCCCAGATGAGCCCCATATGCCAGCCCATTCAGGGCCCATATGGGACCCTTCTTGGTGTGCTATGTGGGGAGCTCACCGATGCACTCCACGAGGAACAGTGGGGAATGTCCCAATCAGCCACTGGGTAGCTCATCATGAACACAAGGCGTCTTTGTACCGCATGCCTGGCGGCGAATGGAGGCCCATCTCGCAGTTGAGATTTCTGTGAAACTGAGATACTGACCCTTACCTAGCTCGACGTCATGTTCAAGTCATGTGACTCAATAACATCTTGGCCGTGGGTGATAAATGTGCAGTTACGTCAAGCTGTAAATCTTGTTCCAAACAGACCGTTTGTATATCATTTCCAAATCAAGTAGCCCCTGCTTTTCTACCCCTGTGTATTACTCATTCGGAAAGCTGGTGAAATGCCATGGTCCTTCTGCCAGCGAAGTGTCGTGGTGGCCTGTGTCTGCCTGCGAGGTGTTTTGGCTCCGATGGCAAACAGTAAAGTATCGTGATCCCTCTGTCTACCAGTGAAGTGTTATGGTCAGTTTGTCTGTCGGTGAAGTTGTGGTCACTGTCTGCCAGTGAGGTGTCATGGTCACTGTCTGCCAGTGAGGTGTCATGGTCACTGTCTGCCAGTGAGGTGTCATGGTCACTGTCTACCAGTAAAGCGTCATGATCCCTCTGTCTACCAGTGAAGTGTTATGGTCAGTTTGTCTATCTGTGAAGTGATCGTCACTGTCTGCCAGTGAGGTGTCATGGTCACTGTCTGCCACTGAGGTGTCATGGTCACTGTCTGCCAGTGAGGTGTCATGGTCACTGTCTGCCAGTGAGGTGTCATGGTCACTGTCAGCCAGTGAGGTGTCATGGTCACTGTCTGCCAGTGAGGTGTCATGGTCACTGTCTGCCAGTGAGGTGTCATGGTCACTATCTGCCAGTGAGGTGTCATGGTCACTGTCTGCCAGCGAGATGTCATGGTCACCGTCTGCCAGTGAGGTGTCATGGTCACTGTCTGCCAGTGAGGTGTCATGGTCACTGTCAGCCAGTGAGGTGTCATGGTCACTGTCTGCCAATGAGGTGTCATGGTCACTGTCTGCCAGTGAGGTGTCACGGTCACTGTCTACCAGTAAAGCGTCATGATCCCTCTGTCTACCAGTGAAGTGGCATGGTGCCGCTGTCTACCAATGAAGTGTCATGATCATTGTCTGTCAGTGAATTATCACGGTTACTATCTACCAGTGAAGTGTCATGGTCATTTTGTTTACTAGTAAAGTGTCATGGTCCCAGTGACAGGTGTAGTGATCCTTCTACCAGTGAAGTGCCATAGTCCCTCTGGCTACCAGTGAGGCGTCATCATCACTCTATCTACCAGAGACGTGTCATGGTCCCTTTATCAACCAGTCAAGTGAGATGAGCCCTCTGTCTTCCGGTGAAGAGTCATGATCTCTTTATCTACCAGTGTCTACAAGTAAGTTAGTCATTGGATTTTAACGTCCTGTCAAACGCACAGTTACCTCAGGACGATCAAACTCCGCCATATGCGAATACAGTATTTCAACACTCTTAATCTCACCCTTTCTCAAGTCAAACCCCGAAAACCACTTCCAGCACAAAACGAAAACGAAACATGCACAAACATCACATAATTATTTTTGAGCTTAGTCCCATCAAATTGCAAATTGTGTGTCTGTGTCATGATAAATAAGAGTTCTTTTGAATGTTTTATGTGTTTGGATTTAGTCCCATTAATATTACCTTTGTCAAAAACAAGCATATAATGTTAGGACATGCTGGTATCGTCGACCAGTCCGTCTGACTTATCGACAGAAGATTAAAGAAAAACAGAAAAAGCAATGGACAGAAACAACAAATACTTTGTAAAAGTTATATAAATGCATAATGGCAAATACCAGTGCCATGGGGCGGCAAGCTGCACATATCATTGACCAACTATCATCTTCTAGCTGATAAACAATAGCCATACCAAAACGAGTAACTTTAAACGAAAATTGACCATTAGCAGAAAAATGGCAATTAACCTATTTATGCCCACCGTCCCATTTTTGGGACGCACTGTTTTTGTGATGATAGCAATTCAACTAAGCACTAGATTGTGCTAACTTGCAGCAGGCAGTTCAAGAAAGGTCACTTCTATCCAGTGATTGTTGAGCGGTCTCTCCCTTTTTAGCAACAAAGGGGGCAGCCATTTGCAAGGATTTACGACAACCTTTTGAACGCCATGGAAAGCAACAAAAGGTAAGTCAATACAAAAATTGTCATTCGTCTTTTTGTATCAGACTAAGAACAAAAAATGTAGATACTGATGCCATCTGACAACGTTTTTTTCTGGGATTGTTCAGAAAAAGAGCCTGCCTGTGTCAGTGGGTGTTTCAACTGCTGTCCCAAAAATGGGACGGTGGGCACGAGAGGGGAGGTTTTTTGTCTGTTTTTTGTTGTTGTTTTTTACACATACTATGGAAGGGACTTGCTCATTTTATTTTCAATAACTTGCAATGTTTACTAAGTTTTATCAATGCCGGCGGATGACACCAACTCGTGTGTGTGTGTGTGTGTGTGTGTGTGTGTGTGTGTGTGTGTGTGTGTGTGTGTGTGTGTGTGTGTGTGTGTGTGTGTGTGTGTGAATGCACGCACAGTGGCATATTATTTTCTAGTTTTCTGTTGTACTTTCCCTTCAGTGAGAATTCTCTCTCCGTGTCTCTCTCCATCTGTCTCTCTATGTCTCTGTTTCATACATGCCCCAAGTAGTTACTGACAAAACCAGGTCTCCATTTTCTCTCCACAGTATGCCCTCTACTGCTCCAGCCGTGTCTGCTACTGTGACAACACTCGCCGACCGTAACGAAAATGAAGTTTCAGAAGGGTCCTCAGACATCTTGCAAACACCATCTCCCGTTCCTTCTACACCCAAGGCATTGCTGACCAAGAGAAAAAGAAAGCTTCCTTCTACATGTGGAACGCCACCTCCAAAACAAGCTGCCACAGTGACACAAAACAAGAGATAATGGAGTCACGCGGACCTCACTAATGAACAGAAGGAACGCTAAATTTCCTTGGAATCACCAAACTGTTGATTCTTCAAGGATGTCCAGTCGGATGACTGAAAAGAACATTGCATGTACAGGCACAGTCCGACTGAATCGTCTCGGAGACTGTCCAGGGAAAGCTGTGAAGGAGATGCAGAAGACGGCAAGAGCAACCTTGGACTTTGACACTTCCTGTAATCGGCCTTGCTGAACCACTCTTCTGAAGTCAAACTGGCCATAGACACTGACTGATTCCAGTTTGAACAACAACAACAACAACAACAAAAAGTTTCCTCATTCAAGAGAGTCTCGGTTACTTGCTAGTAAAGTAAGCAAGGCTGATTTAGTTCAATGTAGCAATAGTCTGATTTCTAAAAAGTAGCAGATTCACAAATGATGCTGCACAACTATTCTTGTTACAGAAATAACTTATTCACGTTACAGAAATGTATTTTGTTTCAATAAAACTTCAGAACGGTGTTCAGTTTCGTGTTCTTTTGCACTGTCACAAAGCCGAAAGAAAGAAGAAGAAAGAAAAGAAAAACACCTACCGTCTCGTGCCCACCGTCCCATTTACGGGACGCACTCATTTGATCCTCTGAATCACAATTTTCTACGTCTGATTCAAAACGAGTGTCAAACATGTTCATAACAGACCAAAACCTAGGCAAGCATGGAACTCTCACTTGAAAAAAACTAATCTGAGCCTATATGGGTTCTCAAGAAGACGAAGAGAACTCGGCAGAGAAACAAGAGAGGAGATAGGAAAGGGGAACGAATCAAATGGCAGCCGTGAGAAACAGACAGGAGGATGACATCAGACATCCCCGGCCTCCCTTCGGGAGATGTTTACCAGTGAGGTGCAAAGATACCTACAGTGAAGTGTAATGATGTCTCTGTCTATTGTTGAAAAGTCTTGGTCCCTCTGTCTAACAATGGTGCCTGAGGATCCCCATGTTTGCGCGTGAGGTACCATGACCCTTCTGCCGGTGAAGTGTCATGATCCCTCTGACTAACAATGAAGTGTCATGATCTCTCTGCCGGTGAAGTGTCATGATCCCTCTGTCTACCAATGAAGTGTCATGATCTCTCTGCCGGTGAAGTGTCATGATCCCTCTGTCTACCAATGAAGTGTCATGAGCACTCTGCCGGTGAAGTGTCATGATCCCTCTGTCTACCAGTGAAGTGTCATGAGCACTGTGCCGGTGAAGTGTCATGATCCATCTGCCAATGAAGTGTCATGAGCACTGCGTCGGTGAAGTGTCATGATCCATCTGCCAATGAAGTGTCATGAGCACTCTGCCGGTGAAGTGTCATGATCCCTCTGTCTGCCAATGAAGTGTCATGAGCACTCTGCCGGTGAAGTGTCATGATCCCTCTGTCTACCAATGAAGTGTCATGAGCACTCTGCCGGTGAAGTGTCATGATCCCTCTATCTGCCATTGTTAAACATAATTTAACTGTAGCCCCATTTGATCCGAGTGACGTATTTCCGGCTGCAGTGTGTTGAAGATAAATCCAAGTGTTCACCCTTGAATGGCCGCGGCGATACCCTTCAGTAATCACGGACTTGTAAAAACAGATACTGCACTGAGAAGTCCGTGACGCCGAATCAGCAGTATGGGAAGCAAGGGAATTAATCGTTGCTGTGCGTACAGCCTGCATCTGCACCATGAGCTGCACACAGCAGCGCTTACTTCCCTTGTCTTGGTCAGCCTTGTTCAACAAAGTGAAGTTAATAAATGTGTCGAATCGACATCATGTAACGGTGTTTATTTTATGCTTATGTATTCTACTTTTTAATTTTAATGTACAGAGCTTTATGTTATTTTATATAATACAGATATCACACAATGCATGTAGCACTATACAGTAGGTACAGATGTAATACAAGAGCATATATTGAACGACACAAATATGAAATCATTCGCACACACACACACACAAATACTTATTTTTGTGCAGCTGTCATGTCATCCATTCCTACACTTACTATCAAGAAATTGTTTTCTTTTATATGCGGCATTAAAAATAAATTTGGGCACATTCCAACAGAGACTGATTTCTTACTTCAAGTGCTGTTTTTAAGGATCTAATGGAAGAATCTGGTATAAAAAAAAATAATAATAATAATCTCAGGTCCGCATATATAGGGCATTTAAACAAAAAGTGATATTCGTTTCCAAAATCATTTATGCTGAAGGCACAATTTCTGTCTAGAGATAAAACACTGTACTGGAGTAAGTCGTTGTTTAATGGAAGTACTCCAAATCTAGCCAGTGATACAGCCACTCTAAAACAATATATATTTGTGTTTTAAATATACTTCTCTTTTTCAAAGATCGTCTTGAAAGACCCATAAATTTCATATTTGTCTTTGTCTCTAATAGCTCCAGACCATTCCTGTATGAACATATCTAGCCTTTGAATGACCCCCCGAAAAGAGCTTTTATCACCAACCCCTCGCTGCAGCCATACAAAGCTGAACCCGGTTTCACAGAGAATTTCCCTAATTCTAGAGGCCCAGCAGTCTTTTCCATTTCTGTCTAAACACAGCAGCATTTCATAGGCTGTTTTCGGTAGTCTGTCAACTACCATTTTCAGTAATCGAAACCAATACTTAATGCTACTGAGATAGCTATTTATGAAAAGACGAAATCTTCGTAAATCACCATAAACCATTTTACTGGCCATTCTAACCGGAACTCAGCGCTACCGGAATCTTTTATAGGCCATTATTATTATATATTTTTAAAATTATTATTATTTTTATTTTATTTTTAAATATACTCATGTCTTTGTAGTCCCCAATTTTCAGACGAATATAGTAAAATAGGTTGCACTTTTGCACTCTGTGCAAGAGAGCGAAGAACACTACTCTGGCTCCCCACCTTCCGGTAGGCAGGCTCGCAGATAGTTTCACACCAAAACCTTCAACAGATTTATTACCAAGCAAGTATGTTTTTCAATTCAACCTTCAACAGCTTTATCGCCAAGCAAGTACTGTTTCAACTGATAGTAGTGTACATTGTCCTTGTTTTCATTTCTCTGTGTGTGTGTGTGTGTGTGTGTGTGTGTGTGTGTGTGTGTGTGTGTGTGTGTGTGTGTGTGTGTTACGAGTCAATCGACCGGCATGTCGGAACACAGCCGAACCGTGTTAGTGGTCGGCCGTTCGCACGTAACGAAGACTCGGTGAATTCGTACGCAAGTACGACATAGATACCGAGAGCCGTGCCACGTCTTACCCTTACGATGTGGCGTTGGACTTTAAGGTGTCAGGGGCTTCTGTGATTTTTCATGGCGTGGGAGGCCTGCAGGTAGACGGTTTAATCTCTGTGTCCGTGCTTGTCAGGCGGTCGAAACTCATCGCCCATGCGCCATGATTTGTATGATTGGTGATAACGACAAGGTGCTGGAAAATAACATCCAGGAGTTAGCCAGCAAGACAGCAGCCACAACTTCCTATATCTATTAGGCCTGGCACATCCCCTGCATTGCTGTGACACAGCTGCTGCCGCCTTTACCCCTGCGCCAGTTAGACGATGCCAAACATGACGGTCAAGCCCTGCATGTCAACACGCGTCTCTAAGAACAAACTGCCGAACTGCCATACGTGACCTTTCTACAGCAGGACTTTGCCCGCTTCAAAGCAGAAAATGAAGCACGCTACCACAATCTTAACCGGCTGTTCTGCGATGCAGTACATCTCGACGACGCAGGCAACTTCAAGCTGTACACATCACTGCGCTCAGTGATGATTGCGGCACGTGCGCGCCGGGAAAAACACCGTGAGTCTGGCTTCGCAACTTAGTTGCGCATAAAATCACGTAGAGTCTATACGTGGGTGCATCAGGAAAGGGTGAGCCAAGTCGGTGTTGTTTTTGTTTTGTTTTTCTTCCAACCAGGACAGGAGGGAAGGGCGCCATCAGTGTGTGTTAATTCCTGTCATGTAGACGGGATGTGTGTGTTCCCATCTTGACGAAGGGGTGTGTTACCAAGTGTGTGTTTGCCATCTTGTGGATGGGGTGTGGTACCAAGTGTGTGTTTGCCATCTTGTGGATGGGGTGTGGTACCAAACGTGTGTTTCCCATGATGTGGATGGGGTGTGGTACCAAGTGTGTGTTTCCCATCTTGTGGATGGGGTGTGGTACCACGTGTGTGTTTGCCATTTTGTGGATGGGGTGTGGTACCAAGTGTGTGTTCCCATCTTGTGGATGGGGTGTGGTACCAAGTGTGTGTTTCCAATGATGTGGATGGGGTGTGGTACCAAGTGTGTGTTTGCCATCTTGTGGATAAAGTGTGGTCCAAGTGTATTGCCTTGTGTATGTTTCCCATCTAGAGGATGGAGTGTTTTCAAGTGTGTGACTTTCGGGCATCCATGTTTTTATGTCGTCTGTGCATGCATTGACTTCTTTGGTGAGGTTGATCGCTTCACTGAGAGGAGCGGATTTCTGGAGCTGTGTGTCATCTGCGAAAAGCTGATGGTTTACAGAGTGGTTAGCTATGATATTGGAGAGAGGCGTAGTGTACAGGACCAAGAGAATGGGCTCCAGTACTGAGCCCTGAGGCACACCGTACATGAGCTGTGATGGTGACGGAGACGAGTTATGACTGAATTGGACTGATATCTGTCTGAGAGGTATGACTGAAACCAGTGGAGAGCAGCAGACTTAATGCCCAAAGCAGAGTTCAAATAGGAGAGGAGAATTTGGTAGTCAGTATGTCAAAAGCGGCAGAAAGATCCAACAAAAGAACAGAAATGTTGTCATTCTCCAGAGCAGAGAGAATGCCGTTTACAATACGTAACAAAACGGTCCCGGTGCTGTGTCCTGCTCGATAGGCTGACTGAAAGGGTTGCTAAGGTTGTTTTCTTGGAGATGGGAGAGACGTTTGCGGAGAACGACTTTTTCAAGGATTTGGGACAGAAATGGAAGGTTAGAAATGGAACGGTAGTTTTTCAATATTTTTTTTATCAAGTGATGGCTTTTTCAACAGACGTTTGACGAGGGCAGTCTTCAGATCACGTGGTACAATGCCAGCGGTTAGAGATGTGTTGATGATGTTCGTGATGGTCGGCAAGAGGATGTCAAGGTTTTCATAAAGAAGCGTGGCGGGAATGGAATCAAGTTCACAAGACTTGGCGAGTGCACTGTTGATTATTTTTAAGACAAATTCGTCAATGACCGGCTCAAAAGTTAGCAAAATATTTCCAACGAAAGAGGTATTTGGGCAAGCAGTTGGGTTTGGAGGAGGAAAATTGTTTCTGATGGTGCGGATTTTCTCAGTGAAGTAATCAGAAAAGACGTTCAGGTGGTTGTCAGAGTCAAACATTGAAGGAAGAGGTGAAGAACTGTTTTTGCCGAAGATGATGTTCAAGTTTTGAAAGAGCTGTTTACAGATTGTGATAGACTGAATCTTGGCAGAGTAGTAAGCTTGTTTGGCTTTATCTTCGTTATTTCTGTTTAATGGAGTCGTATACCTGTTTGTGGACGGTGAGCTTAGATTGGAGCCAACGTCTCTCCGCCTGCCGACGCTCCCGTTTCAGCTCACAGAACTGCTCCGCAATGCTGCTGAACCAGGGCGTCGGCTTCCTTGTACGGACTGTGCAACGGCAGAGAAGGGCGTGCTTGTCAAGGACAGAACAGAGATGGTTATTGTAGTCACTGATAGAATGACTTGGCTTAGCTTGTGAGACAGCGTGAGTGAGATCTTGTTTAAAGGGCCGGTGTCAATCTTTTTGAGGCATCGGTACGAAAAGTTTCAGGTTTTTGTACGGGTACAGATACATCAAGTTTGCACAAGATGGCTGGTGTGGTCAGATGTTAGTCCATGGTGTAGTTTTGTAGAAATGAGGATGTTATCACTTTGTTTGGAAAACACCAAGTCAAGCAGGTGGCCTTGGTTGTGAGTAGTTTCAGAAACGGACTGGGTTAGGTTAAACATGTCTGTGATGTGTAGTTTTCTGGAGTTGTTGTTTTCTATGTTTTCAAAATGAAAGTTAAAGTCACCCATAAGGAGTGTTTTGCCAGGCAGACTGTCAGAGTGTTCAAGGAAGTCGGAAAACTGATCGAAAAACATGGAGTCAGAGAATTTGTTCTTTTTGCTGGGTGGAGGGCGGTAGATACAGAACAAGTTGGTTAGTTGCTTGTTGTATGTTAGAGTCAGCTGAGCGGTTTCAAAGCAGGGGTGCTGAACGGGAAAGGACGAAGTGGTAGCGACATGCGGCTTAAGAGAGTCCCTTATGACGAAGGCGATGCCCCGCCTTTTGCGCCGGACCCCCTGCAGAGCGGGGGAAGGAGAGGACCGAGTACCCAGGCGGAGCCAGTCGGCGATCTTGGCCTCGTCACCGGCAGGGCGCAGCCAGGTCTCCGTCAGCAGCATGATGCCGATGTTGTTGTCCTGAATGAAGGTGGAGATGTCGGACCTCCTCCTGGAAGTGCCGACGGATCTTGCATTGAAGAGGCAGACAAGGAGTGTGTTTTCGGCTGAGGAAGAACCAAGGGGAATGTGAAGCAGCTGTCTGTGAGGGGGACGCAGCGGAGCGCTGAGCGAGGAGGCTGTGAGGTCGTCACGGTCACTGGGTGGAGAGGAAGGTGGTCGTCACGGTCACTGGGTGGAGAGGAAGGTGGTACGGAAGTGGTGTGTCGACCCTCGTCAGAGTGAGGGAAGAGAGCTGAACTGAAATGGTTAAAGTCCAAGCTCGGCAGGCTGACGACAGGGGGTTGGGGAGCTGGAAGAATCGGATGGAAGTCGATCACGAAAACCGAAGATCACTTTGATCTTCCTCCGCTCATTCTTCCCTCCTCTTCTCGATCGGCATGGCTTTCTGGGCACGTTTCTCGCAATGCGGAGATGTGATAGACGTGCGATCAGCTGGGGGGAGAGGAAGGAGGGAGGTGTGGCAACTGTTTCCAGAGACAGAAGATCATGTCGAGTGTAACAGGGGACTACAGGTAGCAAACAACGCTTTCTTCTCTGTGTTATATAGTTCACGGTTGTTGCGACGCACGGCTGCACTGAACACGCTGTCACTGAACACAGGCTCAACATGACCGGCTGGCGGCAAGCGGTGTAGAACAGAGAGTAGAGTCAGGACTTGCAGAAACAGAACAAGACCAACTGCCCTCACTTCCAGTGGAAGTGACACACAAAACTGGTACCACGATAACGGCCACATCACGAGGAACAACGCTATCACATCAGCTAACCAAACCAGGAGCGTAATGAAGAGAAATTTGCAATAATTAGCAGAGCAGATGCAACAACGCCTGTGAGGGGGCGTGAACACTACTATGACTCGCAGTTCCGTCTTCTGAAGGAAAGGGGCCTGGTGCAGTAAGGGGAGAGCACTGTGCCACGTCCTGTGAAGCGAGTTGTGCACCTTGTGCCTAGATACTGACAGAAACTGAAAGCTGAAAAAAACGAAGAAAAAAAGAAAAAGAAAAAAAAGAAGAAGAAAAAAACGAAAAAACAAACAAACGAGAAATTAAACAGTGGACTTCTGACGGAATGGAGGAGTTGAGGAGTTGTTTTTAGCCAGCAGAATGGTCAGTGTTCTTTGACAGTTGTTCCAGTCACGACGAGCTGGCTGAGACTCTCACTGACTACGTTACGGTTTTGTGAGGACTGTGTCATAACCTCAAAGTCGGTTAGAATTTTTCCGAACAATGAACCATGGGTGACAAAAGACGTGAAAACCTGTCTGAACAAAAAAAGAAGTACGCATTTATGAGAGGGAATAAGGCTGAGGTGAGGGAACTAGACAAGGAGTTCAGAAGGAAAGCAAAGTTAGCCAAACTCGCATACAAAGACAAAGTGGAGGAAAAACTCAAAGTGGGTAATGCAAAAGATGCATGGGGGGGGTTTGGGAATACAATGATGGGTAGGGAAAATAACCAACAGACTGTCAAAACGGACGATCCACATGGTTTTGCAAAGGAGTTGAACAGGTTTTATGCCAGATTTGATGTCACTGACTTCAGCAGTGAACGTGACAATGTCTGTCGCTCACTGGTCCCAAGTCCGGTGTGCGTGGAAGAGGGAGATGTGATTTCATGTTTTTCTAGACTTAACCCCTCCAAGGCCCCAGGTCCGGATGGCCTGAAGGGTAGAGTACTCAAGGTGTGCAGCTGGGAACAGTGTTTGCCCGTCTGTTTCAGCTGTTCCTGGATAGCTTGTCTGTTCCACGCGCGTGTAAGAGCTCAGTCATAATACCAGTTCCAAAGAAACCCAATGTAAAACAGATGAATGACTTCAGGCCTGTGGCTTTGACATCTATTCTGGCAAAGTGTGTGGAGAGGATAGTGTGTAACCAGTTGGTTGCTTCTGTGGCCGATCGCATGGACCCTCTACAGTTTGCCTACAAGGCCAGAAGGGGTGTTGAAGATGCATGTCTGATTCTCGTAAATCTAATTGCGAGCCATCTTGATAAGTCTGGATCATATGTACGTGTGATGTTCATGGATTTCTCATCGGCCTTTAATACAATTCAGCCCCATCTTCTTATTAAAAGGCTTTAGATCTAGGTGCTAACCACTCTCTTGTCCTGTGGATTAAACAGTTCCTGTGCGATCGGCCGCAGAGAGTCAGCCTCAGTGGAATAAGATCTGATGAGCTAACTGTGAATACTGCTGCTCAACAGGGGTGTGTTCTCTCGCCTATCTTGTTTTCTGTATACACTAATGAAGTAGTATCTACCAATGCCTTGCTAACTCTCGTGAAGTTCGCTGACGACATGGCCTTGGTTGCACGTCTCCAGGACGAAAGCAGTCTCGCAGAATACTTTCTTCAGTTAGATGTTCTAAACTCATGGTTCAAGGAAAGCTTTTTGGATCTGAAATTTCAAAAACGAAAGAACTAGTGTTTGACAGAAGAAGAAAAAGAAGAAGAACCATTTATTCCAGTAACAACTGATCAACAGTCCGTTGAAGTAGTGTCTATTTTTAAGTACCTGGGTACAGTTGTAGACTAAAAACTCAAGTTTTAATGATAACGCAGTCTACGTGTACAAGAAAGCACAGCAGCGTTTGTACCTGTTGAGGAAGCTCCGGAGTTTCGGAGTCGGCAGCCATGTCCTTGAGTCTGTGTATCGCTGTCTTGTTGAGAGCGTTCTCTCTTTCAACATAGTAACCTGGTATGGACATCTGTCGGTTAAAAACAGAGCTCGGCTGGCACGAGTCGTTAACACGGCTAGCAAGATTATAGGAGCCAACTGTGTCACCTGTACCATCTTTCGTCTGCAGGAAATCAGTCTCTATCCTTCATGACAAAACACATCCTCAAAATTTTTGCTTCCAGTATCTGCCGTCGGGTCGACGACTAAAAGTGCCGCTGGCAAAAAAGAATGTTTATAAGAAATCTTTTATACCCACTGCTGTTTCAGTTTTAAATGCAGAATTTTAGAATTTTAATATGTTTCAAGTGATGAAGTGTGTGTGTGCGTGTGTTAGTGTGCGTGCGTGCGGGCGTGTGTGTGTGTGTGTGTGTGTGTGTGTGTGTGTGTGTGTGTGTGTTAATCTGCGTGTGTTAGTGTGCGTGCGTGCGTGTGTGTGTGTGTGTGTGTGTGTGTGTGTGTGTGTGTGTGTGTGCACGCGTGTGTGTGTGCACGCGTGTGTGAACATTACTCATGTGTTCACGGGCGTATGTTAGTGGAAGAAGCCGGGGCAGGCGAGTGGGGAGAGAATGTGAGAGTGAGAGTTGTACGTATTTATTTTATATTTATTGTTATTTTAAATGTACCTTCTTGAGCCCATGTGTCAAAGGAAAATTTGCATTTTTATGCTTTGTATATTGATGAATAATAAAGATTTATTTGCTTTGCTTTGATTTGAGTAGTAACTTGGTGTTTTACGCCCAGTCAGCCATTGCGGTTATATCAGGGCGAGCCTTTGAAGCGAAGGATAGGGGAAGGCCAGCATTGCCACAGCAGAACAAGTCTGCTTTTGTCGGGCCTTCGATCACTTTGGCGCTGCCAATTTGAAGAAGAAGAAAGAGAGAGAGAGAGAGAGAGGCAGACAGACAGACAGACAGATAGACAGAGACAGACAGACAGGCAGGCAGGCAGGCAGGCAGGCAGACAGACAGACAGACGGAGAGAGACAGACAGACAGACGGACAGACAGAGAGAAAGAGAGAGAGAGACAAGCAAACGGACAAAGAGAGAGAGAGAGAGAGAGAGAGAGAGAGAGAGAGAGAGAGGAGAGAGAGAGAGAGAGAGAGAGAGAGAGAGAGAGAGAGACAGAGAGACAGAGAGACAGACAGACAGACAGACAGACAGGCAGGCAGGCAGGCAGGCAGACGGAGAGAGAGTGACAGACAGACGGACAGAGAGAGAGAGAGACAGACAGACAGACAGACAGACAGAAAGAGTTCTTACTCACACGAACGCTACACCGGTTGTGTCGCAGTAGCGGGCATCCCTTTCGCGAGCAGCCAGACTGCCACAAACACGGAGGTAAGAGGGCAGCACACACCTGGGCAGGAAGAATAGTGGACAGCACAATACTGCTTCCCACACAGCCAGACCCACTGTCCGTTCTGAAGGACGAAGCAGCCTCGTCAGTCAGCAAGGCTAGAGGTTGTGAGCTCACGCCAGTTAAAACCAGCAAACTGGCACTGTGGATTAATGGCCACCACATGGACTTGGCCATGGTTTTATGTCAGAGTTTTCAGAGAGGTTTGAAGGTAGGCTTCGTTGGTACACCATTGAGCAAATAATTATGTCCACGATTTAAAAAATCCACAAATGAGCATCCTCAAGTGGTACAGGACTACATAGATAAAGAGCTGCAAGCGGGTAGGATTGAAGGACCCCTTTTTACAGCCACCTTTCCCCAAAGATCAAAGGTCAGCAGTTAGAGTGGTCCCTAAAAAAGGTTCCAGGGGAATTTAGGTTTGTTCATAGTCTGTCGTACCCAGAAGGCACCTCTGTTAATGATAAGATTTCATCCAATGCATGTTCAGTATCGTATGCTTCTATTGAAGGTGCCATTCAGTTGGTCAAAACATCCGGAGTAGGTTCATACATGGCAAAAACAGACATCAAGAAAGCAATTAGGATTGTCCCCCTTCGCCCAGAGGACTACTGCCCCTTCTGTTTCGAATGGAATGGCCAGTTCTATTTTGATGAGTGCCTCCCCATGAGGTGTTCGTCTTCATGCAAAATCTTCGAGACATTCAGTATAGCTATTCAGTGGATGGCACACCATAAACAAGGGGTGCAACATACAACACACATACTGGATGACTTCTTCATGGTCAGCCCAACAGTCAGCCAGTGTCAGATCGACTTGTCAAAATTCCCGGATATGCGCTCTGACAGAAATGTACCAATGGCACCTGAGAAAACTGTTGACCTCAATGGCACCTGAGAAAACTGTTGACCTCAATGGCACCTGAGAAAACTGTTGACCCCTCCACTGTCATAAATCTTATGGGATATGAGATTGACTCAATTTTGCCTGAAGCTCGTCTTCAGCAAGATAAACTGGACAGACGCACAGCGGCAATTTCATCCCTGCTAGAAGGTAGTAACACTACTTTGCGCAAACTACAGTCGGTCATCGGCCTTCGTCATTTTGCCTTTGCAGTTCAGGTGCAAGGAAGAGCCTTTGTAAGGCGCCTGATTGACCTGACGGTTGGGGTTCGTAAACCACATGACCACATACGTATCACAGGAGACGTCAAACAGGACCTACACGTCTGCTTAAACTTTCTGAGTAGTGCAATGGGAAAAGCATGTTTCTCTCTGAGACTTTCCCTTGATCCAGACGTGTTGCACACCAAATACGGCAGTGGTTGAAGGAAGGATGTCGTAAACCAGTGCTTGGAGTTTGAGGAAGTCCCTCCTTCCATTGAGGGCAGAGCAGCTACTAGTACTGTGCTGGTGCAGTTGTCTCATTCACTCCTATCAGGGAATGCGACAGTCCAAGGGAGACAACCTGCCCTAGGTGGGTTCCCAGGTTTTTTCCCTTGGTGTGGGGCTGCTGTGTCTTGTATTAATCCACAGCTGTGGCCCTCAGCTCCGGCACCCGGAGAAGAGTCTACACTGGCTTAGGGAGGGGTGATGGGCATTTGGGAGTGTACTTGTTTACCGTTAAAATGAGATCTAGTGATGGGTCAGATATGGGTAATTTGATGATGTTGATATTTTGATGCCCAAAATTAAAGTTGGGTCACATGTATTTGTCTAAAAAGATATCCGCCGTTCTCGTTGCCTAGTATTTAGGCAAACTTGCAATAACGATGCTGGAATAATACTGTTCATAATATTGTCATTACTAATTGAATAACATATATGTCTCTCTGTCTCTGTCTGTCTCTCTCTCCCCACGCACGCACGCACACACGCACACATACACACATACACACACACACACACACACACACGGAAGGTAAGGGTGCAATAAGGGAAGTAAGCGCTCATCAACAATTCCTCTCCTTCTGTCATGATTGCTTCCCTTATGTGCTATATGCTCCTCTCTTTCTCGATGTCGAATACGCTTCTACAGAGACCAACCGTGTGCTGTGCATGTCCTGTAGATATGTTTCATGGACTGATTCCTTTGGTTTGATGAAGCGGAAGGTAAACGGGGTGTGACGACTGTTTGGGTGTTTCACCGCACATCATCCAGTCACTAGTGAAGTTCACAGCATAAAATACGCCCAACAAGTTTTCTATATTAT